>ONZH01023284.1:1110000-1422553 GCA_900303285.1 Rhinella marina
AACTACTAGAGCCACTAAACTAATCTTCCCTGCTGTCATCCATACAATTCAGAATAAGGACTCTCATAATTTATTTGTCTCATCTCTAGATATTGTAAGTTTGGTTCTGTTCACACCAGATTCCAAGCAGTGAGACAAGACCCTCGGATACAGGGAATAAGATATGGAGACAGGGATCTGAAATGCACGGCCTTCGCAGATGATTTGTTGTTTCTCATTTCCAACCCTAAGGCCCCTTTCACACGAGCGGGAGACTCGCATGTCTCCCGCAACGCATCTACAGGGCTGGACTCGGCACGGACAGGGATCGCATATAATGCTATGCGATCCCTGTCCGTGCCGAGTCCAGCCCTGTAGATGCGTTGCGGGAGACATGCGAGTCTCCCGCTCGTGTGAAAGGGGCCTAAAGGAGGGATCTTGGCATTGGTTGAGCAGCTAGAGGCCTTTGGTGCGCTATCCGATTTTAAAGTTAATACTTCCAAATCAGAACTCTTGGCGGTCCTTGGCCAAGGCGCGGAGCTCCCTGACTTTTCTTCTCATTCCCCTTTCCCGCTAGCCAGAGGCCCTCTGACATATCTAGGTATTAAAATTCCTAAGGATTTGGGGGATCTGTACCAGACCAATTGTGCTCCATTACTGGAGACTATCAAAAGTATGCTACACAAATATGACATTCCCTTCTTATCCTGGATGGGGAGAAAGAATGTCCTCAAAGCCTACATATTCCCCAAAATCTTATATACGATGCAGATGATATTTCCAAATACTTTCAATTCTACTTCTGACTTTGGCACTGAGATCACCCTCAAAACCTCCTCCAAAAAAACCTCTGTGTGGCTGTCCGCTGAGGGGATGTTCACACAACGGTCTCCTGCTGTCAGTATGGGATCGCCTAAATTCTGCCAGCAACTGCGTCCTTTCTGCCTTCCATACATCTTAAAGGGGTATTCCGGTTATCATAAATATAACTTATGTTTTAGACTAATTCATCATCAATAATTGCCTCATATAATGTCAAGGCAATTTCACATATTTACCGTTCAGTAGTTATACAAGTAGTTTTCTTCCTCTGCTACCCACTGTGTTTCCTCATAAGTTACCATGGCATCGACCTGTAGTTCTGAGCCTTTGTTAGGTCGAGCATGCTCAGTGTGTAGAGGGGGTGTGATCAGTTTTTATATCAGGCAGCCAATCAATAAACATCAACACTCATGAACAAGCACAGACTCACAGCAGGAAAGCTAGGGATTGTGGGGATTGTAGTTCTGTGAGGGAATATCAGGATCCATGATACTCTCAGTGTGTTGCAGGCTCTCAAAGGAGCTAGACAAATGGATTGCAAGGTAAATTGAAGCTCTGCTTATATGTATAGGTATGGGTTGTGGTTGGGTCACAGCTTGCAGCATTAATGCAGTTTTTCAAAAATGAAGTTACTTTACCGGAATACCCCTTTAATGGGAAGCAGCGCTGAGGATTGTGGATAGGTGGCTTATAGCTGTGTGGAGAGGGGACATGTCCATTCTTGGAGCAGACCTAAGGCCGGGGCTACACGAAGACATGTGCTGCACAATTTTAATAATGACAGTCAATGGTGTTGCAATGCAACAGGACAATCGCAAAAATCCAAGTTGGATTTTTGTGCAAATCAGGGCTGTGGAGTCAGTAAGCCAAAGCCCCGACTCCTCAATTTCCCCTGACTCCGACTCCCTCATACATGGCACATGTTTAAGTGATAACTTTAAACCAGGGCTGTGGAGTCGGAGTCGGTATAAAATGGACCGACTCCTAAAATATATAATGAATTAATACATTTAGTTCAATGCAGTATGTGCTGAATATATTTTCATAAGAATTTGGGAACATGATGAAATGTCCTAGAAATGTCTGTTCTGTTCCTGAACTAAGGATCTAGGCTTTCAGTTGAGATGACTGTGCGCTGACCTTCAAGTAGATGCTCAGAAGTGAAACTCTTCTGCTACAGATCAGAGGAAAAAGGCACTGGGAAGGAATGGCTGCACTCATCTCACATCTCAACTGAAAGCCTAGATCCTTAGATCAGCAATAGAACACATAGGACAATTCATCATGTTCCCAAATTCTTATGAAAATATATTCAGCACATTGAACTAAATGTACCAATTTATTATATATTTTAGGAGTCGGTCCATTTTATACCGACTCCGACTCCACAGCCCTGGTGCAAATGTCACAGTGCGACACCATTGACTGTCATGTGGCTGTGTAGAACTAGCATAAGTGTTGCCTCTCTTTGAGATGAATGGAAAGCAGAAAAGACACTGGTGGGTTTTCTGAGAAATTTTGGCGCAGTAAAACAGATCCTAAGGATAGGGCTATACGACGACAGTTGTTGTGTGACACCCGTCGCAGCCAGGATCTCTGAGTAGCGGGGATCCCATAGAAATGAATGGGATCGCCATGGTAGTCGCAAGAAATCCAACCATGTTGGATATCCCCGCTACTCAGGGATCCTCGCTGCGACGGGTGTCACCTAGGAGCCCTAGCCTTAGGCTACTTTCACACGAACGTTGTGTTTTGTAACAATGCCTATCCTTGTCCGCAAAACGGACAAAAATGGGACATGTTCTATTTTTTTTTTTTGCGGGCTAGGGAACGGACATACGGATGCAGACAGCACAAAGTGGGCTGTCTGTATTTTTTGCGGACCCATAGAAATGAATGGGTCCGCATCTTATCAGCAAAATATGCGGATCAGAGCCCACAAAATACACTGTAGTGTGAAAGAAGCCTTAGGTGCAGTTTTTCCACACAAAATCAGCGTCCTGTGCAGCAGTCATTTCAGGGGTTGCCCAAAATTTTTAATTATCTCCGACAACTATAGAGCAGTAGCAGGATAATCCCATGAGGTAAAAATGGTAACGGGTCACTCCACAGATAAAGCTATCAGCATGATAACTATATCTTAGCACTGGGAAATGTGCCCACATGACCCACACAATGCCGCCGTACCCGCGCATTTTTTGTTTCACCCAGTGAGCTATCGTCAGCGAATCAGAGGCCACCTTTGCTATGGAGCGTGGTATAGTTATTGGTTAATTGAAAGCGAAACGTCTATTGGCTCCTAGACGAAAAGTGGGCGGAGTGTATTAGACCCGGGAAGAATCGTGTAGTGTTGCTGGGTTCCGGGTCACGTAGTGCAGTGAACGGGTACAGTGCGACGTCTGTCAGAGGTATGACACCCTGCGTCTGTCAGGCATCGCTTTGACGATTGTTCTGTTAACCATTGCAATGCCAGCCCATCTTCCTGTATTACTTGAGGAGGCCACATACCGGCAGCTGTATTTATGTGGCATGTTCTACTAATACCGCACAGCATTTACACAGCAACCTGTACAGACTGTGCGTGTACAGGACCAGCTCAGCAATTCACTAGCCTGTAGAGTATTATAAAGCTAATGGACATTTATTAAAACCAGTGCAAAAGGAAACTGGTTCAGTTACCCTTGGCAACTAGTTGTTTTGCTGCTTTCATTTTCTAAAGAGCCATTTATAAATGACTAGTGTTGAGCAAACTGTTGTTTCAGGTTCGGCGTACAAGGTTCAGGTTATCTAATAATTCCGTTATGGATTCCGTGGTATGGTCCGTGGTAGCGGAATCCATTACGGAATTCTTAGATAACCTGAACCTTGTATGCTGAACTTGTTGGCTGATCCCTAGAAATGAGAGCTGGAATCTGATGGGTGACACCTCCTCTGCACTTGTTCTGATGCCCCCATTGTCCCCAGTTAGATCATGTTCACATGATGCAATCCTTGGCAGAAATCTGTGGCTGTCCCTTAGATTTCTCTTCCCATTCAATGGAGCAATTCTGCGTGTGGACACTTACTGCAGAAGAAAGCATAGAAAGAAGGGGCATGTCTAACATTTTTTGAAATCTGTGCTGAAAAAAATTGTGTTAGTTTCTGTCATTTATGCAACTTGTCATGGAACATGGCCATTGAGGGGTTTGTTCTTGACCCAGATCTAGATTTTCTGGAGGGAGCCAGAGCTAGAATTAGTGGAAGAAGCCCAGGAGCCAGAGCTAGAATAAGCGGAGGAAGCCCGGGAGCCAGAGCTAGAATTAGTGTAGAAAGCCCAGGAGCCAGAGCTAGATTTAGCGGAGGAAGCCCAGGGGCCAGAGCTAGATTTAGCGGAGGAAGCCCAGGGGCCAGAGCTAGAATAAGCGGAGGAAGCCCAGGAGCCAGAGCTAGAATAAGCGGAGGAAGCCTGGGAACCAGAGCTAGAATTAGTGTAGAAAGCCCCGGAGCCAGAGCTAGATTTAGCGGAGGAAGCCTAGGAGCCAGAGCTAGATGTAGAGGTGGAAGCCCGGGAGCCAGAGCTAGATGTAGAGGAGGAAGCCTGGGAGCCAGAGCTAGATGTAGAGGAGGAAGCCCGGAAACCAGAGCTAGAATTAGCGGAGGGAGCCAGAGCTAGATGTAGAGGAGGAAGCCCAGGAGCCAGAGCTAGATGTAGAGGAGGAAGCCCGGGAGCCAGAGCTAGATGTAGAGGAGGAAGCCCAGGAGCCAGAGCTAGATGTAGAGGAGGAAGCCCAGGAGCCAGAGCTAGATGTAGAGGAGGAAGCCCGGGAGCCAGAGCTAGAATTAATGGAGGAAGCCCGAGAGCCAGAGCTAGATGTAGAGGAGAAAGCCCAGGAGCCAGAGCTAGAATTAATGGAGGAAGCCCGAGAGCCAGAGCTAGATGTAGAGGAGGAAGCCCAAGAGCCAGAGCTAGATGTAGAGGAGGAAGCCCAGGAGCCAGAGCTAGATGTAGAGGAGGAAGCCCGGAAACCAGAGCTAGAATTAGCGGAGAGAGCCAGAGCTAGATGTAGAGGAGGAAGCCAGGAGCCAGAGCTAGATGTAGAGGAGGAAGACCGGAAGCCAGAGCTAGAATTAGCGGAGGAAGCCTGGAAGCCAGAGCTAAAATTAGCGGAGGAAGCCCGCGAGCCAGAGCTAGAATTAGCGGAGGGAGCCAGAGCTAGAATTAGTGGAGGAATCCCGGAAGCCAGAGCTAGAATTAGCGGAGGGAGCCAGAGCTAGATGTAGAGGAGAAAGCCCGGGAGCCAGAGCTAGAATTAGTGTAGAAAGCCCGGGAGCCAGAGCTAGATTTAGCGGAGGAAGCCCAGGGGCCAGAGCTAGAATAAGCGGAGGAAGCCCAGGAGCCAGAGCTAGAATAAGCGGAGGAAGCCTAGGAACCAGAGCTAGAATTAGTGTAGAAAGCCCCGGAGCCAGAGCTAGATTTAGCGGAGGAAGCCTAGGAGCCAGAGCTAGATGTAGAGGTGGAAGCCCGGGAGCCAGAGCTAGATGTAGAGGAGGAAGCCCGGAAACCAGAGCTAGAATTAGCGGAGGGAGCCAGAGCTAGATGTAGAGGAGGAAGCCCAGGAGCCAGAGCTAGATGTAGAGGAGGAAGCCCGGGAGCCAGAGCTAGATGTAGAGGAGGAAGCCCAGGAGCCAGAGCTAGATGTAGAGGAGGAAGCCCAGGAGCCAGAGCTAGATGTAGAGGAGGAAGCCCAGGAGCCAGAGCTAGATGTAGAGGAGGAAGCCCAGGAGCCAGAGCTAGATGTAGAGGAGGAAGCCCGGAAACCAGAGCTAGAATTAGCGGAGGGAGCCAGAACTAGATGTAGAGGAGGAAGCCCAGGAGCCAGAGCTAGATGTAGAGGAGGAAGACCGGAAGCCAGAGCTAGAATTAGCGGAGGAAGCCTGGAAGCCAGAGCTAAAATTAGCGGAGGAAGCCCGCGAGCCAGAGCTAGAATTAGTGGAGGAATCCCGGAAGCCAGAGCTAGAATTAGAGGAGGGAGCCAGAGCTAGATGTAGAGGAGAAAGCCCAGGAGCCAGAGCTAGAATTAATGGAGGAAGCCCGAGAGCCAGAGCTAGATGTAGAGGAGGAAGCCCAAGAGCCAGAGCTAGATGTAGAGGAGGAAGCCTGGAAGCCAGAGCTAGAATAAGCAGAGGGAGCCAGAGCTAGATGTAGAGGAGGAAGCCCAGGAGCCAGAGCTAGAATTAACGGAGGAAGCCCGGGAGCCAGAGCTAGATGTAGAGGAGGAAGCCCGGGAGCCAGAGCTAGATGTAGAGGAGGAAGCCCAGGAGCCAGAGCTAGATGTAGAGGAGGAAGCCCAGGAGCCAGAGCTAGATGTAGAGGAGGAAGCCCAGGAGCCAGAGCTAGATGTAGAGGAGGAAGCCAAGGAGCCAGAGCTAGATGTAGAGGAGGAAGCCAAGGAGCCAGAGCTAGATGTAGAGGAGGAAGCCAAGGAGCCAGAGCTAGATTTAGTGTAGGAAGCCTGGGAGCCAGAGCTAGATTTAGAGGAGGAAGCCCGGGAGCCAGAGCTAGATTTAGAGGAGGAAGCCCAGGAGCCATAGCTAGAATTAGCGGAGGAAGCCTAGGAGCCAGAGCTAGATGTAGAGGAGGGAGCCAGAGCTAGATTTGGTGTTGGAAGCCTGGGAGCCAGAGCTAGATTTAGCGGAGGAAGCCCTGTGTGCTCCAGGAGAAATGTGTGCTCACATGGCAGGTATTTAGATGAATGGCAGCTCCAAGTTCACCATCATTGAAAAAATCCTGGAGCCATGCACAACTTTGGTCCATGATGCTGACCAAACACGTCCTTTATAAAGTATGGGTCCGTGAAAAAACATGGACGCAACATGGCATCTGTGTTACGTCGGGTTTTCACTGACCACTGATAGGAGAGTGTCTGTTGAATATGGATGACACATGGAGGGCAAAAAACTGTCACATGGACCTTCACGTACATCTTCACTGATTGAAACAAGGACTGTTTTTTCACAGATGTTAAATGGACATGGGAATGTGAACAAGGCCTTATGGGGCATTCATGCAAACTTATTTTTGTTCTTCATCAGATCTGCATTTTTTGTGGGTTGGATGCGGAGCCATTAATTTCAGTTGGACCACAAAAGATGGGAACAGTACACTGTGTGCAGTCCGCATCTGTATGTCCATTCTACAGCCCCGCAAAAAAGATAGACCTGTCCTATTTTTTCGGGAAAAGAATAGGGATTTCTAACAAAGGACAATGTGTGCTGATCCGCAAAATGTGTGAATGCGAGACCCATGCAAAGCTTATCAATTGGCTTCTATGGGAAGAGTTGCGGAAGTAAATGAGCGAACAGAGGTCTCAAGACCCAACCACTCCTCCCTTTGTCCCAATCTTGTGTATGCCATAAATTTATATGATGGGTTACCACACATTGATATATATACCCCAGCATCTCCGTCAAGCTCTGTAGTGTTCTTCTGTAGGGATAAAGTGGTTGTCTCACTTCAGCAAGTGCCATTTATCATGTAGAGAAAGTTAATACAAGGCACTTACTAATGTATTGTGATTATCCATATTGCTTCCTTTGCTGGCTGGATTCATTTTTCCATCACATTATACACTGCTCGTTTCCATGGTTATGACCACCCTGCAATCCATCAGTGGTGGTCGTGCTTGCACAATATAGGAAAAAGCACTAGCCAGTGTGTCATGGTTCTGGCCACCAGAGAGGCTGATGCTTTTTCCTATAGTGTGCAAGCACGGCCACCACTGATGGATTGTAGGGTGGTCTGTAACCATGGAAACAAGCGGTATATAATGTGATGGAAAAATGAATCCAGCCAGCAAAGGAAGCAATATGGATAATAACAATACATTAGTAAGTGTCTTGTGTTAACTTCCTCTACATAATAAATGCCACTTACTGACGTGAGACAACCCCTTTAATGATAGGATGTTGGTTACCACTTATGACCACTCATATATAAGCTAGGCAAACCATATAGCATGTACAGTAATATTCCTGTAGTGGGATCTGTCAGATGTTGGATTATCATGTACCCTTGTCTTACCATATATGAATTTCCATCAGTCTGAAATGAATTTGTTATAAAATATACTGTCTCTGAGAAGTCTTGTAGAGTAGGTTATTCTCTCAGTCTCCTGCTGCCAATATTTGTGGGAGTCCTCATTATTTGACAGGATTTTTTTTTAGTTTTTTCTTTTCTTAAATCCTTCTAGACAAGATGTCATCCACACGCTCGGAATATACAATTGGTGGAGTGAAGATTGTCTTCCCATGCAGGGCGTATCCTTCCCAGCTTGCTATGATGAATTCAGTAAGTATTTTGTCATTATTAATAATAATATATTCTCTATTATATATATCATTTATTTTTCTTTTATTCATATTTCCAGGTGCATCCAACTGTGACACATGGTAGACAGTGAATGTTACGTAATAATACCCTAATGTTATCTGATAGACCTTTTGGTCAAAAAAACACATACAAGAGAGCAAATTCTCCTAAACCTGATGTGTGGGGGTCTTACGGTTTACATCTTGTGTATTAGAAGTGTCCTTTTGTGTGGAATATGATTAAAGGGTGTCTCCTGCAGTTGACATTTATCACCTATCCACAGGACAGTTGATAAGTGTTTGGTCCCTGGGACCCCTATAATCCCTGGGATGTGGATCCAGAGGACCCATTGCTCCTCACTGCATGACCACAGAGAACAGGAATTTTAATGTAGCGTCAGTTGAACATGAGTGATATCGCTGCTTGGGACTGATAGCTGAATTCACTGACCTCTGCTTGGGCAGATTATCTGTAACCAGCGCTCATACAAATGCACGTTAGGGATAATCTGTCTCTGAAAAGGTGCCACATTATCCGATAAACGATCGTTTGTGCAGACGCATAAATCAATGTTTGCTGACAGCAGGTCGTGCCGTCTAAACAGCGCTTTTCTGCTAGCAATCAGTGATTCTGTACGGGGATGAGCAATGACATTAGGGATCACTCCTCTCCATACTGTGGAGGAGATCGCTGCATGTAATTGAAGCTCCAATGACACTTCCTTCCAGACAATCATCTGCTCCGTCGGGGCATGTAAAGGGGGCCTTTAGTGATATTCCATCACTTAGTAAAGTTTGGACAATCCCTTTAACAAGGAGTGAACTTGTGTTTTCATGTTCGGCGTGCAAGGTTCGGGTTATCTAAGAATTCCGTTACGGATTCCGCTATAACTTATGGTCTGTGGTAGCAGAATCCATAACGGAATTCTTAGATAACCCTGAAACCCAAGTTCGCTCATCCGTAGTTGTGGCCAGTGTAATGTGCCTGGCTCGGGGAGGAGCATATGAGGGGCCATACTGTGTCCTGCTTATTTCGATTCACAGTTCACTTTACCTGTACATAAATAGACATAGTCAATTATCGTGCACATAGGTGGAGGAGCAACCCGGCAGACCTTCTCCATGAGCCCAGCACATAATACTAGTTTATGTCTAAATTGCAACAGTGCTTTAGAGTTAAACGTAACTGATCATCATTGTCACAACTGTGACTAATACTGGATTTACATGGCCCAATGTTTTGGCTGACAATTGGCACGTCTATGGGTCCTGCAGATCATCCTGATGAACAAGCAAAGCCCTTGTTCATCAGGTGAAACAATTGTTCATGCAGACACTTAAATTATGGTTTCGGGGCAGCAGATCGTGCTGTTTATATCACGATCTGCTGCCCCGAAACAATGCAGCTGTATGAGGATGAGTGATAACAGTAGCCTTTGCTCGTCATCATACTGTGGAGGAGATCATGTAAATTTAGTGGTTTCCTCCAATAATGAACAGGCATTTATCTGTAAGGAACACTTCCTTCCCAACTATCACCTGCTCGTCAGTGCAGTAAATGCGTCTTAAGTCATGCTGCAGTTTACAATGCGTGTTCATGGTAACCGTTTTGCTTTAAAGAAGCACCCCTTTTTTTTTTTTTTAGTTATTGCGGCTCTAGTTTCTGAAATAGACAAGGGAGAAGATTGACCTACTCACCGCTTTATTCTCTCATAACACAACTCCATTCCCAATGCTGCAGGAACATGTGAAATGTAGCCTGACCGCTGGACGGTTACAGCCCCTGCTGTGTCAATCGGAAGTAAGATTCTCTATGCAAGTCTTTGAGACTCCCTTCAAGGCTCTCATAGACTTGCGTAGAGAATCTTACTTCTGATTGACACAGCAGATGTTGTAGCAGTCCGATTGTCGGACTGCAGGTCACATGGCCTTGCAGCACCAGGAAAGGAAAGAATAAAGCAGCATGTAAAGTCCTTCGCTGTACTACTGTGTCCCTTATCTAGATCACCTAATTAAAAAAAAACAAAAGAAGATGAAACCAATAAAAAACAGAGTGCTTTAGTTTTTGATAGCTTTACTACCTTTTACAGAGTAAGTCCATCCATTCATCCTTTCTGCCTAAAGTAAGACTGGCAATTACACGGATAAATCTTTTGTACCTGTTATTCAGGAAGTGTAATTCTTTCTTTCACTGTTTTTGTGTATTATATCATGAAATTTTATTTTTAATTCCAGATTATGAGGGGATTGAACTGTAGACAGCACTGTTTGTTGGAAAGTCCTACTGGGAGTGGAAAAAGTTTGGCGTTATTGTGCTCTGCACTCGCGTGGCAGCAGTCTCAGTATGGTGAGTAACTGCATTTATACTTCATTTTATAAATCATGACCCACATTTATTATTCAGTTCACACTGGTTGTAGAGCAGAGGTGCACAAGGTTTTCTGGGGCCACAATGCCAGACTATATCAATGACGAGGGCCGAAAATAAAATTTAAAGGGGTGTTAAGAACTAAAATACTGTATTTATGGTATATTGAACACATAGTATATACCATTAATTTCTAGATACAGTTCCAGGACTCCCATCTAATGGGAGAATACATGAAATATACATGTGAGCAGCCACAATACATAGACATACATGTCTGCCTCCAGATGGTTGGGGGCCGCATAGAATGGTATCAAGGGCCGCATATGGCCCCCGGGCCGCAGGTTGTGAACCCCTGTTGTAGAGTAAATAGCCCGGGCTGTGGAGTCCGTAAGCGGTGATTGCTGCTGCCTCCTGACAGCTGACCAACCACAGTGCCATATATTGTACAGTAGATGAGCTTGGTATTGCAGCTCAGTCCCATTCACTTTAATGGGACTGAGCTGCGCTATGGCCACTTGACCAATGAACCTGACATCACTGGCTGTGATGTGAGAGAAGTTGTGAGAAAGACTCCCTCCGATTGGATAATAATGACTTATCCAGAGGATAGGTCATCTGTATAAAAAAAGTTGTAAAACCCCCTTTAACATTTCTAAACTTTTCTATATTCCTATGAAATTTACATTTAATGTTAATACACAATATTAATAACATATTTTTTAAGCTAGAATCGGTACTTTTTTACTGACTTGAACTCCACCGAAAACTAGCCACGACTCTGACGCCACAGCCCTGTAAACAGGACAATTTTTTAAAGGTTTATAGCAGGGCTGTGGAGTCGGAGTCGTGGAGTCGGAGTCAGTGTCCATTTTGGTGGGGTCGGAGTTGGAGTCGGTGTAAAATGGACCGACTCCGACTCCTAAAATACATAATAAATTGGTACATTTAGTTCAATGCAGTATGTACTGAATATATTTTCATAAGAATTTGGGAACATGATGAAATATCCTATAAATGTCTGTTCTATTCCTGAACTAAGGATCTAGGCTTTTAGTTGAGGTGAATGTGTACTGCCCTTTATGTAGATGCTCAGAAGTGAAGCTCCTTCCCTACAGATCAGAGGAAAAAGGCACTGGGAAGGAATGGCTGGATCATCTCAGATCTGCTGGAGAAAACAGGATTGACCCTTACACTCACATGTACGGCGCTGGGGTGATGCGGGAACATGGCACCCGCTCGCACGTGCAATAATGCCGATCTCGGTAAATAAAGGCATTAGATGCCTTGATCACGGCATCTAATTGCACTAAACCCGGAAGCGCTTCGTGTCCCACGAACGCCCCCCTGTGGCCAATCAACCCACCTTCGGTGGTTTGGATACTGTAAACCTCACTGATGAGGTTTACAGCATTGATGCTGCAATTCTTATTCTGGCCACTAGATGGCAGGCCAGTTTAAGAAATGAGCAAACCTGGGATTAAATTGCATATTAAAAGTCTCTCATAGTTTAAAATAAAAAAAAAAAAATAGAAGCATAAATTCATATATGTTGCTTTAAATAATCACATTTTTTTAAAAAAAAATGTTAAAAAATATATAAAAAATATAAAAGTTTAAATCACCCCCCTTTCCGTATAATTAAAAAATAAATACCTAAATAACAATAAATATAAACATCATGGGTATCACCGTGACCGAAAACGCCCGTACTTTTAAAATATCAAAAAAAAATTCCAATACAGCCGATTTGCCATTTTTTCACTACTTCTCTTACCCAAAAAAATGTAATAAAATGTGATCAAAAAGTCACGCACACTCCAAAATGGTATCAATAAAAACTATAAAAACAATCATGTACTATATTTATCACATAATGTTTTCTGTCATGGAGATTTGATTGTATTTGGTATATTGGTTATATATCATGTATATTTATGTTTATTATCTTAATGAGCACTATTAATTATTTAAGGAGGAGGGGTGTATTTATATCCTGGAAGCACCATTGTTATGTATCACTGCTTGAGAAAAGTCCCAGCAAGCGGACTGAAACGTCGCGTTTTTTTGGTGAATAAAGAACACTACTTTTGACACAGAAAATTGGGAGTGCTGCGGAATTTTTTATTCTATCTATCTATCTATCTATCTATCTATCTATCTATCTATCTACACATTATATACAGTGCAAATGTTTTAGGCTGTAAAAATTCTTCAAAACTAGAAGAGTTAAAGGGGTTGTCCGAGTTATTTTTTTGTTCTTTATATGTTTCTAACTTGTCAGGTATAACAACTTTCCCATATACTTTGTGTTTCTAAAGCTGCTGGTTTCTCAGAGTTGACTGAGGGTCACATGACCTGTGATATCACCTTATCTCCCTGGTCTGTGATGTTTCGTGTACAAGCCTCAGAGTTCAGATAACAGTCTGTACACGAGACGTAACTGGCCACGCCCCCTTTCTTTGCCGGGTTCCTACTATCTGCTCTCTCCCTGGATTCCTTCAGATAAAACATTAACCCCTTCAGCCAGAACACACTGAGGGCTCAAGGCTTTACAACAAATAGTAGCTGCAGCAGTGAGGAGACAAATGCTGGGCAAGGAGCTATAGAGGAATTGTACAAGAACAGGTAGGGAGAATTTCCTGTGTGTATCAGCAGTGTCATTGTACAGCTGGGACTTGTAGTCCTACACAAACAACATGCTGCTGAGTATCCCAGCAGGCAGACATGTACTCACAGCACTTATATTCACTGCCTTTGCAGAGAAGGGGGGAGGGGCAGAGATTGTTATTACTTCATGTAAACAAAGGCCAGAAGAGAACCAGGGAAATGATGAAATATAGTTTTTGTTTGCCTAAAACTTGCTGAACTTAGTTATATATTGCTGCCCATCAGATTTACAGTGCTATATTTTTTTTCCATAACTTGGACAACCCCTTTAATAGTTCTTTCAATGAACAAAATGCAAAGTGAGTGAACAAAAGAGAAAAGACCCTTTGCCTTCAAATCAGCCTCAGTTCTTCTAGGTAAAACACAGTTTGTGAAGGAACTAGCCAGGGAGGTTATTCCAAACATCTTTGATAACTCAGCTTGCCTGCTCAAATCCTTCTGTCTCTTCATGTAATCCCAGACAGTCTCAATGATGTTGAGATCAGGGCTCTGTGGGGGCCATATTATTACTTCTAGGACTCTTTGTTCTTCTTTAGGGCTCATGAACACAAACGTATTTTTTGTCCGTGTCCATTCTGTTTTTTTTGTGGACCGTATGCAGAACCATTCATGTCAATGGGGCCGCAAAAAAACCCCAGAAATGACTCCATGTGCATTCCGTCTCCATATGTCTGCATGGCCGTTCTGCAAAAAAGATACATGTCTTATTCTTGTCCGTTTTGCCGACAAGGATAGGCATTGTTACAATGAATCCGCAAAAAACAAATACAAAAACCGGATGCAATATTGATGTCACACGGGCATCATCCGTATTTTTTGTGGATCCGTGTTTTGCAGACCGCACAATACTGTACATAGGGACGTTTGCATGAGTCCTTACACTGAGGATAGTTCTTAAAGGGAACCTGTCATCAACTTTATGGTGACCTCACTGAGGGCAGCATGAATTAGTGACAGAAATGCTGATTTCAGCAGTGTGTCACTCATGAGCTAGATGTAAGCGGTTGTTGAGAACCAGCATCATAATCATTGCAGCTCAGGCCTTGAAAAGAGTCAAATCTACCTGAGAAGAGTCATGGTTATTCATAATCTCCTGCTCTCCACACCATCTGCTGATGATTGGCAGTTCTCTCCTAGAGAGAAAGGGAGAAAACTAGGTAGAAGACTGTCAGTCATGAGCAGGTGGGCAGGAGAGCAGGAATTCATGAATAACCGTGACTCTTCTCAGGTGGCCATGACTCTTTTCCAGGCCCAGTCTGCAATGATTGTGATGTTGGTTCTCGGCAGCCGCTTACTTTTAACTTATAAATGACAGACCGCTGAAATCAACTCACCTGTCTCTACTTTATTCTGCTGTTAGTATGGGAAGCATAAAGGTGATGACAGGTTCCCTTTAATGACATTGGCTGTATGTTTGGGGGTCATTGTTTTGCTGTAGAATAAATTTGATTTGGAGCCAATAAGATGCCTCCTTGATGGTATTGCATGATGGATTAAGTATGTTCCTGTGTTTCTCAACATTGAGAAATAGATAAATAAAGTAGATAAAAATAAACTATTAACACTTCTGTTTTTAAAAGCATTCTTACTTACAGCATTTTTCCCCGCACCAGCCCAAAACGTATGTATATAAAATAGATACATCTAATTATTGGTAATGCAATATCACAGTCATGTTGATCCACTTGTGCCTGGTTCATGCTTCAGAAATGCTGCTTTTTGTTTTTCCTTACATAGAAGAACTTAATCAGGGATGGTGAAATGTGGGTCTCTTGATCTAGGAATGTGGTTTCCTGTATTAAAGGCAAGATATGTGTTGTCATAGGTTTTCTTTGTCTTCCTATTTTCTAAGTTTTACTAGGGAAGTTACATGTGTGACATTTTATAAGAGCTTTGGGGATTTTGTCCTGGCATCCACCTAATGAGAGGACCTTGTATCCTCCGATAGTTTCCTGCAGTGGTTGGGGGCTCGTTCTGTGACTTGAACCAAACAGACCCAACACATGCTAAAACTTGAGAGCTGTTGGGAAACATCTGAGATTACATGCTCACCTTTCTGCCTTTAAGTTCAATCACATCATAAACAGAAGAATGTCACCCTTTTATTGGCACATTGGGGTATGATATTATGTTCTGTACTGCTATTATCAGGCCTTGCAGGTTCTCTACGTTTAACCATTTCAGAATACAGTTCTTTTTGGAATGAATAGATTTCACCTGAATAAGATGTGTAAATGCTGTTTATACAGTATTACCAGATGAGAACATGAAAGGATATATTCAACAGTCTGTCATGGAGGATTAAGCCATGTCGTTATTTGGTAGAATTTCATTAACAGGCATTTCATATGTTTGGGGCCTCATGCACACGAATGTTGTTTTGGTCCACATCTGAGCGGATTTTTTGTGGTCCCTTTCACTTCAATGGGGCCACAAAAGATGAAAAGATGCGAACAGCAGTCTGTATGCTGTCCGCATCCGTTGCTCCGTTCTGTGGCCCCAGAAAAAAAAAAGAACATGTCCTATTCTTGTCCGGACAAGAATAGGCATTTGTATTATGGGCGCCCTTTCCATTCCGCAAATTGCAGCCTCTTTAAAAAGTTGATCAACAAGGGTGCTTGGCGTCAAACCCCCGCCAATCTGATATTGATGACCCATCCTGAGGATTGGTCATCAGTATCAAGTTTCTAGCTAACTCCGTTAAGGGATTATTGTGACACATATGGCTGGTGGCAAAATCTTTTTTAATAGATTTTTTTTCTTTTTTAGTTTTATTAGGGGTAATATGTTCAAAATATTAATTTTTTTACTGTATAGTTTTTTTGTTGTTCTAAATGTACAATTTCTTAGCAGGAAGAGATCATAAGTGAAATTCTTTTAACTCAACATACAATAGTCGAGAATTTCACAAGGCTGGAAACAGAAGAGTGACATAAAACAAAGGAAATTCTAATGAAATAATAAAAATTATAAATTTTATTTTGTGTTAACTTAATTTAATTTAGGCCATTATTCCTCTTTACTTGTACAAGTGAGTTTCTAGGGCTATCTAATAATCCGTCACCTGTCCAGTCCCATTGATTCCAGATTAAAGAGAAAAAAAAACTTATAGGGGGAAATTTATCAAACTGGCTTAGTTGCCCGTAGCAACCAATCAGATTCCACCTTTTGTTTTTCAAAGGAGCTGTAAAAAATGAAAACTGGAATCTGATTGGCTGCTATGGGCAACTAAGCCACTTCTACTTTACACCAGTTTGATAAATCTCCCCCAGTGTCCCCAAGGAAATATTTTTTTTGCATCACTGCTGTGCTCACTGATTGGCTGCTGTGGTCACGTGCATGTGTCATTGTAAGCAGAGACCTTTGGAGCATTGACACCGAATTGACGGGTATCTACCAGATGAGTATGTTCATTTTTAGTTTATCATTATCCTGCTTTTAGTATTTTTTGAAATCTTGAAAAACCCATTTAAGGGTACCAAAACCTTTGTAAAAAAAAAAAAAAACATGACGGGGCAAAAGATCTGCACAGCACTCTGCTCTTTTGCCTTTGATCAGCTCTGCTCTGCTTTTCAAGCTTAAGAAGTAGGAATCCTATATACTTTCTTTACTCTCGAAAAGCCAAACAGAACCGATGAAAGGCGAAGGGCAGAGTTCAGTTACCCTTTAAGATTTATTTTCATAAGCTGGGCTTCTCTTTTAAAAATTGAATGTGTAGCTGTTTGTAAGTGGATATCTGATTTGTTGAAGTTTACAATTTGCCTTCAGCTTGAGAAATTGTCAGCACTAGAGTTGAGCGAACGTGCTCGTAAAGAGCACTGTACTGCTCGGATCCCCTGCGCTTGAATGGCCGCAGCCATCCGGATCCGTCCTCCTCACCTGACTGCAAGTCAGTGGGGACACTCGTGTGTCATACCAAACGGATCCGCCCCCATTGACTTACAGTCAGGTGAGGACGGATCCGGATGGCTGCGGCCATTCAAGCGCAGGGGATCCGAGCAGTACAGTGCTCATTACGAGCACGTTCGCTCAACTCTAGTCAGCACCTTCTGAACTCTGTACATTAAAAAAATGAATTGTATCTGTTTGTTTCTGCTGTAGGAAAGCCTGTTGACAAAGGTGCAAATGATAAAGAGTGGAAAAAGGAAGAGCCTCCACATTGTAGCTGCACATGTCATTCAAACCCTCCCCAAAAAAGCGCTGCATCTGCTTCCACTTCTAGCGATATTGCTGGGTCATCTTCTAGTGGCCTTTTGTCAACTCCAAATGGTAAGAAAATGTATTTGCCCTTCTTTTAGTACAGAAGTGGTTCACATTAGCATCTTCTGACTTTTTTTTCTTCTGCAATGAAATGCAAATTTATCCAGGAGATGCCGGTAGAACAGTTCTACACAAATTTTTTCCTTTGTTACTCTAAATCTCTGATCAGAATGTACTTTGTACCCAATGTAACCATCAGGCTGTTCAGGATATTATAAAAACAGTATCGCTGAATGTTATATAATCACCCTTACGTCATTTCAACAAATTACCATAGGTAATTTCATCAATGTTCATCCTTATGGGGATAGTTTGGGAGGTTCTATAATATATTTTAGTTTATGTGGCAATTTAGATATAAAGTTATGTGGCAATTTTTTTTATTTTATAAATTCTTTAGGTAGAAATAGATACATAGAGTAGTGCATGCTGCAGGCATTACAGACACAAAGGAATGCATGTACATTGCAACAAACTTGGCTAGTAATTAAAGGGTTTAAGATAACTAAAAATCTTGGACAATCCCTGCAATAGAAACATAGAAGATTGACGGCAGAAAAAGACCACCTGGTCCATCTAGTCTGCCCTTTTCTTATCCTTTTATTATTATCTTAGGATAGATACATGTTTATCCCAGGCATGTTTAAATTCAGTTACTGTGGATTTATCAACCACCTCTAGCCTAAAATAAAAATAAAATCATCCTATACTCACCCCTTTTTTCTGCACCATGCCCTGCTGGGCTTAGTGGTAGACCACTGAGGACAATGATTGACTGCAGCAGTCATTTGCTGTAAAGTCCCGCCGCTACAGCAAAAATTATAGATGCTTTGGCTCCTCCCAGCTACGGTACCAGCTCTTGGGTTTGCAAACCAATAGAAACAAGGAAGCAAAGATGAAGGAAAGAAAAAATCCCAATAAATACACTAGGAGGCAAGGGAAAGGGGATTCGGAGACGAATGGGAAAGTGTGTGAGCAGGCAGAATAAAGTAAGATCCGAGCCAGACACTACTAAGACTAACTCACACAAGTAGGTAAGATATATAGACACTGTACTTTCGACAAACTATGTGTAAATCAATGGATCAATAGTACAAGTGAATATAAGAAAGCTTGTAATATTTTTATTAGCTTTTTACAACTAATTTACAGCTAAAATCCATCTTAAGAAATGTAAAAAAATCATCAGCTCCCTGAGGTATCAGGTTACATGCTGCCTATAGAAGTCTATAATAAAGAGGGGAGTGAGCTGCTGGCGGGAGTCAAAGGCACAGACTCATGAAGACTCTAATTGGTTTTCTATCTCAGTCCAGTGCTGAATTCATAGGTACACTGCTCAGTACTCATGCTGCTGCTTCTGAGACTGCTATAGAGAGATAGAGGAGCAGAATGTCCCAGTTTCTGTGTGCACTTTATGGGAGATGCAATAACGGCTTGTAGATACCCACTAGCTTATTCTGAAAAGTCACCTGAAATGTCAGGAATGTTTTAAAAGGGCACTGTATTTTCAAGAATCCGTTTTTATTCAATGTTTTAATATGTGTATATTATTTTTGTAGAGTCATTCAATCACCAACCTACACTTGCTGCAAAATTATCTGCTAAGAAACAAGCTTCTCTTACTACAAACGATGATGATGATTTTCAGACTGATAGAAAACGAAACCGCACTTCCCCCAGTGAGCTGCAGGTATAAAACATACCGTTTACAGAGGACTATATATTTAAATCCTTATTGTCTTTCCTGATTAGTTGTGGTTTAGTCAGGTCACCACATACCTCGTCTGTCATATTTAGTTACTGCTCTCCATTACAAATGGCTTCATTATTGCTGTGCACATTGATGTGTCAGAGAGACGGATGGCTTTGTGTTTGACAATGGACGGTGAATTGCTACAGTCTATAATGTAATTGTTTCTCCCTTAACAGCTATTTTGTTAATGTTCAATTAAAGTTAAAAATGTGGAATACAATGACTTATAATGGAACACTCATTTACCACTGCCACGTGAACCTCCTACTATTGGGTAATATAATTGTTAGTGTATATTTATTAGTAGGTTGGGCAAGATGAAACTCACCTATTTAAAAGTAATTCTGTGGCCATAATCTTAAAAGTTGATTAAGGGAGATCTTCATCCTGCGCTGGCCCATTTTAAATGTATGCCGCAACTATAAAAAACAGCAAAATATTCCTAGGAAATAAATGGACCAAAGGTTATTCCCATTGCGTAATATGATGACATGTTACTAGGATATGCTGTCTCTTTATGATCAATGTTGGGATGACCCCTGGGACCTCCACCGAGAATATACTAGCCACAGTCCTGTACAGCAGTGTTCCTCAACTCCTCAGGGCCCACCTAACGGTCAGGGTTTCAGGATTTCCTTAGTATGCAGCAGGTGATATAATTAGTGTCCATCCATCAGGACTTACCACAGGTATTCATTCTAGGAGTTATTCTCAAATCATGACTGGTAGGTAGGTCCTGAGGACTGGAGTTGAGGAACACTGCTGTAGAGCCTTCACACACTGAAATATCTGAGGGGGTTGAAGAACATGCTATGGATTGTCAAAAATTTCTTCTGGAGCCGCTTTCTTCCATTGCAATGCAAAAGGCAAGGCCTTGCAGAATCCACAATTGCCACATGTGGATTTTGATTTCAAGTCATCTCCACCAAATTATCTCCTATGTTTGCACATGGCCTTACCACTGCATGCAGTAAAATAAGAAAGGTTTGTCTCCATTAGGAACAAAAGATCGAGTATGTTGAAAAGGAACATGACTGATCTTTCCTTCTTCCAACATCTGCTGTCTGTTGCAATGAAGATCAGATTGTCATTGACTGCTACATTTTGAAAATCACAGTTTTTCCTCCTCCCATTGAAAACACATGCACATGAGACTATCTTTTTTTTTAATATATATATATATATATATATATATAAGTTACCCATTTAAAATTATGATTGGGACACATCCAGTAGATGACATTAACCAAAAAAAAATTAGATTACGTTAGTTTTTATGTTACTTGTTTGAAATTTTTGTTTTTTTATCAGTTTTATCTGTCCTGTCAGCTGATTGCTTAAAAATCTGTCTTGCATTGCAGACACGAAAGCGACGCTGTTTTGAGAAAGGGGTTCATTATATTGACGAGGATGAAAATGATGGCCACAACAGTTTATTCCCTAGTTGTTGCAAACAGCAAAAACCTGCCGTTCCATATGCATCTGATGATTCTGCAGCATCTTCTTCAAAGCAGGTTAGTAGCAACTAACTCACACGTAGTGAAAAGGGAAATAAATTTATAAGGCTCTGTTAACCTCTCTGGTGAACGTTTCCGGCAGAGAACAGCCTGGCAGAGTCTACCGGGATTTACCATTTACCAATACTAGGCTGCGCTACTGCACAGCCTAGTATCAGAGAACATGGTGCGCTCCGCTCTCAGCGCGCTCCATGTTCTCCTCAGCAGCACATGGGAGAAGAAAGCAGTCCCTCCCTCCCCCCTGTGTAATACAAGTACAGGAGGCAGGTGCTGCTGCAGAATCACATAGCCGGCACCCAACCTCGTTGACGGAGCTGCGATCCACCACAGTTAACCCCTCAGGTGCGGCACCTGAGAGGTTAACTGCGGTGGATCGCAGCGTCTTCTCATATAGGTCGGGTGCCGGCTATGTGATTCTGCACTGGCACCCTTCTCCTGTACCTGTATTAAAAGTTAGTTCTCTTCATTGGTGGCCCAGTGCGCCCTCCCTCCCCAGTATTAAAAACATTGGTGGCTCTACTGAAGCTCTGGCTGCCATGGTAAGCTCCCTGCTGCTGTGTGCACAAAGCACAGGGCAGCAGGGAGTGTGAAGTGCTATGCACCCTAATAGAGCTCTATTAGGGTGAATAGGACAAGGGTTCTAGCCCCTAAGGGGGCTAATAGTAAATTTAAAAAAAAAGTTTAAAAAAACAAACACCATTTTTTTAGTCACCTTGCCCCCCCAAAAATAGGATAGGACTGTTCTATTATGGGCCGGACATTCTGTAAAATGCAGAATGCTCGCTGCTTTTTTGGTGGTTTATTTTTTTCACGTGGTATCAAATGGTATCAAGTATCGCAATACTGAATCAAAATTTTGCTATCATGACAACCCTAATCTGCAGTAATTTGAGTCGTACTGCAGATGAGGACTCCAGATAGCTATTTTTTATTTTTCTGTCATCTATTCACCCACTGTCAGTGTTTAAAACTGCACTGAAACACAATGTTGGGATTGCGGCGCATGCACACCGGAGTCCTCTCCATTATGTTGGCATGACAGAGCAGTCTGAACTGGGTCTGAGTGCTTTGAGGGCAATCTAGACTTCTTATTTGCAGTACTACTCATGTATTACTGCTGATAATAGTCTAAGATCATGGTGACAGATTACCTTCAAACTGACATGCCGGAGGGTCTGAGTGATTCATTTTTTACATATACAAATGTCTTTTTATATAGGTTAAATTGCAGAAAAACGTGACTTCTGTCGTTCTTAATGTATTTTCCTTCTTTAAGCTAGAAAGTATGCAAACAAGAATGTCTTTCTCTGTTTTATTTAAGAAAAGCTTTAAGTATTCCATGTTTCCAGTTTTGCTATTAATGTATGAGTTTGAAGAAAGTGCCTGAATATATTGCTTGATGGCACAAGAGGGTGCTGTAGGCTACATAAAGTCGATTTGCTCTTTGTGACAGAGCGAATCACCAGTGCAAGGCTTTAGTAGGCTTTGTCCTGATGGTGTATATTTATGGTCTTATTTGATAAGGTATTGCATATATTTCATTTATGTTTAGATAATAAGGCAAGAAGGGCATTTGCTGCGCAGATTGATTTCTCAAGTTTACCTCATTACCTTTGTAGCTTATAAAGGGCACTGTTATGTAGTGCACATTTTGGGCCATTATATTAGAGAAAAACTTGCATATATAAGAAAAATTGTAGCATGGTGGCACACATACCCTTTTTGGGGTCTACGAGGTGGCATCTAACCAGCATCTAATTACCATAAATATTCCTGGTGCACTCCTTTTGACATTTTGTGTTGCTGATTCCTGGCCCACTGGCCTCCAACTTCTCATGTGCTGAGGCAGTATGAGGCGCAGTCTGTTTATAAAAAAAAATTGAGATTCCTTAGGGCCCATTCACATGACCGTGTGAATAGGGCCGCATCTATTCCGCAATTTTGCGGAATAGATGCGGCCCCATTCATTTAAATTGCTGGCATTAGATCGCGCTGAGCCGCGGCTCCGTGAAAAAATATAGAACTTGTCCTATACTTGTCCGCAATTGTGGACAAGAATAGGCATTTGTAAAGGGTGCCGGCCATGTGTGTTCCGCAAATTCCACAAACACACACTGGTCGGCATCTGTGGTTTTGAGGATCCGCATTTTTGCGAATCCGCAACAACACGGCCGTCTGAATGGCCCCTTAGTGGTTAATAACTTTTAATCGCTAACTGAAAAGATGATGACAGCATTACAGATTTACAGATCAAGAGTGGAGGCGTAATTGGACATTTGTGACAGTAAATTGTCGTAGTAGTAAGGAGTATGAAAGTTTTCCGCTGTTAGATATCCAGTCCATGAATGTGATGAACGGGAGAGATCTGCCGGGCAAATTCCCATGGAAATGTAGAAGGACATATATACATGCAACATATTAATTCCTGATCTTAGTGTGTCAAAGGTTGTCATTAGCCTGTATTCCCAGATTCTCCTGAGACTTTAAACTCCCGGTTTTCCAGGATTTTAATATTGATGACCTATCCTGACCTATCCTCAGGATAGGTCGATCAGCTGATTGGAGAGAAGGCCTTCGCTTCATTGTTTCCCTGCTCGCCATCGACAATTACAAGAAGCCATCCCATTCACTTCTATGAGACAGCTTTTTCTTATACACTTGAATAGGACCAACTTACTGAAGTGAATGGGACGGCTTCTTGTAATTACATCTGCTCAGCACTGCAATGTTGATGGCGAGCAGGGAAACAATGAAGGAAAGTCTGCTCTTGCACGGAGCGCCGCCTTCTCTTCAAACAGCTCATTGGCAGGGGTGTTGGAACCCCGACGATCTATTGTTGATGACCTATCCTATTATCGGTGTGAGGATTGCCATTTTGAATAACTGTTGCAGCT
Organism: Rhinella marina; assembly: GCA_900303285.1. NCBI lineage: Eukaryota > Metazoa > Chordata > Amphibia > Anura > Bufonidae > Rhinella > Rhinella marina. The sequence goes on from ONZH01023284.1 coordinate 1,133,611, forward strand.
AGAGCCACTACCACTCCCATTCTCAGCTCCACTCGCCTGGGACTGCAGCAACAGATCTTACATTTGGTCTGTTTGCAGGCGAATGTTCCTGTTGTTGCTGGAGAGGGCAGTGATCTTCTGACAATGACGTTTGTAAGATTAGGAGGCTGCCTATATCACAGGAGTTGGGAGGTGGGTTGGAAATATGGTTTTCAAATGGTCATCTTAATGTATCGGATGTAGTCCACGAGCAATCCTCTTCAGAATATTGAGATTTGGGGTGTAGGTGACTACTAGAGGTACCCAATGGTTTTCTTGTTTGGTTTTGAATCATAGGGGCTCATTTCTTGGCAGTCTGGGGGCTCTGGCAATTTGGTTTTCCACTGTAATTGGATGGTATCCCTGGCTCATAAATGTTTTTTTTTTTTAGGCTTGTCTATAGGGTTTGTATATATGCGGTTGTAGGTGACAGCTTGACTGTAGATGGTGGATTTTTTTTCTATGTGTTTGGGGTGGAAACTGTCCCATCTGAGGTATGTTCGGCCAGTTGGTTTCGGGTTACAGTTTTTTTGTTCTTAGTCTTGATGTTGGTGTCCAAAAAGTTTATTTCAGTAAAGGTTTGGTTGTGTGTTAAATTGATGATGGGTTGAAACTGATTGAAGTATTCACGGAATGTTTTTAGTTGTTCAGATTCGGTTCAGATGACTTAGACACTTGTAAGCTAGACCTGCCCAATATAATTTCCTCCAAATTTATTTGCATGAACAGTTGGATAGTTATGTTTGTTCTGGCCTCAGTATACGAGTATGGCAGGGAAAGGGTTAAAATACACTAGCAGCTCTCTCATCAGCTCTTCAGATTCCCACACTCTTTATATGACAGGTGGCAACATTCACGTTAACAAGGGGTTCCCTGTACCTTTCATTTCTTACCGTTGTCCTCCCCCAATGAAATATTGCTGGGTACTGTACTGTTTCATTCTATCCTGGAAGCATAGGACTCTGTCCATACACCACCACCAAACTGTTTTCCCTTTTTATATTAGTTATTTTGGAAAATAATACCAGCCTTAATGTGTTGACATAGTTTTAATTGCAGAAGCATGAAGTGCGAGTAAATGTTGCCATGTTGTATATAGTTGGCAGTGAAGTCATCTCTCAGTAGGATAATAAAAAGTGGTGAAAATGTCTTAAGAATGTGAACACTAATTACTGTAACCACTGAACGCCTTTTAACAGACTGGGGCGGTGGGGGAGGGGGCTAATAAAGCAGTACAGTCTTGGTACGTACAGATTGCACATACATTGTTTTTTCATGTTTCTTTTTTAAGTGAATTTAAGCTTAAGTTTTCAGCTGCGTGTAAATTTCTATGAATATCATGGATGGCAAGAGCAAACCATCAGCACCCGGACCTGGAAATTCACTGACTGTAGAGGTGAAGCAGGAGTCATTTGTTCGTTGTCCACCATGGTCAATGTGTATTGTCCAAAAGGACTGGTGTGGGCCCTTTTGCTCCTTCTCCCTGAAATAACATTTTTCCCTTCTAATTATTTATAGATAGACAGGCACTCCCAATTGGAGCAAATATAGATTTAGGACTATCTGGTATAAATTGTAGGTTATATATTTATTATATCAAATAAAATAAACATTAATAAAATATACAATAAAATATAGATAAAATCAATAACAACAATGGTTGGTCTTATGAGACTAAATCCTGCAGAGACAGGATATAGGTTTAGAATATATGCACAAACATGAATTATAGCGATCTCTTCTTTTCTTTCATAATCAAGCTTTTTAATAGGTATCAATACAAATATATTTGTGCCAGGTTGTAGTTGATTAGAGGAAGTCCATAAACCTATATTCAAATGCCAACAGATATTCTTTATTTATATCCACCTCGTGATATTGTCCCAGTTATTATAAAAGGATCTCATATGTGGGTACAATCTGGGGTATTTAGTTATATGGATGTTAGCTGCTATGTATATAGCCTCATACAGCGTTAATCTTCCTGTTATGTCCACAGATATTTAACATTTGCATCTTTCTATGTCCAATGTTGGTTTAAAGCGATCTTGCAGACACACTTTTGTACACGTTGAGTGTGCTTATTAGTACTCACTGTAGGGGTTATCTTGTGGCTCACCACTGTAGTGTCCCACGTGGAAGCTGCAGTATAACACTCCCCCCTGCTGCCGCGTCCCTTACGATGCAGTTCTCCTTGTGTCTTGTCAGAACGCAGGATAATCTCGGCGTCCCACGTGGTATGGAGGAACCTTGGCGTTCCACGTGTCTGTTATGTTGCCTGTGTTATTACAGGTGATCGTGCATGATCCCTTGATTATCCTAAGTAGTTGCTGTGTGGATGGTTAGGATATTCGTCATCAGTGGATTATATAGTGGGTCTTTAGATTATATAATTCATGTTTGTGCATATATTCTAAACCTATATACTGTCTCTGCAGGAATTAGTCTCATAAGACCTCCATGTCAGACCCCTATCAGACCTCCATGTCAGACCCCTATCAGACCTCCATGTCAGACCCCTATCAGACCTCCATGTCAGACCCCTATCAGACCTCCATGTCAGACCCCTATCAGACCTCCATGTCAGACCCCTATCAGACCTCCATGTCAGACCCCTATCAGACCTCCATGTCAGACCCCTATCAGACCTCCATGTCAGACCCCTATCAGACCTCCATGTCTGACCCCTATCGGCCCCTATTCGGCCCCTCCATGTCTGACCCCTATCGGCCCCTCCATGTCAGACCCCTATCGGACCTCCATGTCAGACCCCTATCGGCCCCTCCGTGTCAGACCCCTATCGGCCCCTCCGTGTCAGACCCCTATCGGCCCCTCCGTGTCAGACCCCTATCGGCCCCTCCGTGTCAGACCCCTATCGGCCCCTCCGTGTCAGACCCCTATCGGCCCGTCCGTGTCAGACCCCTATTGGCCCCTCCGTGTCAGACCCCTATCGGCCCCTCCGTGTCAGACCCCTATCGGCCCCTCCGTGTCAGACCCCTATCGGCCCGTCCGTGTCAGACCCCTATCGGCCCGTCCGTGTCAGACCCCTATCGGCCCGTCCGTGTCAGACCCCTATCGGCCCGTCCGTGTCAGACCCCTATCGGCCCGTCCGTGTCAGACCCCTATCGGCCCGTCGTCAACCCTTAGCCCGTCCGGTCAGACCCCTATCGGCCCGTCCGTGTCAGACCCCTATCGGCCCGTCCGTGTCAGACCCTATCGGCCCGTCCGTGTCAGACCCCTATCGGCCCGTCCGTGTCAGACCCCTATCGGACCTCCATGTCAGACCCCTATCGGCCCCTCCGTGTCAGACCCCTATCGGCCCTCCGTGTCAGACCCCTATCGGCCCCTCCGTGTCAGACCCCTATCGGCCCCTCCGTGTCAGACCCCTATCGGCCCGTCCGTGTCAGACCCCTATCGGCCCGTCCGTGTCAGACCCCTATCGGCCCCTCCGTGTCAGACCCCTATCGGCCCCTCCGTGTCAGACCCCTATCGGCCCTCCGTGTCAGACCCCTATCGGCCCCTCCGTGTCAGACCCCTATCGGCCCGTCCGTGTCAGACCCCTATCGGCCCGTCCGTGTCAGACCCCTATCGGCCCGTCCGTGTCAGACCCCTATCGGCCCCTCCGTGTCAGACCCCTATCGGCCGTCCGTGTCAGACCCTATCGGCCCGTCCGTGTCAGACCCCTATCGGCCCGTCCGTGTGTCAGACCCCTATCGGCCCGTCCGTGTCAGACCCCTATCGGCCCGTCGTGTCAGACCCCTATCGGCCCCGTCCGTGTCAGACCCCTATCGGCCCGTCCGTGTCAGACCCCCGCCGTCCGTTCAGACCCCTATCGGCCCGTCCGTGTCAGACCCCTATCGCCCTCCATCGGCCCCTCCGTGTCAGACCCCTATCAGACCTCCATGTCAGACCCCTATCAGACCTCCATGTCAGACCCCTATCAGACCTCCATGTCAGACCCCTATCAGACCTCCATGTCAGACCCCTATCAGGCCCCTCCATGTCTGACCCCTATCGGCCCCGTCCCGTATGTCAGACCCCTATCGGCCCGTCCGTGTCAGACCCCTATCGCCCGTCCGTGTCAGACCCCTATCGGCCCGTCCGTGTCAGACCCTATCGGCCCGTCCGTTGTCAGACCCCTATCGGCCCGTCCGTGTCAGACCCTATCGGCCCTCCGTGTCAGACCCCTATCAGACCTCCATGTCAGACCCCTATCAGACCTCCATGTCAGACCCCTATCAGACCTCCATGTCAGACCCCTATCAGACCTCCATGTCAGACCCCTATCAGACCTCCATGTCAGACCCCTATCAGACCTCCATGTCAGACCCCTATCAGACCTCCATGTCAGACCCCTATCAGACCTCCATGTCAGACCCCTATCAGACCTCCATGTCAGACCCCTATCAGACCTCCATGTCTGACCCCTATCGGCCCCTATCGGCCCCTCCATGTCTGACCCCTATCGGCCCCTCCATGTCAGACCCCTATCGGACCCTCACCCTATCGGCCCTCCATGTCAGACCCCTATCGGCCCCTCCGTGTCAGACCCCTATCGGCCCCTCCGTGTCAGACCCCTATCGGCCCTCCGTGTCAGACCCCTATCGGCCCCTCCGTGTCAGACCCCTATCGGCCCGTCCGTGTCAGACCCCTATCGGCCCCGTCCGTGTCAGACCCCTATCGGCCCCTCCCGTGTCAGACCCCTATCGGCCCCTCCGTGTCAGACCCCTATCGCCCCCTCCGTGTCAGACCCCTATCGGCCCCTCCGTGTCAGACCCCTATCGGCCCCGTCCGTGTCAGACCCCCTATCGGCCCGTCCGTGTCAGACCCCCTATCGGCCCGTCCGTGTCAGACCCCTATCGGCCCGTCCGTGTCAGACCCCTATCGGCCCGTCCGTGTCAGACCCCTATCGGCCCGTCCGTGTCAGACCCCTATCGGCCCGTCCGTGTCAGACCCCTATCGGCCCGTCCGTGTCAGACCCCTATCGGCCCGTCCGTGTCAGACCCCTATCGGCCCGTCCGTGTCAGACCCCTATCGGCCCGTCCGTGTCAGACCCCTATCGGCCCGTCCGTGTCAGACCCCTATCGGCTCTTCCGTGTCAGACCCCTATCGGCTCCTCCGTGTCAGACCCCTATCGGCCCCTCCATGTCAGACCCCTATCGGCCCCTCCATGTCAGACCCCTATCGGCCCCTCCATGTCAGACCCCTATCGGCCCCTCCATGTCAGACCCCTATCGGCCCCTCCATGTCAGACCCCTATCGGCCCCTCCATGTCAGACCCCTATCGGCCCCTCCATGTCAGACCCCTATCGCCCCTCCATGTCAGACCCCTATCAGACCTTAGATCAAATTTCCTTGCCAGACCTCCAGTAGACCTCAGATCAGAGAAAAAAAAGAACTTCACTTACCTCTCCTACTCCGCCGCTTTCCTCCAGTGACGCCCCCTTGTCTTCTCCAGCCCGCGCTGTCACCTGACTGAGTGCAATGTCTGGTCATAGTGCGTGCACTACATTCTGACACTGTACACGGTCATGACATGCAGTGCAGCGCGGGCCTAGGGAAGAAGACAAGGGTGGGTGAGTACTGGCACCGCTCAGAGCACTTCACCCGCTCCCCTCACCTAATGCGTATTAGTGAGCGCTTACATAATGGAAGCACTCACTAGTATTCACTTTATAAGACACTCCACTTTCGGGGGGAGGAAAGTGTGTCTTAATAAGCAAAAAAATACAGTATATTTTACACTATGTTTGATTAGGAAATGTAGCTAAATGGTTAAATTGATAGTGATCTTTGAAGACAGTGAGGTGTAAAAGAAAATGGACTTAGTTTCCCATAGCAACCAATCAGATTCCGCCTTTTATTTTTCAGAACCCCTTTGGAAAATGAAAGTTGGAATCTTATTGGTTGATTTGGGCAACTAAGCCAGTTTTCCTTTACACCAGTTTTGATAAATCTCCACCGTTGTCCACTCATGTAAATAAGAATGCCGATACGGTCAAGCACGCATTAAACTCTAGATGTTAGCTGGAGGTTGCACAGAATTGCTTTAATCCTTCACAAATTAAATTGGTATATGATAGGATTTGGCTGGCTGTAGACCTATCCCGAGCATTAGCGAGTTGATTGTCAAAATATGTCATTTAATATAATAATCCCAGTATTCTGACAGTGTAAATACAGAGCACATGTTAGGGCTAAAAATAAAATCTTACAGGGGTCGTGGAACTCTAGGGTCACTTAAAGTATATTTTCTTTTTTGAATGTATTAGTTTTTTGTAATTAAATAAAAACTATAGAAAATCTCTAATTGTATCTCCTGTGTAATAACAGAGTTTGCCAGTAAGACATAAACATGCTTGATTCTACAGTGAAACCTCTCCTAAAGACCATCGCTTTAAGAAGACCACCCAGCCATCCAGACCAGATTTCATATGACAAGTTTTCCGTCTCATCGTATGTTATACATACTGACAGGAGCAGACTGTCCATAGACCCTGTAGGGAAATTTCCAGGTGGGACAATGCTCAGGGGGCCACCCAAACCCTCCTTACTCCTGCTGACTGGATAATGATCTGATGCTCTCAGAGTTTATTATTGCTGGCATCATAAGCTCCTTCTGTCCCTGGCCAGTGGGCACAGGTACCCTCGGGACGGTGATACAGTTGGTTACTTGGAACGAGACTCACATATTTTATTTTTGTCTTCTTTCCTTGGGCTCTTGGGCAGCATAGTACTAGGGGCATTATAGGGAAAAGGGGAAGTCCAGGCAGCATGCTGAAGGTAGGACTGGCTTGATACTGTATCCCGCATCTCACCTTCTAAGCCTCCTTCTCTGTATCTTAGAGACGACTGGAGGAGGACAGAAAGTGGCAGCTATTGATGACTACCACCGCTTTTGGGGAGATATTTTGTGTTGCACTGTGGTATTTCTGACCCTGCCCACTTGTGTTGACCCTGTCTATTTATGTTGCCCCAACTTATGTCAATTTGGACTCTCCTACAACATGGTGCTACTTTTAGGCTTTTTTTCTAGGGCCACTCTACGTTCCCAGTCCACCCTGCATACTATCCATCTTCTTGAGAGAAGCCACTCTTTCATCCCTGAAGACCACTTTTCAGTTCAATATTGGTTGGGATGTCTCAGAGACTTCTCTGTAGTTGATTTATAGCCATTGTCATAATGAATAATTTGGGTAAATAGCAACTGATATTTGTGATAGAGTGTGTTCCCTTGTCAATACCCTTCTAATCATTTTTGAACGTCTTTGACTTTACACTATTGGTTCATGTAAATAGGTATGTGATTAGTTGTCTATGTCGGTTTTTAACTGCTGTGAGAAATGTTAAGTTTTATGGGTTGATTTTTGTCAGTAATGGTACTTTTTATATGCAAAGTGCCTGTATCTTATCCTGAGGGATTTAGTTATCTTAGTGATATGATCAGACATTTATCACCTATTCTGTGGATAGGTGTTAAAGGGGTATTCCCATCTCACAAATGTAGTTTGTATAGTTAGATATAGCCATACCAGTATTATTATTAATAGAATGTATTTATATAAAATGTACCGTTTAGAAGATTTGCCTATTTGTATTTCCATTGTCCCACACACATCAGTCAGGCCGTTGCCCCTGGTTACGGCCACTGGAGCCATGTAGTAGTAGTGGTCAGCTTGCTCCTTTTCAAACCCGCTCTGAGGTAACTGCTGTATTGTGAACGCACGTTGCATGAGCATGCGGAGACACATCTTAGGGTTGTAGCATTTTTGTCTGTGTTTCCAAAATGCAGAGAAACGGATCCTGTTCCAAGATCAATTCATCTCTATGGAGCAGGATCCATTTATAAAGTCTGCGTTTTGGACGGATCCTGACCATTGTGTTTTGGACTGGTAGCGTCCAAAAGACAGATGTGAAAGTACCCTAAGATGTGTCTGCGCATGCTCATGCAATGTGCGTTCACAATACATCAGTTACCTCAGAGCGGGTTTGAACAGGAGCAAGCCGGCCACCACTACTACATGGCCGCAGTGGTCGTAACTAGGGGCAACGGCCTGACTGATGTGTGTGTGACATTGGAGATACAAATAGGTAAATCTTCTAAACTGTACATTTTATATAAATACATTCTATTAGTAATAATATTGGTGTGGCTATATCTAACTATACAAACTACATTTGTGAGATGGGAATACCCCTTTAAGCTTGAATCTTGGGACAGCCCTTTAAAGTAAGTATTTAGGGAGTATCCAGTAGGGTTTTGATGTATTTCACCACTTCTCCTAATTTCCTTTTACATGTTGAAGTGTAACAGGTTAGCCAGAATTGTTTTTCTTTTTTTTTTAAGTCCACCAAATCAGTGTTTTAGCATGGTCCATGCTTCCATGGTTTTATCACGGAAGCATGCCCTATTTTGTTCACCGATCCTTCTTGCTCATTAAAGTCGATAGGTCCTTGAAAAACACAGACACAATACAGATGCCATCCATGTTTCACAGACCATTAAGGGTCCATTCACACCTCTGCAACTGTTTTGTGGTCTGCAAATTGCGGATCCGTAAAACACAGACACCGGCCATGTGCTTTCCGCATTTTGCGGACCGCACATGGCTGGCTCTATGATAGAAATGCCTATTCTTGTCTGCGATTGCAGACAAGAATAGGGCATGCTCTATATTTTTTGCGGGGCCGCCGGATGCAACTCCGGGTGCGGACCCATTATGCGGACGCGTGAATGGACCCTAAGAGTAGATACTCTGAAAATTAATTTTCAGCTGTGCAGTGTAGCACAGATGAGACGTGGAGAACACAGATGACACTTGGCTATTTTCAGAACTCCCATAGATGTGAATAGACACAGCCACACTTGAGCCACACCTCTGCACTCATGATTGTGCGAGATGACCATGTGGATATGTCAAAACGTCAAAGTTTAAATTCTCTTTGAAATCTCTGGTTGCCTATACTTGCCATTAGGGGGAACTTAGCCACTAACTAAATTCAAATTTTTTTAATAGAATTAAATGAGATTGGTAAAAGGTTGTGATTCCGGCGATTCGGGGTGCATTTTTCCATTGTCCTGATCCATTATAGGCGTAGAACTTGTGACATGATTGGCACCTGAGAGACCTCATTGACTATAATATATGCATTGGGTTACTATCACGCTGCCCACCATTTTACCAGGCAGTATTATGCAGCATATTTTCGACAGAATCTGTAACAGAGACCCCTAACAGAGCCTCTGATGCAGATGTGAACGCAGCCTTAATCTACATTTTTGGACCTAAAAATGAAATGAAATGATGTTCAGAGTTGAAAGTACCCATTAAATGTATGTTACGTTGTGTTTTATCTCCTCTCTTTTGATGTGTGGTTGTGGTGGGTCGCATGGGGTTATAGAGATTTGGAGTTCTTGTTTACAACGTCTCAATCTGTTTAGGGAACGTTTAATAAAAAAAATGACAACAGTGAATAAAACCGGCTTAATCAGATTTGATCCATTTAGCTTGAATTTCACAGTCTGGTGTACACCATCTTGGCTATAATGCAAGACTGAAAGATAAAATACCTTATCATTTTCATATCCTGTTTAGAAACACTGTCTTCAAGGAAGCTGTCCTTGCTAACAAATTGACATTTTCTTGCCAGTAATCCCTTTTTACAGTGCAGCCAACATAAAATGAGTTGGCAAAAGCTTGAGTTTTTGACCAAGCACATTCCAGATTTTATTTGAAAGAAATGATAGAGCATTAAGTGTACATAGAAGAGACTGGGACGGAGATAATTGTCTTGTAATTATTTACGGCTGCAGTTTACTCTTCTGTTGCTTTTTATGGCTGACCTAATGCCATTATTGCAGTGAAAATGGGGTAAAATGTAACTACTTCAGTGCTGTAAAAAAGGATTTGCCCCTTCCTGTGACAGCGCAATCTGTAGCCTGTAGCTTTACTTTCCTAAAGGTAGATTTAGATAGGCCGATGGAGCGGCCGATTGTCGGGAAGGAAGCTTGCTCCGTGTAGGAGACCGCACATTTACATGCAGCGGTCTCCTTCACAGTATGAGGACGAGGTATCACTGTTGTGATCTCTAATCCTCATACAGCTGCATTGTTTCTGGGCAGCAGATCACTGTTTAGATAGCATGATCTGCTGCCCAGAAATGATGATTGATGTGACTGTACTACCGACAGGATCATCCAATCAACGACCATTTTGCTTGTTCATCGGGAGATCGGTGGCTCATTTAGGCCCCTTGCAGATGAGCGTATGTCACGCACCGAGTCCACATCGCAGCTCCTGGCCTGAACTCCCGGCACTGACGGGGTCACATAGCATTATACTGATGATGCTATGTAAGATGCTATGTCAGTGTCATCTAATACATTTCAGAACTGTAATGGTTACATATAGAGATGAACGAGCATGCTCGGGAGCAATTTTCTTGTAGTAGCGTACGCATCTTCTAATCTGTACACTAATGCGTACGCATCTTATAAATTTGTACGCTAATGTGTACAAATTACAAGATGCATACGCATTAGCGTACAGATTAGAAGATGCGTACGCTACTACTCGAAAATTGCTCCCTCATCTCTAGTTACATAGCATCATAAATCAGTATAATGCTATGTGACCCCCATCAGAGGTGGGAAGTCAGGCTGGGAGCTGTGTTGCGTACTCAGTGAGTGACACGGGTTCGTCTGCAAGGGCCTTAGACGGACAGATTGTTGGGAATGAGCGTTCTCAGGACCTGTCGTTCCATATAATCTGGCCGATTATTGGTTTGTCTGAAACCACCTTAACAGTTCATGATCTAAATTCATATCAGTCGGAACTAGAGATAAGGGCTACCGATCAAGCTGTCAGGTGGGAAGAAACTGTCTGCAGATGCACTAAGACTGAAAGCTCTGTGGTGCCCAGAGGGGCGTCACTCCTCCAGGAAGGAGCCCAGGCACGCCTCCTGCTAGTGCCCAAGCCCATCCTCATGCTGGGAACAGGGAAAAGGGCGCAGTTATGGCTTGAATGTGATGTAGAAGGCGTTTTTGGGCTCCTTTCTGCAAGAGTGACGCCCCTCTGGGCACCTTACTGGCTCATTTGCATACCAAATAAACTGGATTTTCAGAAGATAGAAAACACCTATTGCTGAAACAAAGGCACATCTAGAAATAAGGTACTAAGTGCTAGTAGGCTATGGCTTTACTTCAATAACTATTCTGCTGACAGATTCCCTTTAAGGTCTGATTGCCTTGCAAAAAAAATGAGCCCCCACACCGCTCCGTAGATGGAAATATAAAAACGTTATGGGGGAAAGAATATGACAATGGAAATAATTTTTTTCCCCATTAACACATAAAATTATAGCGCATTTGCATTTTATTTTCCAGCTTCCCACTGCATAGTATGGTGACTTTAAAATGTGCAACTTTTCCCGCAAAAAAAACAAGCCCACATATGTCGGTGTGAATGGAAAAACAAAAAAGCTATCACTCTGGGACGGCAGGGATTAAAAAACAGAAAAATCTCCAGGTCCTCAAAGGGTTAAAATTAGTTGGATTATTTCAAACATTTCAATGTGACAAATTAACAAAAATAGAAAAAAATCCAGTTTGGGGTAAATACTTTTTCACAACGCTGTATATACAAAAAATACATTTCGGGGGGGGGGGGGGGGTGGTAGCTGTAATTTAAGTGGTTAGAAAGAAGTAGATGGCTGACACCCTCACAAAGCTACTGTGGGGTGTTGATGTGTTGCCACAGGCCTCCCGTGACCATATGCCTGTTAGACCCTGCCTGTTGGTGTATTGCATTGCATTGCATTGTGTTAGGGATCAGACTATGGCATACAGAAGTCCCAAAGTGGGCGAAGGAAAAAACTGTTTATTAAAAGAAAAAAATAGTTCTAACGTTAAAAAAACCTCCTACAAACTATATTTTTCCCTACTGGGGTACATCAACATAGAATGTAAACTCAGGTGGGAGAATCCGGTATGTCAAAATCTGCATGTGTTACAATTGGATTTGTTGCTGATTTTGTTGCAGATTTGCTGCAAATTTCTCGCACTAAAAACCCGGAGCATAAACTGACATGCCACAGATTTAAAATCCGCACAACAGGTTCATTTCCATGTGAAAAAATTAAAAGAGTACGGCTGAGAAACTCTGATCCACATAACTGTTACTGTAAACACTGTGTATGTTCTGCCCACAATTCTGTCTGAAAATCTGCAGTCTATCTGTCCCTTGTGGACATACCCTAAGTGCTTTTATTTGGCACATGTATATAAACTCTTTTGCCACAGCCCCTAAAAACTATAGGTGGGTTCACATCACATTTTTGTCATACATTTAACATACAAAAAAAACCCCAAAAACATATTTCCGTTTCCGCTCGGCTATTTCCGCTGGCCCCATAGAGATGAATGTGAGCGTGTTGTGCTCCCATTCACTTGTATGGGAGCAGTGCTTGGTGATGGCTGGAACCCGGGAAACCCGGGGTCCTCCAGCCACAACTCTCCCAATTTCGTTCTTGTTGTAGATGTGGGTCCCTATCCTAGCGATATGCCCCATTGTCCGTGATGGCAAAACGCCTTTAAACCTTTTTTGCGTACGTTAAGGGCTCATGCACACGGCTTTTTTTACGGGTCAGTTGTAACCATGCCTTTCCTTGTCCGCAAAATGGACAAGAATAGGATATGTTTTATTTTTTTTTTGGGTGGAACGGACATGTGGACATACAGAAACGGAATGCACACTGAGTCATTTCCGTTTTTTTAAATCCCCATTGAAATCAATAGTTCTGCATACGGACCTGTAAATAGATGGAACAGAAGAAAAATATGTTCGTGTGCATGAGCCCTAAATGTGTTACAAACCCGTCATGTGAACCCACCCTAACAAATTACCAGTACACAATCTGACGCTGTCCAATCAGACTGTGTATGGACCCAGGGGAATGGTTAACACTAGAGATGAGTGAACGTGCTCGTAACGAGCAGTGTAGCGCCCGGCTCCCCTGCGCTCGCATGGGCGCAGGCATCCGGATCCGTCCTCCTCACCCGACGGAAGCGGATGCCTGCGACCATGCGAGCGCAGGGGAGCCGGGCGTTACAGTGCTCGTTACGAGCACGTTCACTCATCTCTAGTTAACACGCGGTTGTCAGTTTATTCATAAATATTTGGAAGGAATAACAGAAGAACTGTGGAGCACAGATCCTAAGTCAGTATGCTCCAGAATTATTATTTCCTAGGGAACACATGTATTTAATAAAACACGTCAGGAAAGATAATGGGTCCTCTTAAATAGTAAAACAGTGATGGCGCGCTGAGGTTTTAGGCGAGTTTCAAACTAGCATTATTGCTGGATCCGGCAGGGTCCAGCAATAACGGTTCCGTTACTGATAATACAACCATGTGGATCTGTAATGAATGGATCCGGTTGTATTATCTTTAACATTGCTGGGACGGATCCGTCATGAACTCCATTGAAAGTCAATGGGGGACGGATCCGTTTACCATTGTGTCGCACCAAACGGATCCGTCCCCATTGACTTGCATTGGGGTGCGGATGCCCAGGATGGACAGTCTGGAGACGGAACAGAATGCTTTCAGGAGCATTCCATTGTCTTCATTGACAATGAATGGGGACAAAACTGAAGCGTTTTACTCCGGTATTGAGCCCCTATGACGGAACTCAATGTCAGAATAAAACAACGCTGGTGTGAAAGTACCCTTATGCGTCCAAGTGGAATCACAGCTGTGTGTTTGTATGTCCTTGCTGGAGATCCACGCACCAGGTCACAGTGTCTGTAACACAGTACAGCTACTCACTGTGCGTCCTTTACATTTCATGAAACGAGGAGGCCCTTGTTTTTCAAGTTCTTTGACCTTCTTTTCCCTTGGGCATTCGCTCAGTAAGCCACGGTGTCCTACCACCTTGGGATACAGTGTGAGCCCTTTCTTCTTCTCGACCATCAGGGTGTAATAAGTAACGGGCATACTATTTGTGTAGGTTTTACACCCAAAACAATTTCCCCCAGCAACACACTCTTGAGATTAGTCCTGCAGCGGCCATGACTTGGAGAAACTGGGGCAGCAACGTTAAGGAATCCCCATTTACACCAGCTAAGAAAGTAAACAGTAAATGGAGAGCAGTGTAACAAACACTTGCGGTATCAAGAAACCGGCTGTGAAAAGGATCTGTCTTAATGTGCTAGCCCACTGCGGTTTAACATATTGCTTACAACCTGCACAATGGGGTTTGAGTGACTTGAGTTACACATTCCAGGAGACTGGCAGTCTGTTACAATCAGAGCCCCAACTTTAGAGCAGGCTAATTTACAGAGATGGGATGAAGAAAGTTACGGATTTGTATTACACACTCTCACCTGACACCGTATCCGATCTCTATCCTGCTGATTGACATCTTGAATAAGTTCTTTGAAGCGAGTTCCAGCTTAATTAAAGCGTTTGCTTGGCTAGCAGTGATCTGTAAAAGCCTATGATAAATATTGAATCGGGTTCACCTGCTGGTTACTGTGAGTGGATAAACAGCTGCTTTGTGCGGGACTATAGCCGGGGAGTGCTACCCTCTGTTAAGAGTTAGAGTGGTTGAGAAGCCTTCGCCATGTCACTTCTCATATCCCAGCACGGTGCCCTCGTGTGAGATTTCACACAGCACGCCATTGAGACTTGTAACACTGAGATGGCTTTGTGACAATATGATTTTGTAGATGATGATAGGCCTTTATTCATCTTATCTATCCTCTACCTTGCATGACCGATCAAAGGCTTTCTGCTAATTGATTTTCCTTAATGTGTCATTGTTTTACTGGTCAGCTCCCTCTTTTTGACGTTTTAATAATAGGTTGTAGATAATACCACAGGACTCTGCATCGGCTTAGATCACTGGACTGTTAACAGTTTTTTAGGAGCCGTATGGGACATTCAATATTAGAAATATGTGGAAACATTAAAAGGGCTTACCAAGCGATCTGTGTATTAGAAGATTACCATGCTTTTTGAGCAATATTCACACAAAAGTGTTAAAAAAGCCTACAATAGTGAACTAAGTATAGATACAAAGTTTTAGTTATTTTTTGCGTATTTTGAATCTTTGTTGTTTAATGTTTTTTCCTTCATGCTTTGCATTGTCACCAATATTTTCTTGCATATACCAATAAGGATATCCAACTTGGGTGTGTATTTTCAGGTTCTATTGCCATGGGGAGACAGCATTTTTTGAACTGCAGACTGCATGAATTTTTTTTTTATTTTTTTTTTAAAGTTGTAAAAATAGGAAACTAAGCGCTCATTCACATCTGCGTTTAGCTTTCAGTCTTGATCAGTCTTAGGCTCCATTCACACGTCCTGATAATGTGTCCGCATCCGTTCTGTAATTTTGCGGAACGGGTGCGGACCCATTCATTTTCAATGGGGCCACAAAAGATGCGGACGGCACACAGTGTGCCGTCCGCATCCGCACTTCCGGTCCTCGGCCCCGCAAAAAATAGAACATGTCCTATTCTTGTCTGCAGCCACGGACAATAACAGGCATTTCTATTATAGAGCCGGCCATGTGCGGTCCGCAAAATGTGGAACGCACATGGCCGGTGTCTGTGTTTTGCGGATCCGCAATTTTCGGATCTGCAATGACATACGGACCTGTGAATGAAGCCTAATTTTGAACGTCGGTTGTGATCAGTATGCATCAGTTTGTGTCGGTTCCGTCAGCCATCAACGTAAATGTGAACTTCACCTAATCCAGATCCTGAGAATGGTCATGTGAATGAAGCCTTAGTTTATAAACTTATCACTTTGCCTTGTTTTGTGAAAAAAATTCAAAAACTTTGCCCCATGTTTTTTTTGAGTGTTTTAGTGCATGGTTTTTGATACTACATTTACAAGTTTTTATCTAAATAACTGAATGGTTTTAAAAGGTGATAATACCTAATTCGTTCATATGTTTATTTCTTGCACAATCGTGCTTTATTCAAAAAATGCGTCTTCATTAAAAACGTGAGGCCGTTTACATCCTGTTATGAGTAGTGTATGTGACAAATCCCATACATTGTGTAGAATCCTCTATATAGATCAGCTGTTATTAAAGGGGTTGTCCAAGATAATTAAAAATCCATGAGAAGCCCTGTAATTGCCTAAAGTAACAAATGATGTTGTTGTACTCCCCCCTTTCTCCATTGCTGATCTCTATGGCACTGGTCCGGTCCTCCAACCGCTGCTTGGAGGAACAGCAGTGGTGATGTCCCAGTATTGCGTCTGCTGCAGCCAATCTCTGTCCTCAGTGCTAGACCGCTGCATACAATGATTGGCTGCTGTGTCAGTAGTTTATTTTAGGCAATTCGGCAGCTTGTTTGAGATTCTTAATTATCTCAGACAACCCCTTTAAGTGATTTTGTTGTATGATCACACCGTCTCAATAGATCTGGCACTGTATGGTCTTAAGGCTGTATTAGACAGCCCGATACTGCTGATGATTGTTTGGAAAGACGCGTTCCTTCCTGGCAATCACCTGCTCGCTATCGGAGGAGACCGGTGCTATTACATGGGGGGGGGGAGCAATCACGAATGCCGTTGCTCGTCCCCATGCTGTCTAGTTGTTTTCTGGCAGCAGATTGTGATTAGACACCGCGACCTGCCACTGGCAAATGATCATTTTGAAACCTGTCAAAAGATTTGGATTGCCGATGAACAAGTGTTTGCTTTTTCATCGGGTAATTGGTGGCAATATTACACTGCCAGATCATCATACGAGCGCTTGTTAGCAATGATTGGCCCCACAATCTCCTAGTTTAATACAGGCGTTAAAATGTTGAGCAGTTGAAACTAATTTGCAGGACTTATCAATATACAAAGGTTATCCTTTGTTTACATAAAATGGAAATATGACCACCCACTATATTTTGATGGCAGGCTGCATCGCTCCTGAATCTCCATTAACAGAAACAACTGTAGACCCTGAGGAGTAGATAGAAGTGGGTTTATAACAGCGTATGTTTTCTCATTTCCAGCCTAGCTAGTGTTCAGTGTCTATTATGTAGTGACCAGACAGAGGCATCGCAAAAAAGTGTCCGGTCATTTAGGACTACAACACTCTAGTAGATGAGTGCTATTGTGAACACTACAGCATACGTTTGTATTGCTTACTTTGATAATATTCACAAGCTTCCCATTAGCTGAAATAATCTAGTGTGCAGTCAGGTTACTCAAGCATTTCTAGACTGAACTACAACAATAAGGGTTTTCCACAAATGTAAAGGTGGAAGGTGCATCTCTTATCCCCTTGAAACCACTAAACTCCAAATGATAATCGCTACCTCAGTTATAAAGAACGATGTAGAGGAGGTATAGACGTCTATCAGCAAGCTGTTTTATGAGAGTGCTGTTTTGGTCATTGGTCCATCCTTCTCCTCTCTGAACACACCAATATTGTTCTGCCAATCTGTTAGCTTAATTATAACCTAGGCACTTTTACTCCCAAGTCTGCATATGGCTTTATAGTTTAGCCAGACTAGAGCTTTAAGAAATGAAAGTAAGTGCAGACCTTTTTATAGGTTCCCTTTTAGCTCCCACTCAAAAACATTGCCAGCTTCTCAACACCCTCAATGGCTCCTTGTACAGAACAGTGGACGGTATTGAGCTGCAGAACTAGTTGGTAAAATATAAATTCTCTCCAGTTTTATCAAGATATATATGAACGCCATTTGCAACAAACCTGGTATTATTATTGTAAGTCCATCATTGGCAATCATATATCACTCTCTTGTGGCAGAGTCCTGCTGGATTTTCAAGTATAACAATCAGCTCTGATGTTCTGGTCCTCAATGAAAGCCCATGAAAGTCAAATTACAGATGTGCAATTGCTTTTACCCTACATCCCAACACTTACAAGTCCATCAGAAGACACTTGTCACATATCTGCCCTAAAATTAGGCTACTGAATGTGACTGTTAGTATCCGCAGATTTCTGCTCTGGTAAGAGTACAGGAGAGAATGATGTTTTCTGCAGTATTTGCCGTGCTTAGTGGAGAAAATAGACAAAGCATCTGCTCTTTTTCCCGATTTACAAACTCTATTACAAGCGCTGTTCAATTCCACATTTTTACAGGTGACCATAAAAGCAGCCCAACTTTACAGCTTGATAGCTCCCCTCCGTCTCAATACAGAGACACATTTCAAATTTCAGTATATTGAGAACAGTTCTTATTAAAGAACCTTTTTGTTCCAGGTGGTTCCAACATGGCTAAAGTTATTTTACAGGTTCTGCTAAGGTAAACATTCCTGCTTTACTCGTCCATTTATTTGGTGGCCTGGAACTTATATTTCTTGTATATACTCTCCCTCTCTTTGCTGTAAGGAAGCTGTTTTACACTACGGCTTTTGGGGACTTGGACTTTGCAGTGTTGTATTATGTATAGTGTAGAACTATTACATTACTTATTAGAATATTGAAGTGCATAAAGTTTAGTACGTACAATAAAAAAGATATCATACAAAGAATAGAGTTAAAATACCGTAAACACTGTGGGGCAGATTGACTGTTGCAAATTTGCCAGACTTCTGGCTCAGAATAAAGGGATTGGCCACTATCTATTACTAGCTGCACATGTGCTCGGAACAGCACATATATGCAGCTAGTAATATGCATTATTAAACTATTGCCACTGATGCCTGAGGGTTTAAAATGCCTAATTTATGTTCATTAGCAAATCATTTTGCCTGCTTGCCAGCAGTGTGGTCCCGAAATGGCTGCTAATACAGGGTCATGTCACCAGTCCTGTCCATCAACGGCCTCCATTCACTTAGACTGGGGACGGACTGCGCATGCGCTAGTTCTCCTGTCTGTTCGCAGTATAAGTGGGTGGAGGCCGCTTATGGAGGGGACAGGTCACAGAACCTTCCATCAGTGGCCGTTTTGGACCTGCAGCTCTGGCAAGCAGGTATGAGAATCTGCTAATAAACATAAATTTATATTAAACCATTGGACATCAGCACTGTATCGACACATGCCGTACTATTATGAACCTCTTATTGGGAAGGCAAACTTGCTGTGCTCGCTCCATCAGGACAGGGTCTGAGCTGTAACTGCCAACATTGGTGAAAATGTTGGTGGTTTAACCCCTTAGATGTGGCTGCTATTGCTGACAGCCTCATCTAATTGATTAACAGAGGGAGAGAGCACCCTCTTTAATTCTATTAGCTCCTTGTGGGGTGACGATGGTTCCTATGGCAGCCTTAGGCCTTACAGCTTTGGAGGCCTATGAGGCCCAGACCCAGGCAAAGTGTCAGTGTAAAACTTGCATCAGACTCTCAAAAGTTAAAGTCTCCTAGTCAGACTAAAATAAAAAATGAATTGTTAAAAAAAAGCCCCTTTCCTCTCACCAAGTCATTTACTGTTGTAAAAAATATAATTTTTTTTTAATAGAGTATTAGTTATCATCGCATCCATAACGACCAGCACTGAACACCTTAAAAATTAAAAGTATGCCATTATATCAAGCAATCAAGCCATATGTAACCCATAAACGGTACCAATGAAAATGTGCTTGCACAAAAAAGCCCTTACACAAGATCATTGCCAGAAAATAAATGGCTGTCATGATTTTTTTTCAAAAATGCCTTAAATTTGTAAAACTGGGAAAAAATTGAGATATTTGATATTGTCGCGTCCGTAACGAACTGCTCTATAAAAATATGACATGATCTACCACGTCAGGTGAATGCTAAAAAAATAAAATAAAAATTATGCTAGGACAGCTATTTTTTGGTCACCTCGCCTTCCAAAAACCATAATCACGAAATCAAAAACTTACTTTTTATTTTACACACTTTTTTTTTCAAAAAGTGCGTAAAAGTAGCAAAACATAAACAAAAAAGCAAAAAAACTTTGGTATCTCTGTAGTCATAGTGACCGGCGGAATAAAGTTAAGGTGTTATTTTTCCTGCATGGTGTTCGCCACAATAACAAAACCCAAAAAACAATGGTATAATTTCTGCCTTTTCTTTATCTTGCTTCCCAAAATTTTAAATTAATAGCATGTGCTGCAAAGTACTACATATGATAATGGTAACTCATCCCGCAAAAAATAAGCTTTCTCACAGCTGAGTTGAGAGAAAAATAAAAAACATATGTTTCTCAGAAAATGGCTGTATTGTTACCCCAGATGCTGTTTGAAAGCAACATGGCACTTATAAACCAGTCTATCAAAATCTGTGCTTCAAAAGCCAAAAGTTGATCTTTCCCTTCTGAAGCATGCTGCATACCCAGATAGCAATTTACATCCACATTTATGACATTTCCGTATAGAACCCACCTAACAGTTTAACGGGCGTGTTGTGTCTCGGATGGCGCAAGGTACTGGGCCCTGAAATACCATATCTATGGAACTGGAACTTTCAATTTTCATTTTGTAACGTCCCCTGCTGATTAATTTCTGCCAAATACCTGTGGTGTCAAATGCTCACTCCACACCTTAAAAAATAACTTCAGGAGTGTAGTTTCAAAAAAATGGGGTCACTTATTAGGAGTCTTCACTGTACCTCTGCATTTGTTATGCAGCCTCCAAAAACCATTGTAGCAAATTCCACAGTCTCTGAGCCCAGCTGTGTGCCCATACAGCAGTTTACATCTACATTTATGGAATTTACACACCCCGTTAGAACTCGCCTATTAATTTAAGAAGTGTGGTGTGAGTTTCAGATGGCACCAGCTGGGAACAGCATATTGGGTACTGAATTGCCATATAAATGGAAAAATTTTAATTTTAATTTTGCCCCATCCGCTGCGCATTCATTTTTGTAAAATACCTGTGGCGTGAAAATGCTCACTTCACCCTCTAATACCTTGAAGGGCAAAGTTTTCAAAATGGGAACTGACCAAAAAAAAAAAACAAAAACCCTCTATATTACCAATAAATATGGACCAGACATCCAAAAAAAATTCATAGTCCCTATCAATGATGTACAGTTCCCAAATATCAACAAATAATGCAAAATATGTATAAATAACCACATTTATTGACACACGTACAAATCAGCATAAACAAATCACCATCACAATAGCTAAAACCATTAAAAACACCAAAGATGTGGTTGATAGTGCCATAATCCCCTAAGTACACGAAAATGTAAACATGATTCAAATATCTGTCTCCAATTCTCTATGTCTTGGAAAATCCAACAATAGGTATCAGTTACATGAGTCATAAAGTGAAAATGTAAAGTCATCCAAAGAAGTAAAGTGCTTGGAAAATACCAAATAATTAAGAGGCCAATATGAAAAAAACAAAAAATAGTATATACCGACCCATGTTATTGAGACAGAGGGGGACTGATGGCTATGAGATCACAGAGATACCCCAATGCGCGATTCGCGGTCAGCATCCTCAAGGGGGTCAAACACAGAGTGAACATCTGTAATATACACCTATAGGGGCAGGTTATACATCCAGTAGCCAGTGGTACAAGCAATTCACACATTATGCAGATGCAGTTAATGAAACAATAAAGTTCAACCAATAATGCGCTACTAATGTGCTATACCTAGTGTCTTGAATTATATGGCGCATGGACATCTGGCATCATGCTGCACCACCCCCATGAAACTTGGCGTCCAGAAGTGCGCATGTCATATGTGCCTTTCGCATCACTTAGCAAACCTCCGTGATATTGTGCGGAAATGTGCATGTGCCCAGACCACCGCTTTGGAAAAGGGAACAAAAGTGGGCAGTGGCAATCAATTCATGAAATGGTCACATGATCAATTACAGAAGGATCGTCATTGTTGCAATGGAAACGCAATGATGTATAGTGACAGTATATGACAATAGTATATAGTGACATTATACCTGTGAGAAAAATCAAACCTATCACAGTAATACCCCATAATAAAATGTGACAACTTGATTTGTGAATGTGTGATTATAATATGTGAAATGAAAGTTCTATGTTAGCTACAATATAGATATGGCCATGCATACCTCCATTATTAATAATGCATGTGTGCATGTACTACTAACTAATGTGTCGATACCCAAACTAAAACCTAAAAAAAAACTTCTTAGGGGTTCCATTTATTATTTTACCCAGAGCCTCTGCAGTTGTCAGCACAAGCAGTGTAGGTCATTACAGTGGGCCTCAAAATGCGGATCGTGATTTTAAACTCCTGCGCCGATATGTTCAGGTAAAAGGATTGGGCGACGTTCACACTGGCACACACAGGGTACAACATATTGAGGACCGAAATGGCATATCTGTGAAAAAAATCTCTTTTGTATTCATTTTTGCAAAATACCAGTGGGGTTAATTCTGTGAGCGGTTTGGTTCCTATAATGGTGTAACTTCTTTGGGGGATTCTTTTTTTTTTGTAACCTCAGAGCCCATGCAGTTGTCAACTAGTGCTGTATATGAAAACCACACGGTTCTCTTCTAAATACCGCAGTGTGCTCAAACATAAATTTATGACCACGTGTTATGGTACAAATCTAGAATGCTTTCTCTCCTATTACGACTTATGCAAATCAAACATTTAAAGATAAAACTATATATAATTGACAAAATGCACATTTTCAATTCATGTCCCAATTTTAAAAAATTCTATAAAACACCTTTGGGGTCAAGCCAATAATTACCCCCTAGGTGAATTCCTTGAAGTACTGTAACTTAATCTACATAATAAATACTGTTTGCTGAAGTTAGACAACCCCTTTAAGTTCACAGTCCGCCCATGACTATAAATGATAAATCATACACATTGGTTGGAGCATCAGTTTACTACTGACCAAGAAAAGTATCATGGAAGAGTGACAAATGGACACTTCCATCAGAAAGAGTTTTTTTTTTTTTTTTCATTTTTTTTATTCAACATTCAAGAAAACATTTTTTTTAGAATGTGCGGCTATTTTTCGCCACTACTATACCACTGAAAATCCAGTACAAAATGTTGTCCTTCTCTAGCAGTCAGGACAGACAGATAAAACTCCTGTATAGATAGGCTGTCAATTGTCAGTTTATGGGTGGGGAAGCTGTTATCTGCTAGTATAATAGTAGCTGTAGGATTGGGATAAAAATATAATAGCTATATTGTTCTTTTGATATGATTAGATAAAGAAGATCATTGCTCTTATAGGTGTAATACATGATGCTTTAAATTGAGTCACTCAACCCCCTTCTATTATGTGGATGTTTTTGTCATTGTCATACGTATTGTAGTAGTTCTTCGATATAATGTGAGTGATTGCATTCATTGATACACTGGTGCACTATATGGACAAAAATATTGGGACACATCTCTTAATCATTGTATTCAGGTATTTCATTCAGTCCCATTGTCACAGGTGTATAAAATCCAGCACCTAGTCATGCAGTCTGCATTTGCAAACATTTGTGAAAGAATGGCTCTTTCTATGGAGCTCACCGAATTTGAGTGTGGTACTGTAATATGTCACCATTGTAACAAGTCAGTTCATAAAATTTCTTTCCTTCTAGATTTTCCACCATCAACTATAAGTGGTATTATTGTAAAGTGGAAGTGTTTAGGAACCACAGCAACCACATAAAGTCACTGAGGCTTGTATGACATGGTTCGGTGTGGAATAACTTGACTGACCTCAACCACACTGTACACCCTTGTGATAAACTAGAACAGAGATAGCCAAGCTCTCTCATCCAACATAAGTGCCCTCACAAATGTTCTGGATGAATGGGCAAACATTCCCAAAGACAAACCCCAAATTCTTCTTTCCAGAAGAGTGGAAGCTGTTTTAGATGAAAAAGGGGACCAACTCCATATTAAGACCTATGAATTTAGAATGGGATGTGCATGTGTCCCAGTGCTTTTGTCTATATAGTGTATTTGAACTAGTCTGTTCACAAGCAATTGTAGGCAAGGATAAGTTTGTAAGGGCCTGTTCACATTTACATGTTCAGCGTCCAGTTAACTTGTGCACTATGAAAGACATATACTTTTTTACTATATAGCATTGTATGGAATAGCATAGTCTACTACGTTATTCCATGGCAGCCGGCCTGAAACCAAAAGGACAATCTTTTGTCCTCAGTCAGCTGAATGGAGCCCTATGGATATGCTCTTCTGCTCTTCAGAAGTTTTTTTTCTTCATATACACCAGACTAACATTTCAGATGAAATTTGATTATGATTGCAATAACTTTTTGTGAATTTTATAGAGAAATTAGCCATGATTGTTTTGTCCACCCCATATCTCCTCCCAAAACTGGATTTTTCCTCTCACAGTAGATTGAGGTTATATCCTTGTGGCATGGATCTGTGTGTTATCATTGGCAAAATAGTTGTGTTGAAATGGCCAAAAATAAGGTACGGTACAGCAGAAGCAGATATGCCAGACATACTTAATAAAGCTTACATAGGGAGAACTCATTTCCATGTGTTAAACACACTATAGTTGTTAGTTCTGAAAATTAAATGTGTTGATTGCCAGATTTTTCAGGTAAATATTTCTAGATTCATTTTTTTGTAATTAATTATTTATTTATTTTTTAATGCAAACATGACCGTGCCATACAATACAGTTTCTGTGTAAAGATACTGTCGTAAATGAGTAAGTACATGAATAAAGAACAAAGTAGAGACCAAACGTGTATGAAAAAAATCCATAACATGCATAATATGGGTACGCACTACTGATATATAGACATTTGGGTGAAAATAGAGTCAGAGATAGGTGGGTAATATCAAAAAGATCTAGGATCCAGAAGGATATTGAAGTCTAATATTGGGGGAAATATGGAAAAAGGAGGAGGGAAAGATTAAGTGGGTCTTGGGGTGTCAGAGTTAATCCAAGTTAGCCAGGGCATTGAGAGCTCCTCCATATGGCATACCTGATCAACTTTATTGATCCATTCTTGAACAGAGAGGAGAGATAACTGAAACCAAGGAAAGGGAAGGGGAATTGGATATTTTGCTGCTGCTAGTAGGAGAGTGACTAGCAGGGGCGGACTGGGAACTTAAAGTGGCCCTGGAAAAAATACGAAAAGTAGCCCCATTTTGTAGTTGGGTCCAAATTGATGGAAGATAGGGCCAGCTATGTCATATTACGGCAGATTCTACCTCCTTAACAGAGCCAAATACCACAGTCCATCACAAAATACTGCCAGCAGCACAAAATACATCCATCAAAAGCTTCCACTGGCTGGTTGTGAGGAGGGCCCAGGCGGCCCCCTGGGCATCAACCCACCGGGAAATTTCCTGGTAAGGTCTATGGCCAATCCATCCCTGGTAACTAGATTGGTCTTGGAAGGGTTAGAATCTGCAGAAGATTTGGACAACTTCCTCTGCTGACAATTGTAAACGTAAGAATACCCATCTGATTCAGAGAGGAACCTATCCCAGGGTTTTGGGCTGTAGGGTACCACAATATATGGAACAGGGCACCTACTTAATCACCATAGTGCCAGCAGAGGGCTGGGTTTGTCAAGTTAGGCCCCATTCACACGTCCGTATTTTATGGCCCGATATGGGCCATGAATGCCCGGCCTGTGCTGCCCCAGAGGACGGGAGCGCACGGTGTCATTGGTTGCTATGACACCGTGCGCTTCCTGAGGCAGCCGCCGTACAGTGAAACACTGTACAGCCGTGTACAGTGTTTCACTGTACAGCGGCGGCCTCAGGAAGCGCACGGCGTCATTGGTCCTCTGGGGCAGCACAGTCCGGGCTTTCACGGCCAGTATTGGGCCGTGAAACACGGTCGTCTGAATGGGTCCTTAGGGTGGTGAAAAAAGTTCCGGAGTCGTGTACCAGTAGGAAATCTGCTTAGAAGTATTTTCCTGTAACAGAATGCATTTGGAAAATCATATAAGGAAGCTAGTATAGATTTGTCATTGAAAGTTGTATTCAGCTTTCTCTCAATAAAGGAGATATGAAGGTTTGCTTTCTAGAGCTGGGGAGACACGTATATCATAAAGTAAGGATACTATGCGGAGGGGGAGTTACGATATCTGTGGCATTTTTTTTAAAGGAGGTTAGGTCACGTTTGTAATTGAATTTCTAAGCAAATTGCTTACATTTGTGTGGGATATGTGCGTGACGTAGAGAGAAGCTCCTGTCTCCCTGAGAATTAGAACACTTAGAAGTCACGGATGACTCTCTGGCAAATCTTGAATGAAGAAGAGAGAGACGAAATGTCACAATTATCTCGCCTCCGACTGGGTTATTGAAGTTCCTTGAACTCTGTCTTTAGTGCTTAAATCTGGATTGGTTCCCATCAAGAGAATTTGAGGAACACCTTTCGTAAATAATAAAAAAAAAAATAACCTATTGAAAAGCTTTTCCTGCTATACGATCTGATGCCTACATATATACTGGGGAATTTATAATGAGAGGAATATAGAAAGTCACTTTAGATTGAGTATGCTTTGGCATTCTTTATGCCATATTTATCAAATGTCATGTTATTTGATAAATTTGTCTTCTGCTTTAACCTAACACTAGACATATTCCACCCTTCTAGTGGAGTGAGTGCTACTTTTTTCTGACTTTTTAAAAAACTTTCAGTGATAAATCTGGATGGAAATTCATTAACATTTCAAGTACACACTTGTAGTCAGCTCACCTGGCTTCTTAAAGGGGGTATTCTCATCTGAGACAATGCGGGCATATCGCTATGATATACCCCCATTGTCTGATAGGTGTGGGCATATCAAGAACGGAGCAATCCAGCCACCACCAAGCTCTCTCTCCATCGAAGTGAACGGGAGCGCACCAAGCAGGCATGGCCACCGCTCCCATTCACTTCTTTGGGCCCGATAGAAATCGCCAAGCCATTGCTGAACTATTTTCGGCAGCGCCATAGAAATGAATGGAGGGCGGCTGCACATGCGCACTCTATCACTTTCGGGGCTTCGTTTAGGAGATAGGTACCAGTGGTGGGACCAGTACCTATCAGACAATGGGGGCATATCCTAGCGATATGCCCCGATTGTCTCAGATGAGAAGACCCCTTTAATTGTAGTCCTCGAAAAATAGCTGGAAAGCTTCAAACATGTTTGAAACTCATTAACATACTAACCATGCACACTTTCCCGCCCATATTTCAAAACTAGATTGAGTAATGTAAAAATGCAAAAAGTAACAATTTTTTTTTTTTTGCACAAGCAAGCTCAAAATGTAGCAAAAGTCCAATTTTCAAAGTCAGAATTCTGGAGTGAAATCATTATAAATTAGGGCCATAGAGTTGTAATATGGCCGTATAGGTGTCTCTTGGTCCCCATGGGACATCATTCATTGGACAGAGGCTACTCTGAGAAGTAGTGACCTGATGGCCCCCCTGCAGCGAAGTCCAGATCCCTGTATAGAGGTTAAAGGGAAAAAACCAGGGGGCTTCTAAAGCACTTGGGAAAAAGCACCAAGCCAAATCCATTCAAGTGCCACAGTGGGTCCGCATCCTCTGTGTAACAACTTTTAGACATATATTAGTGGTATGTCGTCACTTAAAGGGGTTATTCAGTATTTTTTTTATTATTTCATTAAATAGGACATGTGACTCCTACGCCTTTTATTGTTAATGTGTACCCTGTTGCCATTATATATGCAAATGACTTGTAATATGCCTGTAATTTGTGTTACTGTACTTGAACCCATGGTGACTATATAAAATATCGAGAAGTGGTAAAAGTCTGAAGATTTCAAGGGGTTGTCAGGGATTTTAAGAGTTCAAAGTGTATAAAATATAAATACAACTACAGGGTATTACTCACCTGTTAAATCCCCCAAGGTTCCTGCATCAATACATCGCTGCAGCAGTCAGTCACTGGTCTCAGAGCTCATATGCTGTACATGCAAACATGACCGCCAAGACCAGTGATTGGCTGCAGCAATCATGTGAATGATGTACATGACACGTTATTGCTAGAGGACTGACTGGCACTATCTGCACTGGATCATGGATCACATGGATAGGTAATGGTTGTTTTTTTGTATTATACCATTTTCTGCTCTTAGGCAAATTGCTCAGAATCCCGGACAACCCTTAAAGCTTATTGCCTCATCCCAAGGGCAGGTGTCATGTCCGTCTATACTTCATTAGTGAAGTGAGTTGCACACTGTAACAGATTTCTTTTTAAAAAGAAAAAAACTGTGAATCTGAATAGACTTTTTATACAATATATTATTCTAGTATAATAAGTAATGAATATTTCATGGATGACTGATGTTCTTTGGTCTTTGAGGTTTTGTGACATGTATTTGTCAATTCGAAAATTTGATATTTTTGTACGGACTAAAAAAAAATTAGAAACGATACCATCAATTCATTGCGATCCAAAACTGTTGAATGCTGAAACAAGTCTTCAGAGTGAAATAATCATTATATAATTTGCTCTCTCCTTTCCTGTTCAAGTCGGATATTGCAGTAAATGTAAGGGACACCGTTGGGTCAGCTGTTTCCTCCCTCACCACGTACAAGAACTCCATTCATAACGTGTCCTTTTTATCCTTTGGAGTGAATAAGTAATTATTCAATATAGAAGGCAGGATATTTGGAGCTGGCTATTTAATGTGGCAGCACACCATAATGAAGCCTACCTTTCCTCGCAACTTGAGAGGGGAATGTAACAATTCCAGCAAGAAGGAAACTTTATCTGGTTTGACGGGCTGTTTCTTTGGCACATCAGTGAACCTTTTATCCCTGTGACTGACAGCTCCAGAAGGGTCACATTCACCTCCATTCTATTGCTTATTGTAATATTTAATGGTGGACAAGGTTGAGTGGGGCTGAGGGTAATCTGAACTTGCTTTTCCACATACTAAAGGCTAAGAGACAGCTTGATCCCCAGCATTGTGGTGTAACACATGCCATGGTTTGCCGTACTGTCTATGAGCAAAAATACGGAGAATGACCAAGTTTTTGCATTCTGTTCTGCATTTTTGTAAAGGCTACACAGTATTTTATTGGTTTTTTTTTTAGAGTGTATACATTTGCAGTCCTATTCATTGCGACATTTCATGAGCAGTTCTTCTCTTGTTGCTGGTTATTCGTGGCGCCATTTTAGTATTGCTTCTTCACTATAGTTACAGAGCTGTTTAATGCAATGTTTGCCCGTACATGCTGGAATGAACCATAACTGAATAGGGACATCAGTTAGCTAGTTGGTGAAGCATGTCAGACTTCATGGCTCATCGATTGGTTTATTTGGCCCATAAGATTAATTGGCATGTTATATCCGTGCTCATTCTGGGCTTCGAAGTCAAGGAGGCTGTCCTATCAGTGATCGCCTTACACACTGCCTGGGATTGTGGCCACCGTGCAGCGCAGATACGAGGAGCTGCTGCAGATGCGAGCCTATGCGCAGTCCCAGCCACCAGAGAGGCTGGCGCTTTTTCCTATAATGTGCAAACACGGCCACCGCTGCTGGATTGCAGGGTGGTCGGAACCCCTAGAAATGAGCCGTGTATAATGTGATGGAAAAATGAATCAAGCCAGCAAAGGAGGCAATATGGACAATCACAATACGCTAGTAAGTTGCTTGTATTAAAGGGGTTATCCCATGAATAATGTAAAAAATGAAAATAAGAGCTTATATAGAGCACAAAAATCTCTTTCTAACAAACCTGGAACCAGCCCTGTACCTCGCATGGATCCAGAGATCTCCTCATTCATTTCTCTACTAGATTTATATCAAGCTGAAAGCTCAAGGGAGTGTCTTTTCAGCTGCAGCTCGGGGGGCGTGTCTGTTCTCTCCCTATCACAGCTCGGGAGGCAGTTGAAGGATGAAACTGAGCATGTGCGGCCATCTCAGTGAGCAGGTCAAAGATATAAGAAAAAAACAGCTTGATGCTCTATACAGATACATTTTATTGAATACATACAATTACAAAAGAATTCAGATGCTGGTTTAAAGAGGACCTTTCACCACTCCTGACATGCCTGTTTTAATAGCTTCATGCATTCCCCACGGACTAACAATTCTGGAACATCTATTCTTATGGCTCCATGTTGTACCATTCCTTTATTATTTGCACTAGAAATTATGAATGAATTGCTATTTGTCTTCAGTAAAGGAACAGAGGGGAGGTGACCAGTTGGGGGTGTGTCCCTGCACAGACTGACTCTATCCCTCGATCTCTACCTCTATCGACTCGATCTCTACCTCCCCTCTGTTCCCTTACTGAAGACAAATAGCAATTCATTCATAACTTCTAGTAGAAATAATAAAGGAATGGCACAACATACAGACATAAGAATAGATGTTCCAGAATTGTTATTACATGGGGAATGCATGAAGCGATTAAAACAGGCATGTCAGGAGTGGTGAAAGGTCCTCTTTAAATACTGTAGAATTTGTGGGACAACCCCTTTAACTTTCTCTACCCATTTAATTATGTGAGACAACTCCTTTACGTGTATGGCTTGCCTCATGCAAGTGTGAACAGAGCCCAGGATCAGACATAGCATCTGATTTTTATTTGAGATTTTTTGTACAGTTATAACACAAATAAGCATTGCATTTTTTGCATTAAAAAGACTGTGTTTCCATTTTGTTAAAAAGACAGTGGAGGGAATTTATTATAGGTGTAATATTTAGGGCCAGTATTTCCATTTTACCAAGAGAGATTATGAGCATGTTTAACATCTTAGATCAGCAGAATTATTGTCCTGTTTGTGGCCACCTAAGAGAAGTTTTTATTTGTTGTGGATACAACGCCAGGTAGACATTTTCTGATGTTGTAATTCAAAAAAATGGTATTGTTTATTATTTTAAAGCTATATTCACACAACGGTCAAGAAGAAATTGTTATATGGTCAGTTTATCATGGCCATTTTTGCATCCGCATCACTTTTTTTTATCCATTTTGTGGCCGTCTAACCATTTTTAATGACTGTTGGTCATCTATTCATCATCCATTTTTAACAACCCTTAAAAACCAGATGTATTTAATTTGCCTTTTTTTCCCCTCAACCCCCTGCAAACACCCACAGGATGGTCACATGATTGCCCAGGCACCATTTTTTATGGCTTCCACATCATAGTAGGGAATTTCTCTGCCTTTCCTCAGCATTTCCTAGCAACCAACCCATTCATAACAGCCTTTTTTTGTTGTTAAAAAGGGGCCCGTTGAAGTCTGTGGGGTTCAGGGGTTCATCAGACCTTCAAAATGGTCAAAATTATTATGTCCAATTTTCTGATGGCCATTATTCACTGTTACTTAAAACAAAGACCATGTGAATACACTCATAGGGGGATATTTATCAAAACTGGTGCTGAGCTGCCTCTGAGCTCTTTTGGCGTTTGTGTGAATATAGCCTGAAATGTGAATTATAATGACCTTCTGAGTAATTGCATGTTGTTTTTTTCTTAGAATACAGAAATGTGCAAGTTTCAATGTATTTTCTCTGACTTCTCTGCCTCTTCTTCTTTCTAGCACCATGAACCTTGTAATCTCTGCTTTTGCGGGTATGCTAAAAAGCAAGATAAAGCTGATCAAAATGGTAAAAAGAAAGAAGATGGTCAAAGGCAGAAGGTGCCCAAAATATATTTTGGTACCAGAACACACAAGCAAATAGCCCAGATTACCAGGGAGCTGAGGAGAACGGCATACTCTGCTGTTCGGATGACTATTCTTTCCAGCCGAGATCACACCTGTGTTAACCCTGATGTACAGAGTAACAGGAATGAGAAATGCAGAGAGCTTATTGAGGCGAAGGATGTGAGTACACTTCTAGATTTATGTGTATTTAGATACATGATCTTTTAATGCATTGGTAAGGTAACAGAGAATTGAAAAAAAAATGTCATTTTTCTTATAGTGTCATATCAGTTAGCCTGTGATTTGGACTACTGTGTATAGTGAAAACATTCTTTGGATATCTGTCTTGTCTTTTTGTGACATGGAGGTAACACTGGTAACCAGTTAGTGTCTTGACAAAATAGCAGCCTAGTGGTTTTTGGTTGACTTCCAAACCCAGTAGATTGATAACTACTAATTACCCCCCCCTTCCCCCAATCTATGTCAAAGGCAGCCATAGAAAATTATTTTTAGCTCTGGCCAATACCCCTTTAAGATCCGGAGAATATGCCTGTATCGTCTGATTTGTTATAGAACCAGAGTGAAGGTGTTGCATTTAAATTTATAAAATAATTGTGTCAATTTGTTCAATTTGGCAGGATTTGACCCAAGGTGGTAAATCCCTTTAATTTAGATTAACCCTTTTGCTACCAGGTGTCTTTGCGCATTTTATACTTCTGGTAGCTTCGACAGATTTTGAACTATTCTACAGGAGAAGAGCATTATATGTGGTGGCATTATTCTACAGGGGGGGGCATTAAATGTTGGGACAATATTCAAGAGGGGGGAGATCATTGTATGTGGGGTCATTATACTAGAGGGAGAGAGTATTATATTTGGAGGCATTATACTATAGGGGGAGAGCATTATATACAATATACAGTGCCTTGTGAAAGTATTCAGCCCCCCTGGAACTTTTCAACCTTTTGCCACATTTCAGGCTTCAAACAAAAAGATATAACATTTTAAATTTTTGGGGAAGAATCAACAAGAAGTGGGTCACAATTGTGAAGTGGAACGAAATTTATTGGATCATTTAAACTTTTTTTGTAATATTAAAACTGAAAAGTGGGGCGTGCAAAATTATTCGGCCCATTTACTTTCAGTTCAGAAAACTCACTCCAGAAGTTCATTGAGAATCTCTGAATGATCCAATGTTGTCCTAAATGACTGATGAAGATAAATAGAATCCACCTGTGTGTAATCAAGTCTCCGTATAAATGCACCTGCTCTGTGATAGTCTCAGGGTTCTGCATCATGAAGACCAAGGAACACACCGGGCAGGTCCGTGATACTGTTGTGGAGAAGTTTAAAGCCGGATTTGGATACCAAAAGATTTCCCAAGCTTTAAACATCCCAAGGAGCACTGTACAAGCGATCATACTGAAATGGAAGGAGTATCAGACCACTGCAAATCTACCAAGACCCGGCCGTCCTTCTAAACTTTCATCTCAAACAAGGAGAAGACTGATCAGAGATACAGCCAAGAGGCCCATGGATGAACTGCAGAGATCTACAGCTGAGGTGGGAGAGTCTGTCCATAGGACAACAATCAGTCGAACACTTCACAAATCTGGCCTTTATGGAAGAGTGGCAAGAAGAAAGCCATTTCTCAAAGATATCCATGAAAAGTCTTGTTTACAGTTTGCCACAAGCCACCTGGGAGACACACCAAACATGTGGAAGAAGGTGCTCTGCTCAGATGAAACCAAAATCAAACTTTCTGGAAACAATGCAAAACGATATGTTTGGCGTAAAAGCAAAACAGCTCATCACCCTGAAGACACCATCCCCACTGTCAAACATGGTGGTGGCAGCATGATGGTTTGGGCCTGCTTTCCATCAGCAGGGACGGGGAAGATGGTTAAAATTGATGGGAAGATGGATGGAGCCAAATACAGGACCATTCTGGATGAAAACCTGTTGGAGTCTGCAAAAGACCTGAGACTAGGATGGAGATTTATCTTCCAACAAGATAATGATCCCAAACATAAAGCTAAATCTACAATGGAATGGTTCAAAAATAAACGTATCCAGGTCTTAGAATGGCCAAGTCAAAGTCCAGACCTGAATCCAATTGAGAATATGTGGAAATAGCTGAAAACTGCTGTTCACAAATGCTCTCTATCCAACCTCAAAGAGCTCGAGCTGTTTTGCAAGGAATAATGGGCAAGAATTTCAGTCTCTAGATGTGGAAAACTGATAGAGACATACCCCAAGCGACTTGCAGCTGTAATCGCAGCAAAAGGTGGCACAACAAAGTATTAATGCAAGGGGGCCGAATAATTTTGCACGCCCCACTTTTCAGTTTTATTATTACAAAAAAAGTTTAAATGATCCAATAAATTTTGTTCCACTTCACAATTGTCACCCACTTGTTGATTCTTCACCAAAAATTTAAAATGTTATATCTTTTTGTTGAAGCCTGAAATGTGGCAAAAGGTTGAAAAGTTCCAGGGGGCCAAATACTTTCGCAAGGCACTGTATATGAGGGTATTATACTAGTAACAAATGGAGTATGCACTTTTGAACTATGTTTGCCCAATTATAGTCTATGGTTACATCAAGGCATATGTTTCTATACTTTTTTTCTGTTCACAAACGAATCCACCTGATGTACAGCACAAACGAGATGTGAACAGCCCCTTATTGGTATTTGATACTATATTTGATCATTCATTTTTGTAAGCAGTAAATCGACCCTTTCGGCCCTTTCCTTGTGACAGCAGGCGAGATCTAGTTACTTTTGTTACACAGGTGTCTGGTAACCTCCCCGATGGAGGCTCTTGTGTCGGGACTAATACATTTTACATTTGTAATCTCACCTTTGAAGAAACTCATGCCCACTATAAAATAATCATCTCCTCCTGCCTGTACTTTCATCCTGCTTGCAAGGTGTTAGGAATGCAGCCCAATAAGCATTAGAAGGCAGTCTATCAGAGTACAGTATTCACATGTATCCGCAGACTGCCATTTCTATAGTAGTACTGACATTGACTGTAATGGAAGATATGTGAGGACTGTAAATGAGTAAAGCACTGTCATATGTGATAAACAGATATCTAAGATATCTAATAGCTGTCTGAGAATGGAAGCATACTGCATATATCTTTTACGCAGTCTGTAGTTGTTACAATGTTGTCTTGTGCTGCCTTTGTATCTGATTTGCCTAGGACAGTGGTGGGGAACCTACGGCACGGGTGCCAGAAGCAGCACTCTCTGTGGGGACCCGCACCCTGGAAAAAGTCTATGGTGTACCAATACGCCTTAGATTTTTCCTGCCATTCATCAGCGAAGGGCGCGCTATGAACAGCACAAGCAGCGCCCTTAATGTAGGCAGGCTATTGTAGCTAAATGATAAAGTACATGGAAGATATACTCTATTGGACTGTAGTATTCAGGTTAACTTGTCGTGTTGGCACTTCACGATAAATAAGTGGGTTGTAGGGTTGCAGTTTGGGCACTAGGTCTCTAAAAGGTTTGCGATCACTGGCCTAGGATTCTCTCATTTCAGACATTGGTAACATATCGCTAGGATTTGCCACCAATGTCAGAAAGGCCCCCAAAGGGAAGGAGAGTGCACTGTGTAAGCACAGCCATCCAATCTTCACCGCTGTAGGAGTTCCAAAAATTGGCAAGCGCCAACTTGTCTATTTACGGCAGTCCCATAGCGGTGGATGCAGAGGTGGGCGTGCATGTGCTGTGTGCTCTTCATTCATTTCTGTGGGACTTCTGAAAATAACCAAGCACTCTCTCGCACGGCTAGTTTTGGAACAGAGAGCATGTGCATATGCATGGCGGGCACTTCTCTGTTCTGGAGATAGGTGTGGGACCCGCTCCTAACTGACATTGGTAGAATATCCTAGTGACATACCACCACTGTATGAGATGGGTATAGCCCTTTAAGTAATACATTGCAGTGCTGAAGATGTGTCTGTTGTGGGACGGCAGAACTTTATCCAAATGGAGTTTTAGTCTCTGAATGATCCATGGCAGCAACTAATAATCTTTATAAGGAAATGCAGTGAACCACAAAGTATATTTGAAAGTTGCATGATTTTTTATTATACAGTGATTTAAAGGGAACCTGTCACGTCAGAAACACATTTCAAACGGAGAGCATTACCTTATAGTAGTCCCCAGTCTTTTCCTAATGATGGGTCTGATGTGTTAAACGGAGGCTCATTTGTTGAAAAAAACGATCTTTTAAGCGCCATCTGCGCTGTCTTTCAGATCCCTTTCAAGTCAAGGGGGCAGTGGCTTCCTTGCTTGAAGTCAAGGTAAGCACGCCCCCTCTCTGGTGATTGACATGATGCAGTAAGGCGCGCTCCCATGTCCTGCTGCCGCTGCCCGCCCGGCTTCAGCGCAGCAGGAAGCTAAAAGAATAGCGAGCGCTCCCGCTCGCACTGGCAGGCGCATGCGCAGTGCGCCGCTAAAGCCGAGCGGCCAGGACATGGGAGCGCTGCATCCTGTCAATCACCAGAGAGGGGGCGTGCTTACCTTGACTTCAAGCAAGGAAGCCACTGCCCCCTTGACTTGAAAGGGACCTGAAAGACAGCGCTGATGGTGCTTAAAAGATCGTTTTTTTCACCAAATGAGCCTCCGTTTAACACATCAGACCCATCATTAGGAAAAGACTGGGGACTACTATAAGGTAATGCTCTCCGTTTGAAATGTGTTTCTGACGTGACAGGTTCCCTTTAACTTTAATTACATGTGACTAGACAAAGAGAACCTGTCATCATGAAATGCAGCACAATCTACAGGCTGCATGTTATAGATCAGGAGGAGCTGAGCAGACTGATATATTGTTTTGTTTCAAAAAGATTCGGCAAAAAGTGCCATTTATTAATTTAAATCTCCGCTCATTACGTGTTTAGGAGTCATGTGGGCGGTCCTAGTCACTGATAAGCCTGCCCACATGACTCCTAAGCTCAGAATAAGTAGAGATTTCAATTCAATTTTTCCCATAAAACTATATACAATCTGCTCAGCTCCTCCTGCTCTATAACTTGCTGCGTGCAGATTGTACTGCATTTTTAAGGTGACAGGTTCCCTTTAAGTGTTTGCCACTGGACTAAAATTAAGGTTTGCAGTGACCAAGCTAGAATAACCTATGTCTCCCAGAACTCCACATATGCAGCATGGAGCCTCCTGAACATTTGGCCATGTTACTGCAATTTATTGGACGCTTGCCTTGTATTTGTGCCTGGCAACCTGTAAAAACCTCATCTAGTTAACCAAGCATTTTATTAGTTCACCTCAGCCTAGCCAGAATGAATGTGTTTCCATTCTTCTTATTTTGTTCTGGCTTTCACCGCTATTTGTTTTTTAAGATTTTGTAATTGTGAAATGTTTTCCTTTCTATTGCTTTAATGACATCCAACATTATTTATTGCAAACCTTTCTTCTAAGGATTAATCAGATTTATGTTTAGTTTACCTGAAGAAAAAAGTCCACAGTAAATACAAATCTTTTAGTTGTTCCTTTCTGTGAAGTTGTACAGGACATATATATTGATGACCTATCCTCAGGCGGGGGGTGCCAGGTGTCGGACCCCCGGCGATCAGCTGTTTGAAGAGGAGGCGATGCTCCATGCGAGCGCCACTTCCCGGTCATTACACTATGTCTCGTCTCCTGTAGAGCTGCATGCAAGTGAATGGAGTGAGTACTCGTCATTACACTGCACCACTGAGACTTTAGAGACGATGGGCAGTGTATTGAACAGGAAGTAGCACTCGCGTACATCGCTGCCTCCTCTTCAAGTAGGTAATTGGTGCAGGTGTCAGACCCCCGCAATATAATGTTGATGACCTATCCTATCATAGGAACAGAATACCAGAACTGCAGGATCTGACATATACCAGACACTGCCAGTGCCCCACAGACCCCACTCACTACAATGGGGTCTGAATAGTTATCAGCATTTCATCCTATTTCTTGCAGGGACCTCTGCCGCAGATGTGAACCTAGCCTGTAGATAGGTCATCAGTATCTGAACGGTGGCAGTCCGACACCCAGGTCCCTTGCCGATCAGCCACGGCCTTCTCTCAGCTTTTCCTAGGCCAGTGACGACACGTTCATAGATCACGTGGCCTAGGAGCAGCTCAGCCCCAATGAAGTGAATGTGGCTGAGCACGATACCAAGCACAGCCACTATACAATGTACGACACTGTGCTTTGGGAGCACGGAGAAGGCAGCGTGAGCAAAGGAGCGCCACTGCCTCCTCAAAACAGCTGATCGTTGGGGGTCTTGGCTGTTGGACCACCACCGAACAGATATTAATGACCTATCCAGGGGATAGGTCATCAGTAAAAAGAAAACCCTTTTAAGTCCAGTTCACTCAGTTTTTTGGCACTGATTTTGGCATTTTCTGCCTCAAAATCAGCTCCAAAAACACCTCAAAGCAGCCTCACATTTATTTCAATGGGAAGCAGCACTTGCTTTTTTTCCGTGTGGAAAAAAGAAGCAGCATCGCCTATCTTGAAGTGAAAAGAAAGCTTAAAAAGGATAAAGAATGCATCAAAAACACTCAAAAAAGCGATGAAAAGAAACATTCTGTGCTGAATGTGCAGAATGCTGGATTACTTTTTCATTGACCCAGCCATTTTTTAAATTCAACCTTGTATTGACTAACTTTAACGCAAGCCATCCGCTGATTTACATATTTTTTTCTTCAGCAAAAAATATGTAAGGCTAGGTTCACATCCGTGCTAATGGTTTCCATTATTCTTTTATCTTAAAGGACAAAAAACTGAAAAAAAATGTGTTCATCATGTTTCTGTTATTTTTGAGTGGAGAAATACCATTGTGTGCAGGACTTTTTCTCCTGTCGAACATGATGGACATGTAAAGGAAAGGAGCCAAGTGATATTTTGTTTTTTTTTTTAAATTGAAGTCAGTGAATGATGGAAACGGAAGTTGTTATGTTTGTGTGTGTTACTAAATTTGTTTAAAAGGGTTGTCCCAACAAAAAATATTCTACAGTTCTCAAACCAGCACCTGGATCTGATTTTTGTAATTGCATGTAATTAAAAATATAACATAGCTACCAAGCTATTCAGATAAAATGTATTTGTATAGCGCCCCCTGCTGTTTGTTTTTCTATTTTTTTGACTTGCTCACTGAGATGGCCGCACATGCTCAGTTTAATCCTCTTAAGCTGTGATAGGGAGAGCATGGACACCCCTCCTGAGCTGTGATATGGAGAGCTGAGACATGCCCCCTTAGCTGCAGCAGAAAAGACACTCCCCTTGAGCTGTCAGCTTGATATAAATCGAGCAGAGCAATGAATGGGAAGATCTCAGCAAGGAGCTTTGTTATTGAATGGTTTGGGCGGTCTGCTGGAGAGGTATCGTGTCCTGCAGCTGGTGGGAGCTATAAGGAGGTGGGACTAGCTCCTGGAAATTGCTGTATGCAGGAGAGTGTGGGGGGTAGTGTATTGTGTCCGAGGACACTGGCGAACATGGGGGTAGTGGAGCTGAAGAGGAGTGGAGTTCCAGAGTGGTGAACAACTACAGTCCGGACATCCAGTTTG
Source organism: Rhinella marina (assembly GCA_900303285.1). Taxonomy (NCBI): domain Eukaryota; kingdom Metazoa; phylum Chordata; class Amphibia; order Anura; family Bufonidae; genus Rhinella; species Rhinella marina. The sequence continues at coordinate 1,172,721 of ONZH01023284.1, forward strand.
ACATGCAGTACAAAGTGACCTCGCAACAATGTATTGATGTGTGTAATCCATGTAGTGCAGTGTGTAGTGAATGCAGGCAGCCAAGTGGTAAAGTGGTCCACTATATTGGACTGTACTTTATCACTTCACTATAATTACCTGCTGTTATTTAGACATGTAATGGTTCCCCCACGTAAATACCCACCTCTTAGGCAACGTTCACATCGCCACTTTTTATTTCTGTTGTTCTGCTCTGTTAGATGAGCAGAACAATGAAAATAATGGAAGTGCTGGATCGGGCACATAAGGTAGGTTTTTGTCATTTGTTTAAAGTACACCAAAAACGCATACGTTAAAGCAGTGTTCCCCAACTCCAGTCCTCAGGGTGCATCTGCCAGTCATGATTTAAGGATATCCCACAGAATTTATATCTGGAGTAAATTGTGATGCATTGACTAATTATATCACTTGCTGAATACTAAGAAAATACTGAAAACCTGACCATTAGGTGGGTCCTGAGGATTGGAGTTGAGGAGCACTGCGTTAACAGATGGCTCAGACAGATGTCGTACCGTGGCATCTGTCACCATAGAGTTCCTTTGTAAAAATTGATATATCTTGACGTATTCTTAACATATAGATTTGTTTTCCAGGACTCTGTGTAGTGTTCCATGTTTTTCCATCCTGCAAAGTCCAGCAAAAAAGTGTATGTTAATATATATATATACACACACACACACACACACACACACACACACAATGGAACCCTGTGGTAATGGATGCCACAGTATGACATCTGTCTGAGGCATTTGGTAACGTATATGATTTTTGGTGTATGTTAAACGTATGACACAAACGTGATGCGAACCTGCCCTGCCTGGAACACTTGCTTTTTTTCCATTGAAGCTTTTTCTGATGCTTTCTTTTCATTGAAATGGGAAATGCTGCTTCCCATTGAAGTAAACTGCACGGAAAAAGGAGCTGAAAACAATTTTGTTGTTGAATTTTCAAACTCCTTCGTGTAAACATACCCTTACAGCGTTCTGATGGTAAGGACTGTGTTTTTTTTTTATCTCTTGTGATCTGAAGATCTGGGGATAGCATGCATGTGTAATGACAGGTAATTAATTTGTTAGCTGTGGTGTGTGACTCCAGAGCTTCTATGTTAATCAGTTAAGCTGATGGACTGATAATAGGGAGTAAAGCCTGATAATGTGTGATAACAGAACCAACAACTGTTCAGTGAGCTTGTGTTACACAGTTGAGTGATGAGCTTTTTCCTTTTCTTACCAGGCCTCGGATCAATTCGGAGTACAGATGGCTAGCAGGGAGAGTGTAGCTTGTTGGGTAACATCAGAAGTTAATACAAGGCATAGGATAACACGTTGGCTCATTGAAGCTCTGGATAAAGTAATCTATGAGGCTTTGTTGTCCAGAATGTTAGAAATGGGATTTTTATGGACCCCACCTAATACAGAATTGAATGAAATATTGAAAAATACTACATCAGCATTCTGCTAAAGGGGTATTCTGGTAAGTATCAGATCACGAGCAAACGGGGACCCTGTACCCCCTGCTGCTCCCCTGAAATGACTGGAGCGGCCAGTCGCACACGTGGGAGACCACTGCATTCATTTCCATGGGAGTTCCAGAGATAGCCAAGCACAGCTCTCAGGCATCTCCGGAACTCCCTTAAAAATTAATGGAGTGGCCGCGAGCATGTGCAACCGACTGCTTTGTTCTTAAGGGGAGCTTCAGGGGGTATGAGACCCCTGTTCTCGTGATCAGTGAGGGTCCCAGTGGTAGGACACCCACCGATCTGATAGTTATCCCCTTTACTGTGGCTAGGAGATAACTTTTACCTACCGGGATACCCCTTTGACTAGGCTACATTTTTGTGAAAAATTTACCCGCTATATTATTAACTTTACCATTTTATACTGTATCTTCCATATTAAATGGTTTCTGAACTTCAATTTTATTTGTTTACATAGGTCCCTCTGTTTAATAACAGCTGTGGTTGTAGAAGACCAGGGGGTAGCGGTCCACAGCATTACATTGGATAGATTTTCCAGTTTACATTGTAAGGGCTCATGCACTTGACGGTCTCAGTCTGTAATAGAGAGAGCAGTATTTAACCATATTGCAATTTATTTCATAGTTTCACCTGGAGTACTGTATCACTTTACATCATTTTTCCTTCAGAATACTGAAAACAGTTCCTCTAGAAACGATCTCAATCAGATATTGAGCATCAGAAGGAGCATGGTGCATTTTTACAGTGCTATCTATGGCCCGGTTAAAATGCATAAGCATTGTGCAATACGGATCCCCAGAGCTAATATGGCAGGGAAGGCATGCAAGCAGCATACATGAGGTATAAAATAATGTCTACTACAGGTATTCATAAAAGAACACTAAACCTAGAAATGAATGCTTAAATGCATTGTCTAGCAAGTCTAGAAGAAATTCTGCAGATAATACAGTGATTCTCCAGTCCCGTTATTTTTTTAAATCTACAATCAGTACCCCAAACACTTCATATTATGCCCAAAGTACCCGTTTTTCATTTCTGTGCTTTCCTTCCCCTGTTCTCTGCATCATTTCATCTGCACAAGATGTTTACATGCAGAACTTCCTGTTTTCCTCAGCTTCCTCATGTGTTTGAAAACCAAACCCAGCATGCTTTGCAGTACAGAACAAAGCTAACCAAACTTAGCAGGAAGCTGATGAAAACAGGAGGTAAGGCATGTAAATGTCCTGTTCAAATGAGCTGATGCAGAGAACAGGAGCAGAAAAGCTCTAACATGAAAAAAATCGTATTCGGGGGAAAAATATAGATTGTGTTTTAGCCAGACACAGAACATTGAGTTGGAGGAGGGGACACCGCTAAGCTCCTGGGACCTTCAGAGAAGATTTCTTTATGTATTTCTCAGTTTAATTATAATTTGAGACCAAATGAATGGAGGCGATGAAGGAAGCGCTGAGTGTTTAGTGTTCCTTTAAAGCTAACGTGCGCTTTAGTGTAGACAAATCTGTCTTTCCACAGTCATTAGGTAGCTAATGACTTACAGATACTCCTTCCAACCTGCTGTGCACATACACATTTGGGTTGACCGAGTGTGCATTTGTTCTCAATAGGTAGAGAGGAATAAAGTGCTGCCAGACACCTCTAGCCATACAGGCATTTTTCATTGGGTAGAAAGTTGGGACAACCCATATCCATTAGATCGTCGGTCAATTCTCCTGAAATTGGCAGGTTTGGACATCTTTTGTCTATTCTATGGTCTACATTGTATTGTATGCCTATTGACCACATGGTCACTAACCTTTCAACAAATTTTTTTGTAAGTTAATAGTACAGGTGAATATAAGAAACTTTGTAATATATCTTATCAGAGAAAAGGAATTGAAAGTTTAGTGACCATTTAAAGGCTGGAGCATAGGTGAGATCTGTTACCAGTCGTGTTTTCTGCACAGTCATCTGTCACCGTGTGGTGGAAACTGCTAAATTATGTATTTTATGACGGCTGGACAGGGGTGACATCTGAATACTGAATACTAACTGAGCAAAACTTTTTATTCAATTACATATAATGAAATTGAGACGGATGACAGTGTACATTAGATGAATAAAAAATAATCATATAATGGAGTATACATTTATTACAGATTGGTCTAAAGAACATTTTGGTGACAGATGCTCTTTAAATTGAAGCCTCAAAAGAAGTTGATTGAGTTTTGCTGGAGTTCCCAGAAATCCATCTGATGTTGTTTTTTTTTTTGTTAATTTTTGTTGACTGTAAAGTACACTAAATTAAGAAACTTGGGTTCATGCCACACCGTATAGCGCAGTGCAGAAACTCTGACCAAACTGCTCCGATGTCCTGGGAATTGTTTTACTGGGTTACAAAACCCACACTTATACATGGCACCTCCATGGAAAATACAGAGCTATCTGGCAGCCTTTTCGCCATAGCCAGTTATGGCAGTAAAAGGATAGAACTGATGTTTTTTCCATTATTCACAGAAGCAACGAAGCCCAAATGGATTGTAAAATAAATTCCTATCTTGTTGTTCTTGGAAGAAAAACTGTCCTCTTTTCTGCAAAAGATACAAAGCGACATAACAGCTTCTTCACGGTGTCTTTACTTGGACTCTGTTATCACTTCTCTCACACCTTGCTTCTGTTTATTTTTATTATTTCCACCTATTATTTTTATATATCCCCACAACTCCGATTAATGTAAACCTTTTACCTCGCTGTTTGTGCAAACTTATGGTTTATGGCTGATGAAGTTTCCATCCATTTCATCGATCTTGTATTCATTTACATAGTAACTTAGGTTGATGTGTTACTGGATGCTCTCCTATTCATACCATGTGCAGGGGCCAGGTAACCAATATTCCTTGGCACCTAACTTTTGGATGTATTGAATGTATTTATGTATGTCTTTTAATTTATTATTTTTAATAGCTATTTATAATGACAGGGACATTCAGAAAAACTAAATTGCTTACTTACCTTACAAATATTCCTCTCTGGACATGACAATCAAATTGACTCTTGACCCTTTCATTGCATTCGTTTAGAGGTCTATATTAAATATACAAAGCTGTGGTCTATAGTATGGGAATGGATGAAAGAGTATTGTAGCATTTGGAAGAATAGTCTTACTGTATGTGAATCTGTATAACACCACCCTTGGGGAAACCACAGTCTGGAAGTTTTCAAGGTAGTATTGAATATAGTATTGAATTAACAAATATTAGCAATACACACTTAAAAAAAATTTTTTAAATGTGTAAATTTTTTTATTTTTTGCTTATATAGTACTGACATATTCTCCAGCAATTTCTGGGTTCAGAAAGTCACAAATTGGGGCTTTTGCGACTGTTTGGGCCCATTTGCGCAACATTTTTTTTATTGCCATTTTTACACCACTTCAGTTTTGAAATATGAGTGGGAAAGTGGACATGGTTACCTATGTAAATCTGGGTTTTACTCCAGATTTATCACCAAGACTTTTTTTTTAAAGTTGCAAAAAAAAAAATTCGCAATCTCAGTCCAGTAGGAGAATGGAGTAGGAACACTGGAGGAGCTTTTCTAGACAAAATTGTTAGGTTTAAGGATAAGGTAAATTTATCAAACAACATGAGATATTTGATAAATGTGACAAAAAGTACTCCAAACCAGACTCAAGCAAAACTGACTTCAAATATTCCACTCATGATAGATTTACCCCATTGTCATCACTCACTATGCCCAGTAGAGCTCACAGTCTAGATTGCCTATCAGTATGTCTTTGGAGTGTGTGATGAAACTAGAGTACCCGGAGGAAACCCGCACACAGGGAGATAAAATGCAAACTCCATGCAGATGGAAACGGTCTGTAACATGTATAGTGAAATAATGTGACTCAGTTAACCTTTTCACTAAATTGACTCCTCTTTCACTGTGGTGGGTCTTCTGGGTGCATGTTGATTTGTTGACATTGTCAACTGCTGGTCCGCATGGTTTCCAATCATCCTGGTCTACGATTCCTATACTTCCTAGCCAGCTTACACACCTCCTTGTACGTTTCCTTGGCCCACCCCCTGTACATGCTCCAGAACTAGTTGAGAGGATCCAGTCCTGCCTTACCCCTCCTTTGTATGTAGCGTCAGTAATGACGTGCTTACTCAACAGGAAGAGTACACAGGAAGCAGATTATGTGATTGAAGTGGAGATCTTAAGATTGGGCGCCATCACTTGAGAAGGTGGAAAATCTGGTGATACATGTACATGCTCCAACTCTTTCAAATACAAAAGAGAAAACGTATGCTACTCACGAATATCGTGTGAAGTTTGAAGAGTTGGAGGTGTCCAAATTTGATTTGCAGAGTTCACTGTAAGGGCTCATGCACATGAATGTATTTTTGTTGACACAGTTTCTAATAGTTTAACATCTCTGTTACCTGTTACACTTTTTTTTATGAAACTAGCAAGGGATTTTCCAATTAGTGGACATTTACCAAATGTTTTGTGGTGTAAAAATGTTGCAAGTGTTGATTTAGTGACTTTTGGTGACCTGTGCCTTCCCTTGCCACTTTCAGAAGTGGAGTGAGAAGGTGGCGAGGTTTTGCCAGTAGATCACTTTTAAGTCACATTTATGACGTGCAACTTTTTAAAATGTCGCAATAAAAGTCGCAGCCAGTTGCAACTCCATGCCAGGTAACCCCCCAGACGTACTTTCACTGAAATAAGCAAAACAAGATTACACTTGGGCCAAATTTATAAAACCCATGCGCTATGTTCATAAATTTGGCGCAGGTTAGCATAGCAACTCCAGTTTTATAACTAACTTCAAATACTCCTATGATGATAAAATCGCCACTTAGCGTGGGTATACTGTATGAAGGTTGGTACAAAGGGAAAACGTATGCACCTCTGCTGTTTGTTTCTGAAGAAAGGGTTGGTATTCATTTCCTGTTTTCTTTGGCAAGCTAATATTAAGTTACACCTGTCACCCTTCTCCTTCATAGTTTTGCACATATACAAAAGGGTTAAGCGCCCCGTTTGGTTTTGAAAAAACATACCTATAGCCAGTACTTTCTGAGCCAGGTATATGCAATACACATATATAAATATATATATATATATATATATATATATATATATATATATACATACACACAAACTAGCAGGAGGACCCGGCTTCGCCTGGGTATATTTCATCTATTTCATTTAATGTTTCTGTGTGTCGTTGCAGACAGAAAGTCAATGCAGCTGACAGAAGTTGATTTTTACCTTCATTTTTTAAATCCCCATTGGTTGCGGAGTGGGAGGGGGTGTGGTTTAGCGGGACCTTGGAGGGGGGAGGGTTTAAGTCCTTCTTTTGAGGGTGGCCTGAATTACAGGTAAATGCCATGGTAATTTATGAGGAAACACAGTGGGTAGCAGTGGAAGAAAACATTGCTTCGCATGGGTATATTTAATCTATTTCATTTAATGTTTCTGTGTGTCATTGCAGAGAGAAAGTCACCCTCCCTCCCACCCCTGCAGCTGACAGAAAATGATTTTTACCTTCAATTTATCAATCCCCGTTGGCTTTGGAGTGGGCGGGGGCGTGGCCTGACCGAGTCGGGGGCGTGACTTAGAGAGACCTCGGGCGAGGGTTTTAAGTCCTTCTTTTGAGGGTGGCCTCAATTACAGGTCTATTCCATGGTAATTTATGAGGACACGCAATGGGTAGCAGTGGAAGAAATCATCTTTTATTACTACTGAACGGTCTTATTCTAAAATTAGTCTAAAACATAAGTTATATTATGGTAACCGGAATACCCCCTTTAACAGTGTCATCCACAGCGCTCTGCCCCTTTAAAGCAGTGAATAGAAATGGCTGGGTTGTTAGTTAACTGAGCTCCTCAGCTGGCTGCTAATTACCTGGCTGTGTTGTTATGGAAACCTGCCCTCCCTGTGTATGTCTGTGCAGAGAATGGCAGTTGGGGTTTGAAACCAAAGCTCCCAGGCTAATATTGGCTAATGCAGGTCATATTTTGGGAATATCTCGGGAACAGTGCGTCCTAGAGAGCTGAGACCCAGTCTAAAACCTTCCCGGACACCTGATGTACCTGTGTGCCGAATTTGGTGAAAATCGGTCCAGTAGTTTGTTCGCGCATAGAGGACGGACAGACAGACAGAAGCTCATTTTTATAATATTAAGATATATATATATATATTTTTTTTTGGTATGAAAAACATGGCTCAGCTCCCACTGGACTGTTAAAGCATCCCTGCATTTCCTTCATTGGTTTGGGAATCCTAAAATGTTTATAGGAATTTTATGGAGCCCTGAAGACATTTCAGCACAAAGACGTTTTGGGCTGTAACCGTATTTCTGGCACGGCTTGTGAAAGCTCTTTAAACCGAGCTGAATGTCCTCTTGAAAATGCAGTCGCTTGACGGGGCATCTGCTAACAGATTCTCTGTTGTAGCATAAGCTACTTAAAGCAAACGCTTCTCTGGAGCCAAGACAAGATGAAGGCAGCATTCTTATGGAGGGTAATGATTTAAAGGGACCGCTTCCTGCGCCGGGATTTCCTGCAGCAGGATATTGAGATGATTAATAATTTTATTGCTGCAGGAGACAAGTTGTGAGAGGAATAGCATTTTGCTGTAGGAATATTTATTTGATATGTTTAATAATATGCTTTATATTTTTAGACAGAAATATTTACTGTAATGGATTTCCCCAAACATAAAATGGCTGTATACTTATAAATCATTAGACAGGTTAGAGCGATAGCCAAAGTGAGGTATTTACGGTATATGCAATTTTTCTTCTATATTTGCTTTCTGTTTTTGTTTTTTTTTAGCCATTTTTTTCTTCAAAACGTGCCAATGGAGGTGCACCCATATTGGTTGTCACTTGTGAATTAGCTTCTCAGAAACTGATGGTCAATTGTCATTCTGCTAACAATGTGGCTTCACAACACAAATGACTATCTTAGGCTATGTTTACACTTGGCTTCCATTTTCATGATTCATTGCCATTTCCATCGTATGACTGACCCCATTGATTTTGTGTTTTTCATTTTGATGGGAAAAATATTCTTCCTATTAAATCTGATGGTACTGCCATTTGAGGCTTCAAACAGAGCCTCTGGCAGCAGTCTGAACAGGGCCGTAACAAACTGGCTGTGTGGCTAACTTCTAATTATTTGGTATATAGACAGTTGTATACTAAATTTATATGATGGCAAAATGTGGAAGAATGACCTTATACGTTTGTCTGTAATTACTGTTCTTGTTTTCTGAACTAATGGTATTTCATAAGATCATTGATATAAATCTGTGAGAGATGGTCAGGTTGCTAGGCTGGAAACATTTCTGCTATTCTTGCATTTTTTCCTTAAAGCTGTTCTCTAAGAATTATTTGAGATGGCCACAAGCAACCTGTCCTAGAATGTGAGCAGGGCTGGTTGTCGCCACTTGCAGAGCTGGCTGAGTGGGGCCTCGCAACATACTGCACTCTGGCACTTACTACACATTAGTGAGTGTTCCTCTCAGGCTGCTCAGCCGTGGTGGCATATCGTAGGCAGGATCTAATAATTACCATCTATTTTGGCTGGAATGAGCTCCTGCCACCTCACCCTCTAGGCAGCTCTGCAAGTGGAGACAAAAGGCTTGCTCACATTCTAGGACAAGTTGCTGGCGGCCATTTTAACTTTCTTCTAGAGAACCCCTTTAATTTGAAAGTAGCTTCATGTAAATGACATGCTGTTTACTGACTAATCTAGCGCCTCTGGGAGAAAATTACAATCCTATTTTTTTATTTGATTGAATAATGGTATAACTGGAATTTAATGGGGGTAGATGATATAAATCCTTGCTTTTTGATTACTTCAAGGAGAAAAGAATAAATGGTGGGGTGCTGTGCTTGCTTCTGTTAATGTGTTTTTGTTCTAATTTTCAGGGGCCATCATGTCGTTACTACTATGGTGCGCAAAAGATGAGTGAGCAGAACATTTTGCAGTATAGACTGGGATTGAATCAGGCATGGGACATTGAAGAGCTTGTAGGCCTTGGGAAAAGACTTCGTGCTTGCGCCTACTATGCAGCTCGTGAACTAATGACAGAAGCGGACATAGTTTTTTGTCCTTACAATTATCTTTTGGACTCACAAATTAGGGAAAGTGTAAGTGAAATCATATTTTATGCAATATTATGAAGTCTGTGAAGATGTATGTGTTCAGATTGCACCATTCAGGTGCTACATACATATGTATATGTGTTTTACATATGTATATGTGTATATATATTGTATTAAAAAAATACCAAAAACTTATACTGTTCAGAATCCACTCCTTTAATCCTCTGCAGCCATGAAGGTATGTTTTTGGCTGCAGTGACATCCCATATACCACAAGTGACCTCTGCAGCCACTACTGGCCTCAGTGGTATATGGCACAAGACCTCTGGGGCAATGGTTACATCATTTCCACAGTCATGAAAACAAAGCCTGGAGGGTAGGATCACAGTGGTGGTGCTTGAGCAGAGAAAGCTTAGAACGATGCTTTTTTAAAAAAGTTATACCTTCTCATGTCTTACAATCATAGGCGTAGCTACCGGGGGGGCAGGGGGGGGGCGAGGGCTCTGGGCCCAGTGAGTCAGGGGGGGGCCCAACAAGGATGACTATCTGGCGAATACAAGTGAGTGCTTCCATTATGGAAGCGCTCACTTGTATTTAGCCACCCCTATCAGGCAGCTAAACGCAGCGTCAGGTCATAGTGCACGCCGGCCAGGGAAGACAGTGGCGCACCGGACCGGAGGGCAGCCGCAGCGCGGGACAGGTAAGAAAGATTTTTTATTTTAATCTTATGTGGCTGGGTGGGCTGATCTGAGGTCTGATGGGGGCACAGTAGGCTGATGTGAGGTCTGATGGGGGCACAATACGCTGATCTGAGGTCTGATGGGGCACAATACGCTGATCTGAGGTCTGATAGGGCACAATATGCTGATCTGAGGTCTGATGGGGCACAATACACTGATCTGAGGTCTGATGGGGGCACAGTAGGCTGATCTGAGGTCTGATGGGGGCACAGTAGGCTGATCTGAGGTCTGATTGGGGCACATTCTGCTGATCTGAGGTCTGATGGGGCCACAGTAGGCTTATGTGAGGACTAATGGGGGCACATTCTGCTGATCTGAGGTCTGATGGGGGTACAATACGCTGATCTGAAGTCTGATGGGGCACAATAAGCTGATCTGAGGTCTGATGGGGCACAATACGCTGATCTGAGGTCTGATGGGGCACAATACGCTGATCTGAGGTCTGATGTGGCACAGTAGGCTGATTTGAGGTCTGATGGGGGCACAATACGCTGATCTGAGGTCTGATGGGGACACAATACGCTGATCTGAGGTCTGATGGGGGCACAGTACGCTGATCTGAGGTCTGATGGGGCACAATACGCTGATCTGAGGTCTGATGGGGGCAGGGGACTGTTAGTTTAGTGATGTAAAAACTGGGGACAGGTTTTCTTTAACATTAGGAGTCCCCTTGTTTTTTAATCCTATTACTCCTATATTTTACTGCATTATATGGTAGAGTATTTAGACTAGGGTATGTAGAAAGTCTGTTGTACTGTACTTAACAGCATAGATGATCTAGCAGTTTATATAGTCATCTTGCTAATACAGTATTATAACCACAACTAGTAGTATGTGCCTGTGAAGTTGGAAACGTGCGTTTGGGAAGCCAATAAGTGGGGGGCCCACTCAAGTATGTTTCGACCCCCTGTGCTGAACCTCTAGCTACGCCTCTGCTTACAATTATTGTTTTTTTTTTTAAAACTGTCAACGCTGAGAAATTATAAATAAAGATTAAAATAAAAGGAGCAATAAAAAATACTTCACATTGGTGTCGCCCCATGCTACATGCAATTTTTAAATATATAAATTCTTGAGGAGAAGAATTCTATAAAATTGACCTTAAAGCACTTACTATGTACTTATTCAAACAAGAAATGATACTAATGTCCTTTTGCCATATATATTATAGAGGCAGCATATGTGGCTGGTGTATTTGACTCCTTGGGAGGAGGGCTCAGTTATTCCACTTGCTTTATCATCACCAGTTTGAATATGAGAATCTCCTCCATAGGCACCCTCTGGTTTATGCAGTATGGCCAAAGATTCATATATCTGGCCCACTCTGGTGTGAACTTGCATCTAAAGGGTATTGAATATCCAAACACTGTAGAGAAAGAATTGTGTAATATTATGTTTTAAAATTGAACTTTTATTAACAAAATGCTAAGATAATGAGCCCCATTTTCTAGAAATCAACCATGCAGGCATATGTATAGCTATCGTATATATGCCATATGTCATGGGAAGGATCACCTAATAGATTGTTTTAATTGTGAGAGGTCGTTTCTCTTGAAAATACAGGTTCATTTGTTAACTGTCCGTAAAAAACTCCTTCCCAACCGCCTAAAGTAAATATATGTCTGCAGTCAAGTATATAAAGAGCTGACACCCTGGGCTAATGTATGAGATCGACTTTGGTCGCACACATTTAACTTCTCAGATGCCATGTTCAGATCTGAGTTCAAAAACCGAGAGCGAGTGCTCTCAGCCGTGCACTGCCTCCCCCTAGTGGATGGTGTGTGCAGCAGCCTCAGTCCTCCTGTATGGTCTGAGGCTGCCGCAGCTATGTTCCTGTGAGGACCCTGCCTGATGCTAATGCATTGGAGTCTATGAGAGAAGCATTCTAATGATAGTGTGTTTAGGTTCCCTAGAGGAACTATTAAAGATGACCCTTCGCGGTTTTTTGTTTTTTTTTTGTTTTGTACCTTTCTATAGAGAGTACCCTCCACTGATGCTGCAGGAATTTGTATTTTTTGAAACACCCCTTAGCTGCCCTGGTGTGATCCCCAAAGTTTTGGCGCCATATGTGTTAATGTAGAGCATTTGTACAAGGAGGAGGAGACATCAGCTTTTCTCAGTGTGCATCTCCTTCTCCCTGGCTGAACGTTTTGTTCAGTTCAGTTTTGTCCCCATTGACAATGAATGCAGACAAAACGGAAGCGTTTTCCCCTCGCAATTGAGATCCATCATAGGAAAGGGCAGATGTGGAAGTAGCCTAAGTCAGTGGCTGCCATACAGGCGCTCAATCCCAACACATAGAGACATTATCACTAATTAATGGTTATTTGTTACTATTTGTTAATGGTCTGCTTCAAGCAGAAACGAGGCAAATAGATGGAAAAAATGGTTTATGGAATTGTCTTTTCTTAAGGCTGAATTCATATCACCATTTAGCTTTCCGTTCTTCTGATCCGACAGGACAGAAAAAAAACAAAAGGATCCTGTAGCATCAGTTGTCATCTGTTTAAGCCATTTCCATCTGAGATCCGTTTTTTTTAGATGGGGAAAAAAAGAACGGAAAGCTAAATGGTGATGTCAAATCAGCCTTAGGGGTCATGCACACAAATGTATTTTCTTTCAGTGTCCGTTCAGTTTTTTGTGGACTGTATGCAGAACCATTCATTTCATTCCTTTTCCGTATGTCCGTATTTCTGTTCCACAAAAAAATTTAACTCTCCTATTATTGTCAGTATTACGGACAAGATTAGGACAGTTCTATTAGGGGCCAGCTGTTCTGTGCCGCAAAATACAGAATACACAAGGACTTCATCCAAATTTTTTGCGGACCTCAAAATACATACGGTCGTGTGCACGAGCCCTTACTTTACTAGGTAATGGGAAGGTCTCAGTATTTTTTATATTCCTCTCGAACATGCTTTGTTAATGGCCACTAAAATAAAAATGAGCTCCTATTGCAGTGATTTCTGTTACATATGTTTGTATTATTTGGGTTTAACTTTATCATGCATTTGTTTTCTAGATGGATATTTGCTTGAAAGACCAGGTGGTAATCCTAGATGAGGCCCACAACATTGAGGACTGTGCCCGGGAGTCTGCTAGTTTTAGTGTTACAGAAGCCCAGTTGCTGTTTGCTCGAGATGAAATAGACAGCATGGTTATCCATGGGATCAGACCCAGCGACCATGAACCCTTACGAGGGGTTTGTTACAATATAAGCCAGTAAGTTATTTTCTAGTTTTTATTTCATAGGTTATCATGTAGTAATAATCACATTTTACTTACAAAGTGATAGTACAACTGTGTTGGGAGTAGCAAAATCGACATATCTGTGCGGACATGAGAGCAATAAAAATAACATATAATAATAAATTCATCTGTAAATGGCAATACATAGAAAAAAAACCCTCATTTTTATCATTCATTTTCTAGTTGGATAAAGGAATGTGCTGAAAATTTGGTGGAAAGAGATTACGAGTCGTCATGTAAAGTGTGGAACGGTAAAGAGATTCTTTCAGTTTTCCATGACATGGGTATAACTAATGCGACGTTTCCTATGCTTAAGGTAAGTATCAATATTCTGCTTTACATGGGCATAAAAACTATGTCAGAAATGATAATTTTACTGTGAAGGAATTTCCATCCGTTTTAATGACACCACAGTTTTATTTGATTTTTTTTTTTTTAGGGAAATCTGGCTGCTGTAATTGAAAAGGAGGAAAAGACAACCTTGCTAAATGGACAGGAATCTGTAGTGAAAATTCCAACTCTTAGCCCTCAAACACAAATGGTATTGAAAGGACTCTTTGTTGTCTTGGACTATCTGTTTCGTGAAAACAACAGGTTAGTGTACACGGATATAGTTTTATAATAAATATAACATTTAATATTCATCAGATAAGTGCACATACAAGACATCTGTCTCCTTGAAAGTTGTGAATGGTACTTAAAGGAGTTTTCCGCTTTTTTATATTGATGACCTATTCTCAGCTGTTTGAAGAAAAAGCAGTGCTCGTACTAACGCTGCCTTCTCTTCACGGTTTACCTGCTTGTCGTTGCAACTGCAGCGGAAACTACAATTACAACTAGACTGTCCTTTTCACTTCTATGGAACAGTTCCTTCCTATTCAAGTGCAGCAGGTAAACAGTGAAGCAAAGGCAGTGTTTGTATGAGTTTGTATGTTTGTATGCTTCTCTTCAAACAGCCGATCGGGAGGGGGGGGGGGGAGGTGCCAGGAGTCTGCCCCCTGCCGATCTGATATTGATGACCTATCCTGAGGACAGGTCATCAATAGAAAAAAAGTGGACAAGACCTTTAAATGTTTCCGACAAATGTAAAGGTAGATTATGTAGTGTAAGCACATTGGCCTAAGTTTAATAATGTGAGTGCATCTAGATGTTGTCCAAAAATGTGCCTAATTTTGGTCGAATTTAACACATCTAGGTTTAGAGATATGGTCTGCACTTAAGGTCCTTTTACACGGGCCGATTATCGGCCGAAAAATCGTTCCTAGGAACGCTAGTGCCGATAATCGGCCCGTGTAAAAGTGGCCCTAATCAGCCGACGAACGAGCAAAACGCTCGTTCGTCGGCTGATTGGATCTTTTGTAGAAACCAAAAGATCCAATCTGTCGGGCGCACATCGCCCTGTGTAAACAGGCGATGTGCGCCTGACAGTATGGAGCTTCCCGGCCGCACGAGCGATACAGCGATCACTCGTGCGGCCGGGCGCTCGATTCGTCGGGCCGTGTAAAGGCTCCCTGCCCGAGCGCCGATATCGCTGATCGGCGCTCGGGCAGGGAGAAGAATCGGCCCGTCTAAAAGGGCCTTTAGCCTGACAAGGGGAGTGGCTTAATATGAAAGGGGTCTGACTTTGAAGGGAAGGAGCTTGGCCTAACACAGTGCCTCAGATGATTTTTATTCATATTTTTCAATTTTGAAATAGTACGAATAACCGCAAGTCGTGCAAAATTTTCTTTTGTGATATATAGTATTTAGTAATATAAATAGATGCAAATGTCATATATAGTATATTGTCATGCCATTGTAAACATACAATACCATGTATTAATGTAGACACATAATAGTACACAGCTACAAATGCAGGTGTTTGGATATGTAAATGCATTCAACATGACCCCTTACATACAGTAACATGACCCCTTACCCACTCCAGTAATTGAGATCCTAAATCTCCTGAACTAAAACACTCAAAACCAGAGGTGGACGGGGACCGTAAAGTGGCTCTGGAAGAAAAACCTAAAAGAAGCCCCATGCTGAAAGCGGGTCCAAACTGACAGAAGGCAAGGCAGGGACCACAGGTAGGTGGGGACAGCAACACCATAGTTGCACCCCAACAGAACCAAATACTTAAAGGGGTTCTCCGAGTTATATATATTGATGACACAAATAAAATACTAAAATACACAAGCTCAATAAATGCCTCAATCAATCATTACACATTAAAAATGATCTGGTGCGGTCTGGACCTCAACTGCACATGTAATAGCACCCTAATAGTTTATTTAAAAAGCAGTTTCTCATTTCTCATTTCCTACGGATAAGCCAGTGTTTATGCTGGTATGGGATGCTTCAGTATTGATGAATAGCCATTGTGATAAACATACAGATAAAATTCAGAAGAGTAAGGCCGCGTCCACACAGTCAGTGTTAGGTCAGCATACATATGCATGAAGAAAACAAAGTATGTTCTGTTAGTCTAGTGCCACACGTTAAAGCTATCTTGCAAGCTGTTCCAACAGAGGAACAGCCTGGCGGAGTTCACCGTATCTGGCCTAGTCAGATACTGCAAATCACCGCCAGTCCCCATTAGCTATAATGGGATCTGGGGATCTTTGGCCGGTTTCCGACATAAGTGCTGGTTTTCGGATGCAGTGACCGGCAGTATCTGGTGAACTCCGGCAGGCTATGATATGCAAGCAGAAATATAGTGTCTTGGAGATAGATGTTCTTGAAACGAATTTGATGGTGTGATTATCCAATTTTAGCAGTTTATTACAGTTTATTACACTTTTTTTTAGATTTGCAGAGGATTACAGGATTGCCTTACAGCAGGCTTACACATGGACAAACAAACAAGATGTAGCAGATGAAAATGGATTCTTTGCAAGACCAAAAAACCGGAGAAGTGTTCGTCAGAGAACTCTGGTTTACACACTAAACTTCTGGTGCTTGAACCCAGCAGTGGTAAATTATACTCTATATCAGCCTATTCTGCTTTATATCCGCTATATATGCGTCTTTTGTTAGTATGGATGCATTTGAGAACAGTGCAGCTAAGAAAAATATGCTACCATTATCAAGTGCATAAATTGTGACAAATTACAGTGGAGGAAATAAGTATTTGATCCCCCACTGACTTTTAAAGTTTTAATACTAAAAAATAAATGAAACGTCTCATAATTTTATGCCAGCTTTATTTTAACAGTGCCACATA
Organism: Rhinella marina; assembly: GCA_900303285.1. NCBI lineage: Eukaryota > Metazoa > Chordata > Amphibia > Anura > Bufonidae > Rhinella > Rhinella marina. The sequence continues at coordinate 1,189,532 of ONZH01023284.1, forward strand.
GAATATCAAAAGAAAAACAGAGAAAATTACATGAAAAGAGAAATAAAAAATAATTTTCATTTCTTTGAGGGTAATAAGTATTTGATCCCCTAGGAAAACATCATTTAATACTTGGTGGCAAAACCCTTGTTGGCAAGCACAGCAGTCAGACGTTTCTTATAGTTTTTTATAAGGTTTGCACACACTTCAGGAGTAATTTTGGCCCACTCCTCTCTGCAAATCATCTCCATATCCTTAAGGTTTTTAGGCATGCATTTGGAAACGCAAAGCTTCAGCTCTCTCCATAGATTTTCGATGGGATTGAGGTCAGGAGACTGCCTAGGCCATTCCATGACCTTGATATGCTTCTTATGGAGCCACTCCTTTGTTTCCTTGGCTGTATGTTTTGGGTCGTTGTCGTGCTGAAAGACCCATCCACGACTCATTTTCAGTGCCCTGGCGGAGGCAAGGAGGTTGTCACCCAGGATTTTGCGATACATGGCCCGGTTGATCTTCCCGTCAATGCGGTGAAGTTGGCCTGTGCCCTTAGAAGAAAAACACCCCCCAAAACATAATACTTCCACCACCATGCTTGACGGTGGGGATGGTATTCTTAGGGTCATATTCTGTATTTTTCTTCCTCCAAACACTTCGAGTTGAGTTGAGGCCAAAGAGCTCAATTTTGGTCTCATCTGACCACAGCACCTTCTCCCAGTCTCTCTCTGAGTCATTAATATGTTCATTGGCAAACTTGAGGCGGGCCTGGACATGAGCCTTCTTGAGCAGAGGAACCTTGCGTGCACTGCAGGATTTTAAACCATTACGTCTCAGTGTATTACCAATGGTTTTTTTGGAGACTGTGGTCCCAGCTGCCTTGAGATCATTACTCAGCTCCTCCCGTGTAGTTCTTGGCTGATTTTTAGCCTTTCTCATGATCAATGAGACTCCACGAGGTGATATCTTGCATGGAGCTCCAGGCCTGGGTCGATTGACAGTAATGTTGTACTTCTTCCACTTCCGAATAATTGCACCAACAGTTGTCACCTTCTCATCCAGCTTCTTACTTATGGCTTTGTAGCCCATTCCAGCCTTGTGTAGGTCAACAATTTTGTCCCTGACATCTTTAGACAGCTCTTTAGCCTTGCCCATGGTGGAGATGTTGGAGTGTCACTGAGACTGTTGGCAGGTGGCCTTTTATACAGGTGACAGTTTGGGACAGGTGTCTCATCCAGGTAACGACTTTACTGTGATTAGGGTGTGTCAGTGGTCTGTGGGAGCCAACATTAGTCATGGTTTTACTAGGGGATCAAATACTTATTTCCCTCAATGAAATGCAAATTATTTTTTATTTCTCATTTCATGTAATTTTCTCTGTTTTTCTTTTGATATTCTATGTGGCACTGTTAAAATAAAGCTGGCATAAAATTATGAGACGTTTCATTTATTTTTAAAACTTTTAAAGTCAGTGGGGGTGTAAAAGGAGATATTAATTATTGGTATTTTGGGACGTACCAATAATTAATATTCATAAATAGGCAAAACTCGCTTCCGCTAGTTCTGCCTATTTATGCCTATGTAAATCTCCTCCTGCCTTTCACACGACCTAGAAGGGACTCAAAATACACGTTAATACTGCAATAAACACTGTACACTGTATTATAAATATTAACAATATTTATTAATTATTAACAATACAGTAATAATCCCTAACTACACTACACAATCCCGTTAACTCCAACCGTGTTACTAACTAAACAAAACACACACACACTTATAGCAGCCCTCCCCAACCTAATCTAATTACTGTCCCTGGGAAGCAAAAGGGTTAAATTACAATACAGAAGCAACAGGGGATAATATGGTACAGCAGGGCTACAGGGGTTAACCAAGGGGGTATGTTGCAGTGGTAAACTAGCAGGGCTGCAGGGGTTAATGTAGGCAGGGGTTAGCCCAGGTTCCACAGGGCAGGGGTACAGGGAGGTATGGCAGGGGTTAAATGGTAGGGGTATAGGGCAGGGCACCAGGGGTTAACCAGGGCAGGGGTTGTTGGTGTCAGGGCTATGGTAGGGTCCAGGGGTAACAATAGGGGGCTGGCACGGGTTACAGCTGGGATATCACTGGGGTCTGGAGCAGGGGTCTGGAGCAGGGGTAACCAGGGGTTGTGGCAGCGGTTCAGGGGGTCAGGGTTACTCAGCCTTCCGATGGGGGTCACTGCTCGTCTCCAGGAGGGGTTGCTCATTGTAGGGGATGATCCTCGCTTGATTGCTCGTTTTGTAGGGGTTGATTCCCGCTTGTTTAGGTTGCTCGTTGTCTTCAGGGGAGATCCTCGCTGGGGGGGCTGCACGGCTCAACTGAAGAGCGCAGCGCGATCGGGTTATTTAAACCCGCTCGCGCTCGCTCCCGTGCTCCCGCGCTGCAGGCAGCCGTGTGCACGAGCGCCGGCGCGGTGCTATGACGTCACCGCGCCGGCGCGCGCTGTTTCCCGGGCGGAGGATCTCTTTGATCCTCCGCCTGGGGAGCGCTTTGTATCTCCGGCGCTTGTAATTACAAGCGCCGGAGGTACGCGCCGGACTGAGACAGGGAAACCTATTGTTTCCCTGTCCTGTTAATTGCCCCAGCAGCGCTGAGGGTAATTAACAGAAGGGACAGAAGATCATATCGATCTTCTGTCCCTTTGAAGTACCTGGTCCAGTCCCATGTCTCCAGCTATCCCCAGCAGATGGCCATTGTCCATCTGCTGGGGGCTATAGGGGGGGGGGCACCCTGGTTATTACATGTATATAGATACATGTACATAACTGGGGATCATGTACATGCATCTATATACTACTGGATGATAAAGGGGACATTATAAGGAAAGGGGGCCTCATTATATAAACGGGGCATTATAAACAGGGGGCAATGAATAAACATGGGGCATATATATATATAAACATGGGGCATCATACATATATATATGGGGCCACTTGTGTATACATGTATACACACTGTGGGGCCACATAGGGTCCATACGTGTGCACATGGGGCCAAGTAAGGGGGCCCCATATACACACCCACATGTGTATACACATATACACAAGTATATGTAAGGCCCCACATATCCATATGTATATATATGCATGCATATATATACATATTCCTATCACCTCCCACACTTCCTTCTACAGGGGGATCAAATACTTATTTCCTCCACTGTATGTGTTTAGACATTTAACTCCTATCTTGACAGTCCTGAAGAGTGTGAAAACAAAGTGCAGCCTTAAAAAGGTATTCACATTACAGGCATTTATGATATATCTACAGAAATTCCCTAGATATGTGATCCTTTTAGTGATATGCGTGATTCTGTCTCTAGTAATTGGTGTTGAATTTATGCAGATAATTCCCATTGGTTTTTATTCCTTATTGCAGGCATTTTCTGAACTAAGTGGCAATGCTCGAACTATTGTCCTCACGTCAGGCACCCTGTCTCCGATGGGTTCATTCTCATCTGAACTAGGTGTGAAGTTTTCTATCCAGCTAGAGGCCAATCATGTTATCCAGAAATCCCAGGTGAGCTATTCCTTTTATACAGTATGATACCTTTGTCAGTGTGCAGCAGTACAAATGGAGAGATTGCTGCATATTCTTACATGGTGAAATTGGCACTGAGCTTAAAGCAACTGATGTGACACTCAATTTAGATACGATATTGGGGCTGAATAGCTTTATCCAGCACTTTTGCCTTTTCCACTTGGATCGCGCTAAGCCCTGTTAGCTGCTAGTGCAATCCCAGTGGCAGTCATGTCATACTCTTGACAAGACATATGGAAAAATCACCATATTTTTGAGACTATAAAAAGTATAGCCACGCAGAACTGATTTTTCACAGCAGATTTTGCTGAAATTCCGCAGTGAATTTGCTGCAGTTTTCACCCTCTGTATTGCAAATCCACAGGACAAATTCCCAGGGTAAATTCTACATGTTTAAAAATTGTACCACAGGTGAATTTATGGTGCAGTTTTTTTTTTTTTTTTAGCAGCATGTGGATAAGAATTTGTAATTTTTTTTTAAATTAAGTCTTTTCATTCAGTTTCATTAAAGGGGTTCGCCGAGTTAAATTTATTGATGACCTATCCTTAGAATAGGTCATCAATATCAGATCGGCGGGGGTGCTGGGTGTCGGATCAGCTGTTTGAAGAGGAGGCGCGCGCCGTGCCAGCGCTGCCTCCTCTTCATTGTTTACAAGCTAGCCGTAACATGGGTAGCGGTGAGTAGGTGTAATTACACTTAACCGCCCCATTCATTTCAATGGGAAGTACAAGTGTATAGGAGGAAGCCTTCCCATTGAAATGAGTGGGCGGCTTGATTGTAATTACACCTACTCACCGCTACCCATGTTACGGCTAGGATGTAAACAATGAAGAGGAGGCAGCGCTGGTACAGTGCATGCCTCCTCTTCAAACAGCTGATCGGCGGGGGTGTCGGGGGGTGTCCTGAGGATAGGTCATCAATAAATTTTACTTGTAGAACCCCTTTAAAATTGTGTGTGGAAAATATTGAGTATATACAGTAGCAGCAAAGAAGATGATATTTTAAAATAAAAAAAAAATCTTATCCACACACTGAAAAATGTCAGCAACAGAATCCACCAATAACATTACTTATGATGTGGAAATTTACGCTGTTGAGTTTGCCCTTTGCAGCACAGAGGTTGGATCTGCAGCATTTACGCTATGAATACGGCAACAGACTCCACAGCACATGCACAGTGATGATTTCTGCAGCACACCCATCTTGTGGACATATCCCTAGACCCACTTTTTGGGAAAGTAAAAATTATGCTAGAGATGGTGCCCATCGTTGTAAGATGGGCCCAGTGGCATACTACCTCCCTCGTATCTTTAGTGATTAGGTAGATTGTTTGTAAAAGGAATAACCAAGACTATCTGCAAATCAAATATTAACTTCTCTATCTATGGACCACCAAGTGAATAACAAATAAACCCTCCTACTTTCTAGACCACCTTTGAAGGTGGCATTACTCTAGATCACCAGCAAGTATAATCACTTACAATTTTCCCTTTCTTAAAGTAACATTTTTTACATTTGTATTACAGGTTTGGGTTGGGACAATTGGTGCAGGTCCAAAAGGTCGTAAACTTTGTGCAACATTCCAGCATACAGAGACCTTCGATTTTCAGGATGAAATTGGTGCCCTTTTACTATCAGTGTGCCAGACAGTGAGCCATGGAGTCCTTTGCTTCCTGCCTTCCTATAAGGTAAACACAACTACTTACATGTCTAGGGGCCCCGCAATCACTAAAACTGGGGCCCATGTGCCCTGTTTGCGGCTCTATTCAACTGAGACAAAGTCTAGTGCAAAGAACTCAGTTTTCTCCGGCAGCCCCTTAGAGTTGAATGGAGTGGCAGAGATGCATGCATGTCTGCTACTCCATTCAAGGCCCCCGTTCTAGTGATCAGCAGGGTCCCCACCATTTGACCCCTTCAATAAGACACATATCCCAAATACTGTAAATAGGGAATAAGTTGTCATGGGACATCCCATAAACTAGTCACTGAAATATATCCTCCCCTGGGTATATATAACTTGAGACTTCACTGAAAAAAGAAATACCCTCTAAAACATAACTTTTATTTCATGTGCATTAAAATATTCCCACATCAAAAATTGACTAAAAGTCGATAAAGGTGCAATATTAACTACAATATAAGCAGACAACCACTCAGAGTGGTAATAGTATAACGATATAACTTAGTTAGACCTTACAATTGCCACCAATGTGGTCACTCACAGTTCTGTGGGTCTCAGAGTTGGGGGCTTTCTTTTAGTTCGCTTCCAAGAGGCTGCAGCCATAGGTTCTCCAGTGTCATATGTGATCTTGACCACAGCTTTTTATACGCATCCGGGGACATCCACTTAAAAAGTGTACCAAATGTAACAAACATCATGCAGCATTTGATTCTTTTTGTGAAAATTACAGCAACACAGACTCCAGCAAAACTGGATTCTACTCATGATATATTTCCCCCAGAAAGCGGAGCAGATTTTTACACACATATAAGATTTTCTGTCTTTAGGACAGTCCAAGATGTGCCATATTTATTAACATTTGCATGCCTCTCAATTTATAGAATTTTACTTCAGCGCACTTTAAAGGGAACCTGTCATTAACTTTATGCTGCCCATACTAACGGCAGAATAAAGAACTGATAGGCGAGTTTATTTCAGCAGTCTGTCATTTATAAGTTAAAAGTAAGTGGCTGCCGAGAACCAACATCACAATCATTGCAGACTAGGCCTGGAAAAGAGTAATGGCCACCTGAGAAGAGTCATGGTTATTCATGAATTCCTGCTCTCCCTGCCCACCTGCTCATGACTGACAGTCTTCTACCTAGTTTTCTCCCTTTCTGTTTAGGAGAGAACTGCCAATCATCAGCGGATGGTCGTGGAGAACAGGAGATTATGAATAACTGACTCTTCTCAGATAGAGTTGACTCTTTTCAAGGCCTAAGCTGCAATGATTATGATGCTGGTTCTCAGCAACCACTTACTTTTAGCTTATGAGTGACACACTGCAGAAATCAGCATTTCTGTCACTAATTTATGCTGCCATCAGTGAGGTCAGCATAAAGCTCATGACAGGTTCCCTTTAAATGAATGGATTAAACTATGGTATTAATAAATCTCCTCCATGTATGATGGCAATCAGGTGCTGGGGCAGGACTGTGTCAGTTTTCAGCAGTCTGTAACTTGTAAAAGAGAGACACATAAAGACAAACTTGAGATATAGGTTTTCTTATGCAGCCTGCAAAATTAAATCTGCTATCTGAATGAATATGATGGACAGAGAATTCTGATAATATATCAAGGGAAGTCCAGTTCCTGCCATTATCCCATGACACTGTCAGCAGAATACCTGGTGCTGTTTTGAACTGATTGATACAAATGAAGTGTAAGTAGTTCCTCTTGAATCTAGGCTTTATTTCTAGCCTTTATTTTATCTCAAACCCTTGATATTGCAAAAAGATGATAACTTTTCTGATCAGTATCGCTATATTCTGTATGTGTAAATACAGTTTACTTAAAGGGGCTGGCCACTTTCTATTTACTATTGACCAATATGTTTGCAAGATGTCTTTATGGCATTTATCAACCCCTTCTGTTCTGGACAATTTTTCTTTTTTGCGTTTTAGTTTTTCATTCTCTGCCTTACCATAACTTTTTTTATTTTTTCATTCACCTAGCCATGTTTTTTGTGGGACAAGTTATGCCCCTTTCACACGAGCGGGAGACTCGCATGTCTCCCGCAACGCATCTACAGGGCTGGACTCGGCACTGACAGGGATCGCATAGCATTATATGAGATCCCAGTCAGTGCCCAGTCCAGCCCTGTAGATGCGTTGCGGGAGACATGCGAGTCTCCCGCTCGTGTGAAAGGGGCATTATACTTTCTGATAGCACCACTTTATATTACATATGATGTAGGGGAAAGCTTGGAAAAAAAATTCCAAATGGGATGAAATTGGAAAAAAAAATGCAATTCTGCCACAGTTTTATGGGTTACTGTTACTTTAAGTTTCCAGGTCAGAATGGTGATACCACATTTGTTTTTCTTGCTTTTTGATACTGAAAAAAATTAAAATCTTGAAAAAATTATTTTTTTCTTTTCATTGTCATATTTTGACCCCCATAATTTTTTAGGCAGATGAAATGACCAGAAAAATGGTAAATTAGCCTTTTTTTTCTGTTCACCATATGGGAAAACTATTTTTATATTTTTAATAGTAGGGGCATTTTCGTATGCATGTCCATGATGTTTAATTTTTTTTTGTGTTAATCTATTTTCATTTTTATCCTGGGGAAAAGAGGTGATTTTAATTTTAGATTTTTTTTTATTTTTAAAAACTTTTCTTAACTTTTTTTTTTTACTTTCTTTTAGACACCCAAGGGCCTAACATCATGGAATTCTATATATCAATGGAATATTCCCATGAAAAGCATCGGAACCTCAGCAGGCCCTGAAGCACAGCGCTTCCAGGTTTTGTGATCTCAGATGCCGTGATCACATTTGACCACAGCATGTGAGGGGCTGAATGCCTGCAATTGGTATTACAGCTGATCGCAGGCATTAGCATTGGGTGCTATGGCGCCTTCTGCTGTACTATTACGACGGAGGTTGGGAAAGGGTTAATATAATCTTTGTTGATATTCTGAGCCATTTTCTATATTTCATAAGGTATGCCGCCTTGTTTGTCAAGGCTTTTGTGCTGTCCACACTAGGGTTGCACTGGATATTGAATTATCGATACCCAATCAATACTTATGTACCGGTATCTATACAATACTGGGATTTCCCTGTTACCGTTACTAGGTTGCGCTGCTGCACAGCCTAGTATCAGAGAACATGGTGCGCGCTGCTCTCATGTTCCCTCAGCAGCACAGGGGAGAAGGAGAGAGTCCCTCCCCCATGTGCTGCTGCTGCCGCTGACACCAGTGGAATGAGAGATGGGAGGGGAAGGGGGGGGGGCTGTGACCACTGCGCCACCAAGGAACATAACTATCGTTTAATACAAGTACAGGAGGCAGGTTCCAGCGGCAGAATCACATAGCCGGCACCTGACCTGTATGACAAGGAGCTGCGATACACCGCAATTAAACCCTCAGGTGTGGCACCTGAGGGGTTAACTGTGGCGTAACGCAGCACCCCCCCCCCCCAAAAAAAAAAAACAAAGTAATAAAAGCATTATGTTATACCCACCAGTATAATAAACATTGATTGTGCAGTGCGCCCAACCCCCCAGTAATAAATCATTGGCGCCCCCTCCCCTCTTTATTGGTGGCACTAGCAGTTCCAATTGGAGCCCCAGCAGTGCAATTGCAGGGCTCCTATCGGTTACCATGGCAACCAGGACGCTACTGAAGCCCTGGCTGCCATGGTAAGCTGCCTGCTGCTGTGTGCGCAAAGCACAGGGCAGCAGGGACAGTGTAAGATCCTATTCACCCTAATAGAGATCTATTAGGGTGAACAGGACAAGAGTTCTAGCCCCTAAGGGAGCTAATAGTAAATAAAAAGTTTAAAAAAAACAAACACCAAAATTAAGTTTAAATCCCCTCTTTCCCAATTTTACATATAAACAATAAACAATCATATTATATATCACCACTTTCTAAAAGTCCAAACTATTCAAATATTAAAAAACATCTGCTATTAGGTGAACGCCATAACAGAAAAAAATAAATGACTAAAAACCACGCTATTCGCCATTTTTTAGTCACCTTGTCCCCTCCCCAAAAATAGGACAGGACTGTTCTATTATTGGCCGGACATTTCATAAAATGTTGAATGCATGCAGCTTTTTTTGGTGTTTTTATTTTTTCGCATGGTATTGAGTATCGCAATACTTTTTTATGATAGCGAAACTGTATCAAAATTTTGGTATCATGACAACTCTAGTCCACACAAAGGTCCTGTCTATAAAATACTGTTGGAGGGTCACGTAGCCAGTCTCCCCCATTCAAATACACTGCACTTGTACTGTTGGATGGCCTCCATCAGTGGCCATCTTATGGACAGGACCTCTATGCAGACAGCAAACAGCACAGAATTTCAACAAAGGCTATATTCCTAAGTGCCATATAGTCATCTTACATACATATAGGTCGCAAGTAGCCATAAAGTGGTCAATCCCTTTAATGATCATGTTGCTATTGCCCATCTGTACCAAGCATGTACTAACTGCAAGAGTGACACATGTGAGCCTAGTATTTGTCATTATTTTACACCATTCTCAGTCCTTTTGTAACTGTTCCTCATGAACGTTTTGAACCTTCATGCTGTGCACGCGTGATTGTGTAGCAATAAGAGGGTACATTCAATGACTTATGTTGGAGATATGCATTTTTCCAAAGTAGTGGGTTTAATGAGCACATTCCTCACTATAGATTTTAATGAAATAAAAAAATGCAAAAGCTTTTCTTACATTTTGCAGTGCCATAGAGTGGCCACAAGATGGCATCACAGACCGCACAATCCTACCTTCATTCAGGTCTTGCTCTTGTATTCTGGTTTTTGCTTTCGATACAGAAGAATAATTACAACTGACGATAACAAGTATACCACTCTGCTTCCATGTCTTCTCAATAGTTAATAAATATGCTGTGATATTCAGAATTGTATATACAAATGGATTATGTATGCCAAGCAAATTTGTAAGAATTTTAATATTTCATATGAGACATTTATTCCTTTTGAGCATGTGCAGTCACGGGGGAAGGGGGGGACTTTATCAAACTGAAGTAAAGATCCATGCTCCAATGCTCTCCTTTGACCTGCGCTGAATCGTACAGGGCAAAAACATTACATGGAGTTCCGGTGACGTACCGAGTTCTCCATAAGGATTGCTAGATGGAGGGCTTTTTTGTTTATGGCGTCACCGGCACTAATAGGCAGGCTTTAGCGCTGCTCTAGCTTGTAAAATAACTAGGGCAGCGCTAAAGCCTGCCCATCAGAGCTGGTGATGTCACCGGGAACACTGCTGGGCGAAAGCCTCTGCGTAGCAGTGTAAAAACATAAACAAAAAAAGCCCTTTCCCTGTGCAATCCAGCGCAGGGCAAGGGAGAGCATCGGAGCATGAAATGCTCATATCACAAGGCCTGCATGGGCGACATTCTGGGCATGTCAGAGTTCAGCTCCAAACCCAGACAACCCCTTTAAGTTTTTTCTTTGAGGCAGGTGAGCAATAATATGTAAGTTGTGTGTAGTTCTGTAGGGAATATGTCACCCCGAAATTCAATGCAATCCGCAGGCAGCATCTTATAGAGCAGGAGGACCTGAGCAGATTGATGTATAGTTTTGTGTAAAAATACTCTGTAAAACTTATAATATACAATTGTGAATCTCTGTTCATTCTGGCTTAGGAGTCAGTCGGTGGTCCTAATTTGTGATTAACAGCTATCTCTGTATGCATTCTTAATGGTTGTCAGTCATTGAGTAAGGTGACCCACCAGACCCCCAGGCCAGAATGAGCAGAGATTCTCATACATATATTACTAGTTATACAGAATCTTTTCCTATAAAACTATGTATCAATCTGCTCAGCTCCTTCTGCTCTATAACATGGTGCCAGTAAATTGGACTGCATTTTTATGGTACAGTTACTCTTTAACGGGGTTCTCCAGGATTTTTATATTAATGGCCTATCCTTTAGAGAGGTCATGAATATCATATTGATGAGGGTCCAACTCCCGGAGCCCTCATCAATCACTTATCTGTTCACCGTGTAGTGGATACAGCTGGTTACAGTGGTCAGGGCTGTGTAGTTTCAGTGCTTATTTCCCAAGCTACTTCTGAACAGTTGATCGGTGGAGGGTGCTGGAAGTCTGACACTCGCCAATTTGAGATTGATGACCTGTCCTAAGGATAGACCTGGAGAACCCCTTGAACCGAGAACATCCTATGTCAGTATGGAATGTGGGGTTGATCCACCTAGTGGTCTTCAGAAACGTTACTGTGTTGTTGTATTGTGGCAGTTGTAGAGTAGTTTGTTGGTTTCTTGTGGTTGCTGTGAGATGTCTGTAATCTCATGTCATTAATATGAAACAGCAGTACTGGAGCTGGACCACAAGTGCAGGTTATGGAACATTCATTAGATGGAAATGGAAGTTTGTCACCTTGTACTTGTGATGAAAAAGGAATTGTCTGTTGTCTACTAGTGCTCAGGGACACACAAGATGGGGCGCTGGTTGTACTAATGGCGGAAGTTATTGCTTTACAGTCATAATTAGAAGTGAAGAAATTGATTGGGGGTGGAGGTAAAGTATGAGGGAGGTAAGAAGTGTTTGGAGGGGAATTAAACATGGGAGGGGTACAGTACTTCAGGGATTGGTTGTATGTAGACATTTGATGGCAGTCCATTTGTATGATGACTTGGTGGTAAAGTCATTTAAACAGATGTGGATGATTGTGTCTTATGGGAGATGACATAAGGTAGTTAGATGCAGATGGTGATAGGGGGAAATTTGGCGAAGGTGACCGAATTTGGCATAGTACAGAGAGTCAACAAATTTGTAAAGCCTCTAGATGTAATACATGGAGGCATGGATAAAGGAGGGTGTTCCTGGCCAACCTTCCCTATACTTATTTCATAAGGGAGAAAACTGGGACCTCTGTTTACAGAAGAGATAGATTTAATTACATCCTGCTCAGTGTCACTATGGTTATACAGATTAATTCCCCAGTTTACACTATGCAGTATTATATTGTAATAGGATTCTCTGCTCTACGACCTTGGTACAGAGATTGTTTATATGTAAGCATAAATTTGGTGAGGCCACAGGATTCTAGCCAGACTGATGAATGCTGTGCGGATTTCATAATTGCCTCTGATTGCACGTGGAAAAGCCACAGATTAGCTCTTGAATTACTGGCTCGTTACATCATATCCAAAATCCATATATTTCTGCAGAAGGCTGCCACTAAAGGGAGCATACCTTCACAGGCCCACTGAGAAGGAAAGTGGAAGTGGCCAGCAGTGCCCCCTAACTTTGGTACTGAAAGGCTCTACTCAAACATCATTTGGCCGAATCAGTATCTTTCGATTTGAATTCAGATAGTATACCTTACATTTATGCGACAGATAATCTTTTAGATATTTAGATAAATAACCATTATGTGAAAACATGTACAGTGTTTTAAGTGTTTCAGGCCTAAGGTATTTTAGGTCTTCAGAATCAGACATCGGTCGGCATCATGATGATTGTCATCAGTCACATGACCACCAGGACCAAGATAGGTAGAAACTTCGTGACACTCCGCTATGATGTGCTTGGAGTCGGGTTCCCACCCCGTAGTAGCAATGAAGATACTCTCCTGCGATCCGTTCACCAGATGGAGGCTTGACACGCACTACCTCCGAGTACGCATGTGCTGCCTTCCGTTCTCATTAGCGCGCCTTCTACAAATAGAACTGTTACCTTCTCCTCCACGTGGCGCGTCTCTTACTTCGAGCGCTCTGCTCATGTTTTCTCTGCGCCCGTACCCTCTTCTGCTTTTTCCTCTACGGCTCCAGGTAATATCTACTGCTCATTACCATATGAATATTGTTATCAGTATGTTCAATAGTATCTATATTATTTTCAGCTGCCATATTACAGGGTACAAGTCTGTTTCCATACTTACCAGTTTAGTTTTCCTATATATACAATTTGTGGTCTTTACTATACTCTGGTTATATATGATACTTATCATGATGCTCTATAGATACTTACCTGACAATTTTTGATGTACCTCATTTTCCCAACTGATGACTGTGATAATTTTAGAAAACGAGCTGATATATTTAAGATGAAGCCTCTAGGGTCTTACGGAAATCCCCCTGCATATTATATACTCCTTTGTGTGTATATATATATATATATATATATATATATATGTGTATATGTGTATTTAGATCCGTATAATTTTGTTATGTATACCCGTTTAATTTTGTTATGTATGTCCATAGTTAGCCTTATGTCTTTCTTAGATTTGACATGTGATAATCCTTAACAGCTATCTACAGATATGACAACCTCTGACCAATATCTACATTACTTATATGCTGTAACATGATATGCACTTTACTGTCTTCTGGGAACTCAATTTTGTATTTGTCCATGTCCTCTTTTTTGTGCCATAGTTTGATGAAGGCCACATTTGGCCGAAACGTCACAACTTCTCTTTGGCCGTGTGATTAATAAAGAATTATAAGTATTATTCTTCATTGTACACCAGGACCAAGAGGCATGAACTGAATGCTGTGTTCATGAGAAAAGACAGAAGTGTTGAAATCTATTTCTGTCTCCTTCCCAGGGCCCTGGCAGCTGTGAACCTGACTTTAAGCATTCTGATCACTCAGGCCGCAGCCTTAAAGGGGTTGTCCGAGTTATGAAAAGAAAATATATAGTACTTTAAATCTGATGGGCAGCAGTATATAACTAAGTTAACCAAGTTTTAGGCAAAAAAAATCTCTCTTCTGGCCTTTGTTTACATGCAGTAATAACAATCTCTGCCCCTCCCCCCTCTCTGTAAAGGGAGTGAATACAAGTGCTGAGTGACATGTCTGCCTGCTGGGATGCTCAGCAGCATGTTGTATGTGTAGGACTACAAGTCCCAGCTGTACAATGACACTGCTGATACACACAGGAAATTCTCCCTACCTGTTCTTGTACATTGCATCTCCTCCAGATCAGCTCCAGTATCAGTTCTGTGTCTGTAGGGTGAGGAGAGCAGATCCTGTGTCTCTTTACATCTGCAGCTGCTGTTTTAAAGCTTTCAGTGTGTTCTGGCTGAAGGGGTTAATGTTTTACCTGAAGGAATCCAGGGAGAGAGCAGATAGCAACCCCGGCAATGCAGGGGGGCGTGGCCAGTGACGTCTCGTGTACAGATTGTTATCTGATCGCTGAGGCTTGTGCACGAAGCAGGGAGATAAGCTGACATCACAGGTCATGTGACCCTGAGTGAAATCTGATAAACCAGCAGCTTTAGAAGCAGAAAGTGTATGGAAAAGCTGTTGTATTTGACTAGTTAGAAACATACAAAGGACAAAAAAATAACTCGGACAACCCCTTTAAAGAGTAACTAAACTTTCATTCAGTTTTTTTCTTTTAAAGTCCCAAATCCCCTAAAAATATTTTTTTAATATACAAATTTTGTCTTTGCACTAAAGAAATTGGCACCCAAAGTCCTGATTTCTACTGTGTTTTAAATTCACTATATTTGCTTATCTCTGACTTCTCAGTGGTGTACGGATTTGTTGCGCTGTAGCAATGGGACCTGCAGTGGACGGTGCACAGGCAGGAGCACATATAGCTGCTCCTGCCTGTACGCCTTTAAAGGGGTTGTCCGAGTTATTTTTTTGTTCTTTATATGTTTCTAACTTGTCAGGTATAACAACTTTCCCATATACTTTGTGTTTCCAAAGCTGCTGGTTTCTCAGAGTTGACTCAGGGTCACATGACCTGTGATGTCACCTTATCTCTCTGGTCTGTGATGTTTCGTGTACAAGCCTCAGAGTTCAGATAAGAGTCTGTACACGAGACGTCACTGGCCACGCCCCCTTCCTTTGCCGGGCTGCTATCTGCTCTCCCTGGTTTCCTTCAGATAAAACATTAACCCCTTCAGCCAGAACACACTGAGGGCTCAAGGCTTTAGAACAAGCAGTAGCTGCAGCAGTGAGAGGAGACAAATGCTGGGCAAAGAGCAATAGAGGAATTGTATTGTACAAGAACAGGTAGGGAGAATTTCCTGTGTGTATCAGCAGTGTCATTGTACAGCTGGGACTTGTAGTCCTACACATACAACATGCTGCTGAGTATTCCAGCAGGCAGACATGTCACTCAGCACTTGTATTCACTGCCTTTGCAGAGAAGGGGGGAGGCGGGAGGGGCTGAGATTGTTGTTATTGCATGTAAACAAAGACCAGAAGAGAACCAGGGAAATGAGGAAATATGGGTTTTTTTTGCCTAAAACTTGCTTAACTTAGTTATATATTGCTGCCCATCAGATTTACAGTGCTATATTTTTTTTTTCATAACTCGGACAACCCCTTTAATTTGGCCAAATGCTGGCCTAGCACATCGGTACCCTTTAACAATGTGCTATGCCAGGATTAGCTGAGCGCAGTGTGTGCTCCTGCCCGTGCACTGTTCACTGCAGGCCCCATTTCTACAGCGCATGGAATCTATATCTATATCACTGCTGAGAAGTCAGCGATGTGCGAATATATTGAATTTAAAGCACAGTAGAAATCAGGACTTTAAGTGCCTATTTTTTTATTAGAAAGGCAAAATTGTTAATAAAGTATATTAGAAAAATGATTTGTAGGGCATTTAAAAAAAAAAAAGTTGAATAAAAGTTTAGTTACTATTTAAACCTATAGTGTATATGCGATGATTGGGCTTTAAGGACCTGGCTCATTCACCATATGGAAACTTTACCCCCACTAAAGTGATTGTTAGTAGGTACACATAGGTATGCAGTCCTCTGTACTTCTTAAGTAGTAAATCTGGTTACATTCTTATATGTGTAAGGAGTTGTACAGGGTTATAAAGACATGGCTACTCTCTTTCAGAATCCAGTTGTGGAGAAATGTGTTGGTGTTATTAGAAGAAAGCAGCCATGTTTTTCTAACTTCGTGCAACCCGTCCAATGTTACAAGAATGAATGAGAGAAGTAGATGTTTAGCTCTCATTATACTGAGCTCTTAGCACAGATATGTTGTCACACTGGCTGTTGCAATACAGCAGTGAGAACTATTTTTATGTAAAATATTTTTTTTTTAAAAGGAAGGGATACATTTTTATGTAGAGATACATTTCAATTTTTCAATAGGTATTTAGGTATAAAATACTGTATCTCGTCTTTCACGTAGCCGAATATAACATTCAGAAAACTATTTAATGACATTGAGCGTAAAATAGCTGGTTTATCTATTGTCAATAGAAGCAACCTCAAGGAAATAGGTTCATATGAAGGTTTTGCATTCATTTATCACAACATATATATTTATATGTCGTCTTTTTTCATTTATTTACTTCTCCATCTCAGGGCCATTCTGCTCATGTAGTAAAAGGATTTCTATTCAGATTCCTAGCTTCTGTGCATCTCTTTGTAATAATGGACTGGTTTTAATGTCTAGTACTGAGAAGCAGACAAGAAACAAGTCTTCTCTATAACAGCTTTTGTACAAATGAGTCCACCTTGATAATGAAATATACATTGAACATTTATATAGTGCTGTTAAAAAAATTGAGACTGTTACCTTAAAAGAATCACCTTATTTCCCTCTGTTCACTAAGAAAACACCATATATTTTAGTTCATGACTATGAGAATGAGGTTTCAGATATTAATTTTTGCAGCCCTGCATCTAAAATGTAATCCTCTATGAGCTATATTTTTACGTGTAACCCTGTAAAGACTAGGCCCAGACTTTAATAACATTTTTGAGACCTCTGTTATGATAAAAATATTCATCAGGCTTTTGCACCTGTTATTATTCTAGCGAACTCTGAGCAAGTATTCCATTTTATTAACAAATATTATCTACAATTTATTTTGGCGTCCTACCAGCTTGCTCTGCTGTATCCTTTTTGCAATTAGCAACAGCATGGGTGCTGAAGTATGCTAGTTTTAGTGACGCACATATTTGACATGCTATAGTATTACGTCTAGGTACTACGTATAATGACTTTCTAGGTCTAAAATAGAAAACAAATAGTTATCATTGTACTCTAGTTATCAGAGCACATCTTCTTATTTGTATCATCACACATGTAAAACCTTGGACTTTGCTGCCTGGATTCAATCCTCTGTTCAGCTCTCTTGGGTTAAATTAAAGGGATGTCTCGTAATTGATAACTTCTTCAATATGGCAGACTCCTTAGCTTGTTAGGGATTCTTTGATTTCTCTACTGCTGAGATCCATTTCTGTTTTTGGCAAATGAAAAAGACTTTCAGATATGGCTATACAAGAAAGGCTGTATACATGTGTTTCTGAATCTAGCCTGTATGATTTTGTTGGTACTTTGGCTATTTTTCACCCCCAATAGTATTGTAGTTTCACTGTAGAATAACATCCTCCCCTACAGATATATAAATGAAAGGTGTTGAGATTATGATGGCCTTTTTTAAAAAAAAATAAAATTCCAATTTTGTACAATTTATAAAAGATTATAAGCTTTTGCGAGCAGGGCCCTGACTTCTAGTGTTTCAGTTGTATATTAGCCAGTTACTTTTGTTTTGTACATGAACCCTATGATTTTCTAAAGCGCTGCAGAATATGGTGGCGCTATATAAATAAATATTATTAGAAGATTAGCTAACATTATGGAACATAAAAATGTAAACATCTTACACTAAACTGTTAAGGACTTAAAGGGAACCTGTCAGCTCTGAAACACCCTCCAAACTACAGTAAGCGTTGTATAGTGTAAGTGACATCGAGTCCGGTTATGTAATTTTTATCTTCATACTCACTTCCATTCTGATGCTGTGCTCTGACAAACCGGCATTAAAATGCACTCAGTGGACTCCAGTGCTCGCCCACATAATGGAGAGGACTCAAAGAGGAGTCCTCTCAATGCATTTTACTGCCGGTTTGTGGGAGCACGGCGTCAGAATGGAAGTGAGTATGAAGATAAAACTTACATATTCGGATTCAGCACCACTTACACTATACATCTCTTACTCTAGTTCAGGGGGTGTTTCGGAGCTGACAGGTTCCCTTTAAATATGCAATTTGCTTTCAACAAACATTAAGTAAATCAATAGTACAAGCAAATATAAGAAACATGTAATATCTTATTAGAATAAAATGCCTCTTTCTCCACTTTTCAGACACTTGTCTTCTCCCTGCCTTCTCCTTATCCTAAATTCAATGCTAAAATCCATCTTGATAGATTAGGTGTACTATCGGCTTATTGAAGGATCAGGTTAAATGCTGCCCAGGCACACGCACCCAGGTTAATGCTAATAAGTTTTGTATCTCCACCCACTGCTGAGAAAAACTGCTCATTACTGCTGTAGAATGTCCTCCATGCTGCTACTGCTTCTGAGCATATGCTATAGAGAGGTAGGAGTAGAATCACCTGTTTTCTCAATGTGTGTTGTATGTAGGAGACATCACAGCAGCTAGTGTCCCTGCCCATTAGCTCTGGGAAAACTAAAAAGTACACATGAAGCCTACCGTGATAAATGCAGTATACAAGTGACATAATGTCCAGATACAGTGTTATTCCTCATGTGCACATGTATGACAGTATTCTGAATAGTTAAAAGAAAGTGTAGGTACTTCAATTTTATAGTTTCTTTCTTCCTCTTTTCTTTTTTGCTACACTAAATTCCAACAGGCATGCTCTATTATTCCTTTGTTGGGGGACAAGCTGTATTTAATGGTACAGTATATAGAAGCTTTTAATCTCTACAATTTTTCTACATCATTTACTGTGTGGTAAAAAAAATAATAAGTCAACTAGATTCGATGGATCATTAGCATTACGGTATTACCAAAATATATATTTTCTCGTATTCAGTTAAACCATTTTTCAAATCAACAGTGTTGCTATCAGTCTTAAAGCATATTTCTGCTCAAATGATAAACCTTTCTTCTCTTAGTTTGTATAACATTTGTCTTTTTATACAGTTTTAAAGTGTAACTGTCATTTTTTTTATTTTCTAGTTTAATAGAGCTAGGCATGTATACCTAAGTTACACTGTCAATTATTGTCAAAAGATCTGTAATTACCTTATGATAACAGCTTTCATTAATGTCCCCTGTCCCTTTCCACTGGTCCCTTAAAAGACTGTTGGTAGGACTTGTCTGTCTTCCCTTTAGTATAAAGAGAAGACAGAGGAGTGGTCCTCCACACAGCATGCCTGCATTAGGCTTCAGAGTGAGGAGGCGTGTCTCTCAGTAATCCAATCTGATTGGCTGTCAGGAAGCTGCTGGCTACAGCAAGTGTGTATGTGAAGTGAGGGAAAGTAGTTTTGGCTTCAGAGAACTAGCAGAGGAGGCATCTTGAGAAGATCCTCATATCGTAGAGGTTAAAACAGCCATAACTAAGGGAAAAGCTCAAGGACAACAGAGGTATGTGAAGAAACTAAAGATTGCTTTATGCATAATGCTCCACCATCAGTAACATATGCTAAAACTGATTTTTTGATCAAAACGTGACAGTTGTCATTTTAATTGTAATGTGTTTACAGGGCTTGAAACCTTGCTCCCTACAATGTACATTTTGTGCTGTAATGTGACTAAAGGAGTTGTCCACTTTTGGCTAACCCTACTTGTTGTAAAGGTTGCTTGCAAATGATCTGATCATTTTTTTTTAATTTTTCACTGTGTGTTCACTCTGCACATTTGTTTGTCATATGATATTTTTAGGATGCAGTGCCCATAGCGGCTGGGGTTTTGTGGCCATCAGGTTCATCTTCACCTTTATGGGTTTGGCCAGCTTATGGTAAGTTTTAGAAATGTACTGGAAGCAACACTATAGTCAATTTACTAAAAGGTAGTAAGACAAACACTCCCATTGCTGTCCCCTTCGTTGCAGGACCGACCCATGTGCTGACAACCAGCTCCCCCAACATGACTTCTGATGAGGAGGAACATGGCTAGACTTGTCCATCAGCGGCCTCCATTATTAAACATTGTGCATGGCACTGTGCATGCTCTAGTTACCCAAGCTGTGCACAGTGTTACTGTATGGATGGGTGTAATCACGTTTCTATCTATCAGTGACCATATTGGGCAAAGGTTTGTTATGTTTACACAGGAGCAAAATGTAACTTCAAGGTGCCAATGCTGCAATGAAGGGGATAACAATGGGAATGTTCTTCTCACAGCCTGTTAGTAAGTTGACTATAGTGCTCTTTCCATCACATTTGTAAAAGTTACCATAAACTAGACAACCTCTTTAATTCAGGTTCCCCTTTTGAGGGAGCCAAAACCTTGGGTCTAGGTGGCTACTGGGTTGGCAGCCCACATAGAAAACAGAAGCAAGAGGCCTCCCTTCTGGAAACCAGGAGCCTGTGGATACCTGACTCTTTCAGGGCCTTCTGGCTCTGAAGGTTCAAGTTAGGTTTATGGTGGCCCTTTCTCCATTTGGAGTGGGCTTGCGATGGGCCACATTCTTGTGAACGTTCTAGTGTGGCATGCTGCACTCTTTGTAGCACATAGGTGGAAAGCACATACACAGCGGGTTGTCACTGTTAAAGTCTTGTTGACCATTACTCTCACAGTGGGTTGTGTTCGAAATGCAGGATGGGTGAAACGTGATCTTTTTAATCCTGAGCAGAGGACAGATTGGTGTGTCCTCTGTTAATTTATCATTTTCCTATAGGGTATATGAAACTAGCTTTTCTAAACTAGACACCCTCTTTAACCCCTTGAGGACAGAGCCCATTTTGGCCTTAATGTCTGGGCCAAATTTTTGAATTCTGACATGTGTCACTTTATGTGGTAATAACTTTGGAACGCTTTTACTTATCCAGGCCATTCTGAGATTGTTTTCTCGTGACACATTGTACTTCATGACAGTCATAAATTTGAGTCAATATATTTCACCCTTATTTATGAAAAAATCCCAAATTTACCAAAAATTCTGAAAAATTTCCAAATTTCCAAATTTCAATTTCTCTACTTTCAAAATACACCGTAATACCTCCAAAAATAGTTATTATTTTACATTCCCCATATGTCTACTTTATGTTGGCATCATTTTGTAAACGTCATTTTACTTTTTTAGGACGTTAGGAGGCTTAGAAGTTTAAAAGCCATTTTTCAAATTTTCACCAAATTTTCCAAAACCATTTTTTTTTAGCACCAATGCAGATATAAAGTGATTTTGAGGGGCTTACATAATGAAACCCACCATAAATGACCCCATTTTAGAAACTACACTCCTCAAATTATAAAAAACTGCTGTTACAAACTTTGTTAACCCTTGAGGTGTTCCACAAGAATTAATGGAAAATGGAGGTGAAATTTCAAAATTTCACTTTTTTCGTAGATTATTCATGTTAATATTTTTTTTCTTGCAACATAGCAAGGGTTAACAGCAAACTAAACCTCAATTTACATTGCTCTGATTCTGCAGTTTACAGAAATACCCCATATGTGGTGGTAAACGTCTCTATGGGTTTGTGGCAGTGGTCAGAAGGAAAGGAGCGCCATACGGATTTTGGAGGCAAAATTTGCTAGAATAGTTTTTACGCACCATTTTGTAATTGAGAGACCCTGACGTACCCGTACAGTGGAAACCCTCATAAAGTGACCCCATTTTTGAAACTACACCCTTCAAAGAATATATTAAGGGGGGTACTGACCACTTTGACCCCCTAAGCATTTTACGGAATTTGGAAACACTTGGCTGTGAAAATGAAAATTTTTTTTCTTCCAATAAAATGTTGCTTTAGCCCCAATTTTTTTTAATTTGCATAAGGGGTAACAGGAGAAAAGCACCCCATAATTTGTTACCCATTTTCTCCTGAATACGGCAACACCCCATATGTGGTGGTAAAGTGCTGTGGGGGCACATGGCAGGACTCAGAACAGAAGGAGCGCCATATGGATTTTACAACACAGATTTTGATGGAGTGGTTTGCGGGAGCCATTGATTTTTATTTTTTTGAGCTATTGTCTTATGTGGGGGCTCATTTTTTGCAGGATGAGGTGAGGTTTTCATTGGTACCATTTTGGGGTAAATACGCCTTTTTGATCGCCTGCTATTACACTTTTTGTGAGGGAAGAGGGAAAAAATGGCTATTTTGGCATAGTTTTTAAAAAAAATTTTTTACAGCATTCGCCTGGGGGGCCATCTCATGTAATATTTTTATACAGCAGGTTGTTACGGACGCGGCGATACCCAATATGTCCAACTTTTTTATTGTTGGAAGGTTTTACACATTAGATGCATTTTTGAACAGAATAAAATCTTTTTTTTTGTGTTGCCATTTTCAGAGAGCCATATTTTTTTCAGCTTTCAGGCGATTGTCTCAGGTAGGGTACCGTTTTTGCGGGACAAGATGGCGGTTTGATTGATACCATATTGGGGTAAATACGCCTTTTTGATCGCCTGCTATTACACTTTTTGTGAGGGAAGAAGGGAAAAAATGGCTATTTTGGCATAGTTTTTTTTTTATTTTTTTTATAGCATTACCCTGGGGGGCCATCTCATGTAATATTTTTATAGAGCAGGTTGTTACGGACGCGACGATACCCAATATGTCCAACTTTTTTATTGTTGGAAAGTTTTACACATTAGATGCATTTTTGAACAAAATAAAATCTTTTTTTGTGTTGCCATTTTCAGAGAGCCATATTTTTTTCAGTTTTCAGGCGATTGTCTCAGGTAGGGTACCGTTTTTGCGGGACAAGATGGCGGTTTGATTGATACCATTTTGGGGTAAATACGCCTTTTTGATCGCCTGCTATTACACTTTTTGTGAGGGAAGAGGGGAAAAAAATGGCTATTTTGGCATAGTTTTTTTTTTAATTTTTTTATAGCATTCGCCTGGGGGGCCATCTCATGTAATATTTTTATAGAGCGGGTTGTTACGGACGTGGCGATACCTAACATGTTTATATATAGTGTTTTCTTTATTTTTAATGAATTAAAATGGGGAAAAAATTGATTTTTTTAAACTTTTTTGTTTTACTTTTTTTACCACTTTTTTTTTTTACACTTTTTTTTTTTACACTTTTTTCACTCAGACCCACTTGGTTCTTGAAGAACCAGTGGGTCTGAGGGCTGTATAATACACTGCAGTACACTGTATAGTGTACTGCAGTGCATTTTCAGTCATTGTAAGACTGATCAAGCTCCTGCCTTTAGCAGGAGCTTGAACAGGCTTACCTCTACCATGGCAAGCCAGACGAAAGCGTCTGGTTGCCATGGTAACCATCGGGACGCTGCCACAGCAGAGCAGCGTCCCGATGGGAGGGAGGGAGCTCTCTCCCTCTCACTGGCCACACCATCGGAGCGCTGCTGCAGCGCCCGATGGTGGAGGGAGGGAGCGCCCTCCCTGTTAACCCTTCCATGCCGTGGTCTTTATGGACCGCGGCATGGAAGGGGTTAAACGGCCGACATCGCTGCCAGCAGCGATGCCGGCCATTTGAAGCAGAGTGTCAGCTGTATGCTGACACTCTGCTTCCACCGCTCGGCCATCCTGAAAATTGGGGGGGGGGCACCCGGGGCAAATTAAAAATCATAATATGGGAAAGGAGGGGGGGGGGGAGGATCGGGGGCACCCGGGGGATAATTACCTTCATTAGCGGGATCTGATCCCCCGCAGTCTCGGACTGCGGGGAATCAGATCCTTACAGCCAGCCCCTGCATCGCCGTGATTAGCTAGTCTGCACAGACTAGCCAATCACAGCAATCGCCTTTATGGGGGGGGCACGGCTCCCCCCGAGGGCTTTACTGTGGATGGCTGGCTGTGTTTAACAGCCGCCATCACAGCATGTAAACCCCCCTGCACTGCGCAGGGGGGGATTACATTCAGGACGTACCGGTACGCCCTGTTGCGCGAACTACCTCGTGCTCAGGACGTACCGGTACGTCCTATGTCGCCAAGGGGTTAAGGACCGTGAGTTGCAACTGTTGTTAGATATTTTGGAAGTCATAAAGAGCTGCCACTGTTTACCCATTTACACTGGGATAATTTTATTTCATTGGAAGGGAAAATCAGGAAGAAAGTTTAGTATCATCTATACTGATTTTTTATTTGTGCACCCTGAGAAGATGTAGCAGAAGTATCACCTTTATCTTTCTTCTTTTACAAATCTCAGAATAAAAAACACTCAGTTGCCAGTCAATAATTGTAATGCATACCTTATTCAATTCTGTCTTCCATATATTTGCTATGTATAGCAGTATTTTCAGCAGTAGCCTCCTTTAATTTGTGTTATATGATGAGCAAATCCTTGTAGGTTCAGTGGACAATATGTTCTCAGCTGCTCCTTTAACTCAGGATTAAAGCCTCCAAATGTAACAGTTAATCAGACCCTTCATTTCGCTGGATGTTCTCAAATAGCAGGTTGTTTCTTGACTTTGCAACGTAAAAGTCTCTTCTTGTTTTACTGTTCTCCTAATAATAAACTAATGTGCAAGTGACTGCTGTGTCATTCCCTAATTTCCAGGGAATATTTATAATCGGTGAATGAGAACCAACTCGGGAAGTTTTAATTAATTCTGCTACCTTGCTGTAAGCTTTCTGGTGTTTTCATTGTTGGTACCTGGTGTGCTTGCTCTATGTAACAAGTACTGTCATTAGGCGTATTGTGTAAGTGGTGCTAGACATGTAAATTCTGCAGCTGGACCACTAGCCACTGCACAGGTTCTCTCTATTCTGATTTTTATTTTTTATTTTTTTTGCATATCAGGTTTCCTTTTTGGTTGCAAGACATTGTAGGGTTTTCCTGTGGAGCAAAGGATACGTTTTAACAACTGGTGAACATAACTTGGTCTCTTGCCAAAGTACACTTTGAAGTTGCTGACTCTCTTCATTCTGTGCAACGTTTGAAGAGCTCTTTGTTGCCCATTCTTCCAGATTTCTTTTCTTTTTACCTAGTTATTAAATCTGCCTTTTCCTTAAAGTTATTAAATTGTGTATGTAGGTAAATAGAAGAGCTGCAGAGTATATGAATTATTTATTCCTTTTGTAATCTTTTTTTTCTGTTTGCACGGGTCGAGTAAAGCTGCTGTCCATACTTTATTCCTATGTTCTCCACCAGTGACACTCAGGCCCTTTGCCTCACAGATTATTAGCTACAGACAAACAGATGATTTTACCTAGGAAAGACGTTCATTTCACCAGAGCCTCTACTTGTTAGTAGTTTGCCACCTTGGCTTATACAGGAAGGTCCTGAGTGGGGGCTCTCCCATAATACATCTACATACCCTACATTGTTTCCTAAAATGGCAGTTTTGTCCATGGACTGTATTGCCGATAAGCCCCATTCATTGAAATGGCGGTGAACTACAATAGCAGGAACAGTCCATAGACGGTTAGGTTCTGTTTCTATTCAAGAGAAAAAAGTGGATCCATTTATCTAATTTAAGGTGATAGCTTTTTTAATGGATTGTCAGAGTTGTAACAAACTTTGCTAGCAGCAGTGAATGTTAAATAAAATAGCAAAAATCGAAAAGTCATACTTATCTTTTTTTGTTCTCCCATGTGTGCACCATCCTCCCCGCCGGTCTTTGTTTTCCTGGGGGCATCACGTCATCAATGCAGCCAATAATTCTGTATGCTGTATATTGCTAAGGCAAGTGATTGGCTGAATGGTGACGTGTATATGGGATGTCGCCTCTAAAATCTGGAAGATAACATCATCACTGCTGGATTACAGCACAGTAATGGAAGCTGGCAGATTACAAAAATGCTGAGTATTTTATTTTAACACTATTTACTGTTGTTTTATTATAACTCCGACAACCCTTTTTAAAGCCAACAAACCAATTTTGTAGGATTGTCTGACAGTCTAATCTGAATAGGGATTGGTAGATTTAACTATTCCTTATTCCTCCAGAAGATAAGTGAACATGACATGATGTGTTTGTGCATCACAATAGTCTGTAGCTCTTGTGATAAAAAGAAGTCAGGACTTCATTTTATTTGTCCTTTATTCCAGAGATTCACATTTAAACCCATAACTGAAAACCTTAATGCTTTCAGTTCAAGGCGTAAGATGGCACTTCTGCGTATAAATTGTCTACATAGATATCCCTTGCTTTATTAGCAGTTCTGATGCTTATAACTATAGTTGTAGTGTATACTGCATGTTAAAATGTATAACAACTATCAGCAATAATTATGCCTTATGTAAAACCTTTTAGCGATCCACTGCCGATTTTAAATGAAGATTTTATGTGCTGCATCAAAGGTGCTGTCATCCGAAGAACGAGTGTTTGCTTATTAATCAGGTGATTAGTGGCGTCTTTACACAAGCCAATAATCCAGAATGAGCATTCATACAAATGTTTGTCATCAATATGCCTGTGTAAAAGGACCTTAAAGGGATTTTCTGGAATGTGGTTTATAACAGATATGCTCATATACTTGCTTATCTCATGTACATCGTCCATATGTTTTTTTTAAATTTGAACTTTACTGACTTTTTTTACCCTGTGTTTCCATCCTGTATGTCTTACTTCCTGTTGCCGTATCCAGTCAAACCCATGATGCACTTCTTCTTTCTCTGCGATAGCTCCAGTACTATCCCTAACAAGACCCAGCTAGTTTATAGCTCCTCCCACTCAGCTAGTTGCATAGACACTCCGCTATCACTGCCCCGCCCATGGACACAACATAGCAGTAAATAAGAAAGAGCTGCATGGACATGATCATGTGACCACAGCAATAAAGGTACAAGAAATACATTAGAAAATGACAGCTACCTTCATAAATTTAGAAAGCAGGGGGGACCTGTGCACTGTTAGAACGTCAGCAGTGGGGATCATTGATGTGAAAAAAAAAAAAGAAATGTAACCTCTTTAACTTCCAAGTGATTGCTGAACAAATAAAATGTTACAGAGTAACAGCATAAGTAATTTAGTTCTTTTGTATTGAAAAATCAAAGATTTTAAAACACTTCCACAGTTTCCATTGCAAATGAACAACTATTCCCCTTGTAAGCACAACCCTGAGTTAAAGACAGTGCGGAGCGGATCAAATTTCCGCAATATGAGAAAGCCAGACAAATCCTCGGGCGACTATTGGTGATACACATCTTACAGGGCTATCAATAATTAATTCAGAATGCATAACAACACATTGGGACAAAGTATTTATCAGTGAGATCGTACTTACAAGGAAACATAATAGCCACAAAGTCACAGGACCACGAAAGGTTCAGCAGATGCTAGAAAAAGGGCGCAGTACTATTATAGAAGCCCACATCACCTCAGAGTAAGGGCCTCTAAGCATGACTTTACTCTGTAGAAAACCTACACTTCCTTTATAACTTTGCGTTTTTTTTAGGCTTTTTAATATTTCTGTTTAGAAGCCATTGCACATGTGAAACAGAAACTATGTAAATAATTCACAAAGTTCTGTTAGGATGCTTTCACATGTAAGTTTACAGCGTGTTTTTCTCCACTCATTTTTTTGCAGGTTTTTTTTTTCCACCAGCGTGTTTTGCTGCTTTTTTGCAGTAAAATGTCAGCTCCAAATGTGATCTCAAGGTCTGTGGGATATAAGAAAGGCAGTACACACACAAGTGTTTTTTGGTACTTTTCTTAATTATGGGGTGTTGTTAGGCTCTCTGGCTTCTCTTCAAATAGGACCAAGCAATTTTCTGTTCGTGTGTTTTCTTTTTTCCTTCCTGCCTTTCTGGAGCCATAACCTTTTTTTTATTTTTCTGTTAACATACCCATATAGGGGCTTGTTTTTTTGAGGGACAAGTTGTATTTTGTAATGGCACCATTAACTATTGCATACAATGTAGTAGAAAGCTGAAAAAGGATAGGTCATCATTATCACAATGGTGGGGGTCCGAGACCTGGCACCGCCACCGATCAGCTGTTTTAGGGAGCCACAGTGCTCACCAGAGCTCTGATGAGCAGTGCAGACTCCCAGCAGCTTTCCAAGGGCCGTACATAGTATTGCAGCTCAGCCCCATTCATTTCGTACATCTGTCACACGGCCTTGGAAGAGGCCACTGCGCTCTTGGTGTGCCTAGCCTCTTCTAACAGTCGATCAGCGGGGATGTCGGACGTCCAATGATTGGATTTTTTTTTTTCAGGATAACCCCTTTAAGTGTCTGCGATTGGCATTATGT
Organism: Rhinella marina; assembly: GCA_900303285.1. Classification (NCBI taxonomy): domain Eukaryota; kingdom Metazoa; phylum Chordata; class Amphibia; order Anura; family Bufonidae; genus Rhinella; species Rhinella marina. Next base: position 1,217,837 of record ONZH01023284.1, read on the forward strand.
CTGATTGCAGACATTAGCACCTTGGCTCTGCTGTGTAAGACAGAAACCCAGCAGCTATGGCACCCTCTATCCTTGCAAGCGCCATATTTAAAGTGATGACTTTTGCCGTACATGTACAGTGCTGGTCATCAAGAGGTTAAAGGCACGTATCCAGAGGTGTGTGTGTGGTTGGGCATGTGGGGAATGGAATGCCTACCAGAAAGAAGGAATATAATGCCTTTCCTCTTTTTCAATTTACATGTATTTGTTTTCGGAAAACACTCAACATAGAAGATTAGAGAAAAAATGAATCGCTGGTATTGTACTTGTATTAAACATAGTTATGTGCATTGGTGGCGCAGTGCGCCCTCCCCCTCCCAAGTAACAAATAAATTGGTGGCACAGTGCGACCTCCCTCCCACCTCCCCCTATTATTAGTCTTTGATGGTGCAGTGCGCCCCCAACCCCCCAGTATAATAATCATTGGTGGCAGTGGCCACAGGGTCACTCCCCCCCCCTTTATTGGTGGCAGTGGCAGTTCCCATCGGAGCCCCAGCAGTGTAATCGCGGGGCTCTGATCGGTTACCATGGCAACCAGGATGCTACTGAAGTCCTGGCTGCCATGGTAAGCTCCCTGCTGCCGTGTGCACTAAGCACAGGGCAGCAGGGAGAGTGTAAAGTCCTAATCACCCTAATAGATCTCTATTAGGGTGAATAGGACAAGAGTTCTAGCCCCTAAGGGGGCTAATACTTAGTATATAAAAAGTACAAAAACAAAACACCAATATATTAAGTTTAATGGCCCATCCACACGACCGTGTGAATGCGCCCTCATCTGTTCCGCAATTTTGCGGAATAGATGCGGCTGCATTCACTTCGATGGGTGTCGTGCGAACTTGCCGAGCCGTGGCTCCGCAAGAAATTACAGGACATGTCCTATTCTTGTCCGCAACAGTGGACGAGAATAGGAATTTTGAACGTATTTTACATATTAAATATATTAACTATAAATACACATTTTATATATCGCCACGTCCGAAAAGTCCAAACTATCAAAATAAAAAAAAATATCTGCTATGCGGTGAACATGTAACAAAAAAAATAAATAAAAACCGCCCAATTCGCCATTTTTTAGTCACCTTGTCCCCTCATAAATAGGATAGGACTGTTCTATTATGGGCCAGACTTTCCATCTTCTCCTCCAAGTCTTTTTTTATTTATAAGTATATGTATTTAAATTTGGCGACTAAAAATTTTATTTGTCTCCTAAATTTTTCAGTTCAGGCCTAGGTATTTTTTTTAGTCTGGAGCAATGATTTGCTGTAAGACAACTGGCTGCAACAAGACTCCCTCTCTTTTCTCATAATTAAAAATCATTACAGTGGTTGTCCAGGATTACAAAAACATGGCCGCTCTCATCCAGAAATAGAGCCAAACCTGTCCATGGGTTGTGTCTAGTATTGCAGCTTAGTTCCATTGAAGTGAATGGGGCTGAACTGCAATGCCACATGCAACCCATGGACAGGAGTGGCACTACTTCTGGAAGAGAGTGGCCATGTTTTTCTAATCTTGGATAACCCCTTTTACCACATTAGATGTAGAAGAATACTGAAATCTATGCCAGCCAGGCGTACGCCTCGTCATAATTTAATTCCTAGTTTAATGTTCCTACAGGTGTGGCAGAGCTAAAAGGAACTGTGATAACACAACACATCACAATGTTATCTCAGCCATTGAAATCTATTGAATATATTTTCTTGACATTTTTTACTTAAAAAATAATCATTTGTTTTAGCTCTGCTACATCTGTAAATGAAATCGAGTTGTTTTTAAACTTCTAGATTCTTGACAGGATACAAAGCAGAAAATGTAAAAAAAAGCCTTCATAGGCAAATCCTAATAACATTCCACAACGCAAAGTGGTCAACTTGAATGCATTACACATGGATAACCTGGTATGAGAGGCATTGGAAGTGACCTATACAGTACAGCCTGCCATGAAGGATTATAGCCATCCAAGAGGGTAAAAAGAATAGAGGCAGGCATGATAAGAACTAGGGAAAGGTTTGAGGACAAGAAGGAAGTTATAAGGAGTTATAACTAATAAAAACTGGTGGTTGATGTACCTGGCAGAGAAAGAGAGGAGACGTTTGCTCATTGCATAATGCAAAAATCTGTGAGGCTGCTCTAGTGCAGTGTGGGTCAAAGTGGAAGACGATGTCAAGAAAAATAACACTTGGGGTCCATTCACACTGCCGCATGTACCATGGCAGAAACCACCTCTTTGTGTGGTTGTGGCTTTAAACCGGCAGCATCCGAAATGCAGCATTGCCTCCCATTGAAGGCAGACACTTTGCGGCCGCCACTGGCATTTTAGCTGGTGTCCGCTGGAAAATTCCACTGTGTGAACGACCCTTTAGAGTTGTCGCAGCTCTTACAGTGAAAATCTATTGCTTAGCGGATGGGTTAACCAACATATCAAGTGGGCATAAAGCAAGCTTCTACGAGGAAGGTTGTGCACGGAGCTGCTGAGGTGGTGTGCAGTAGACCTTTTGTAGACTGCAGACATTGGTGAAGATACCTCTATTATTTATTGCTAAAGGATTGTTCACACCTTGATGTCTGTAGGAAGGTGTTTGACTTAGACCTCCTTCACACCGTTTTTTGGCCCGCAAATAGCAGATCTGCAAAATACTGGCTGAGTGTTTATGCCATTTTTTTTCTCCTGCAGAAATGTCCGTTCGATATTTTCATTGAAAAATCAAAACCCATCATTTTTCTCAATTAATTGTATATAACGTACATTTAAGTGCATGTTGCATTTAATTAATCTTCCCTAGTTAACCCCTTCGCGACCGGAGCTTTTTTCGGTTCTGCATTTTCGTTTTGCGCTCCCTGCCTTCAAACAGCCATAACTCTTTTATTTTTCTGTTCACATAGCTGTATGAGGGCTTGTTTTTTGCGGGACAAGTTGTACTTTCCAACGCCACCATTTAATATTGCATACGGTGCAGTGGGAAGCGGGAAAAAAATTCCAAACCGGGTGAAATTGCAAAGAAAACGCTATTCCGCTACAGTTCTACGGGTTTCTTATTTACAGCGTTCGATGTGCATTAAAACTGATCCGTTACTTTCATTCTACTGGTCAGTACGAATCTGGCAATACCTAATATGTATAGTTTTTCCTGCGTTTTCATAGTGATAAACTAATTAGAAAGTTGCCCTTTTTTTTTTTTTTTTTTTCCTTGTCAAATCTTGACCCCTATAACTTTTTGGTATTTATGTGTACAGAGCTGTATGGGGGCTCATTTTTTGCGGGACGATCTGAAGTTTTTATTGATACCATTCTGGGGTGTGTATGACTTTTTGATCACTTTTTATTTAATTTTTTTTAGAAAAAAAAAGCGACAAAAAACGGCAAATCGCCATTTGGACGCTTTTTTCCGCCACACAATTCGCCGTATTGGAATTTTTTTTTTATATTTTAAAAGTACGGGCGTTTTCGGTCACGGTGATACCCATGATGTCTATATTTATTGTTATTTAGGTATTTATTTTTTACTTATACGGAAAGGGGGGTGATTTGAACTTTTACATCTTTTTTATTTTTTATATATTTTTTAACATTTTTTTAAATTTTTTGTACTATTAGAAAGCTCAAATATGGGCTTATATATTGTGGCTTTTTTTTTTTTCTTTATGAGCAATTCTGGGTTTTATAGACTCAGAAAACCATGAATTGCTCATTTCTTATCCTGGCCTGCCATCTAGTGGCCAGAATAAGAATTGCAGTTTGAAAACTGTAATCCTCACCAGCGAGGATTACAGTTTTCATATGGTGTACAGACACCCCGATTGGCCACACGGGGTGTCTGTACACCACCCGGAAGCGAACGCTTCCGGGTTTAGACGCAACTAGATGCCGTGATCACGTGTGATCACGGCATCTAGTCAACCCGGAAGACGCCGCCGATGGAGTAGGTAGCGGCAAGTCTCTGCTGTTAGAAACAGCAGAGACTTGCCGGCCATGACGCCCGCCGCACCCGCGAGCGGGCGCCATGTGCCCGCATCGCCCCAGCGCCGTACATGTACGGCGCTGGTCGCGAAGGGGTTAAAGAAGAACTCCGGCAAAAAAATTTATTCTCTGACCTGTTAGAAAGGTGCATGACATAGTCTGTAGTGAATGTCATTTTCTTATCAGAGGCTGACATTGAGAGTTTCCACTCTCTTCTTATTGTAGCTGGGTCATGTGACCAACTCCCTGACCTCCAACTGACCCAGGACAGCAAGCCAGTCACTTCTTTATTCATTCCTATGAGACTGAAAGTGAGGCTCCCATAGGAATGCATAGAAAATTAGACTTCCTGTCCACACATAAGGTGCTGTGTGAGTTGGTGGGTCTAATTCCTAGTCACATGACACAGATAAGAAACTTCAGGATGATATAACTCAAAAATTCAGCTACTGGTAAGAAAATGACATTCACTACAGATTACATCATGTACATTTCTAGCAGGACATGGAATAAAATTTTTTGCGGGAGTTCTTCTTTAAGGACACATATTATTCTACCTGGTTTGATAAATCATTGTGGCAAATAGCACAAGAAAACATTGATTACAAATAGTAAGGGCTCATTCACACAACCGGAACGAGTACGGACCCACTCATTTCAATGGGGCTGCAAAAGATACTTACTGCACACGGCGTGCTATCCGCATCCGTTGCTTTTCTCTGTGGCCCCGCAAAGAAGATAGAACATGTTCTATTCTTATCCGTTTTGCAGACAAAAATAGGCATTTCTATAATGGGCCGTCCGTTCCGAGCAGCATCCATGTTTTGCAATTTGCGTATGTGGTCGTCTGAATGAGTGCTCTCCCCACCCTCATCCCTTCTGAGTGATAGCTGCCAAATCTACAAGCAAGAGAAAAAAAAGGAAAGGACGGACACATCTAGTAATCATGTCCACACATCACTCTGATGCTGTAGTACCATATTCTGTAAGTGATTACTTACACACTGTGACAGGTAAATTGGCATTGTGGCAGTCCGACAGCAATATGACTTCGTAATACCTTAAACTGTTTAACTGTTTATTGACCTTGGAGAATATTGGAGGAAGTGGTGTACATTATGCTGGGAAGGGACTTGCTGCCAATGCTAATAAGCCGACTGCTGGGCACCTGAATAAACAGGTGTACAAAATCTGGCTGAGCTTAAGTAGTCTGACGTGGAGCTAAGGCCGGGTTCAGATCACTGTTTAGTTTTCTGTTCTTCTGATCCAGATAAAAAACAAACGGATCCGTTATCTTGAGCATCTGTTGTGATTAATTTGTGTCACTTCCATCAGAGATCAGTTGAGACGGGAGAAAAAGTCCTGCATGCAGGATTTTTTCTCCCATCAAAAATAACTGATCTCTGATGGAAGTGACAAACTAATGCTCAAAAAAAGACATATCAGATGTGCGATCCGCATTCTGTGGAGCGGAACGTCTGTCCCTCTATAGAGTTGTCCTATCCTTGTAATACGGACAAGAATAAGACATGTTCTATTATTTGTGGGTTCCACGGAATGGACATACGGAAGTGGACAGCACATTTATGACATAGTGTCAGATTAGTGTCACTAAAATACTATTCGCCCTGTAAAAAACGAGCTCTCATATCACTACTTCGCCAAATAAATAAAAACAGTTATGGCCAGAAAAAAAATAATCAATAGAAAATTGTCCTTAAAATGAAAATAATCAAAATTTAAAGGTACGGCTTGACAGTGCAGTCAAGCCATGCCAACCCACAGCAGTCAGTGACTGCATAGTTTTGTGATAGAATTATGTGGCCAATGGCTGGCGCAGGTGCATGCGGCCAAACGCACCTTCAGCCATACCCTTAGGTCACTTTCACACAGCCAGGGCTCATGCACATGACTGTGGTTTCGGTCCGCATTTGATCCACATTTTTTGCGGGTCAGATGCAGACCTATTCACTTCAATGGGGCCTCAAAAGATGCGGACAGCACTCCATGTGCTGTCTGTATCTGTATGTCCGTTTCATGCAATCCGCAGAACTATAGAACATATCCTATTCTTGGCCACATAAGGGTCCATTCACACATCCACATGTGTTTTGCGGATCCGCAAAACATGGTCACCAGCCACGTTTCGACACTATAGGAAAGCCTTATCTTGTCCGTGGCTGCGGACAAGAATAGGACACGTTCTATTTTTGAAAATTGCGGAATGGATGCGGATCCATTCATAGGGACTTGTGAATGGACCCTTAAAGGGAACCTGTCATCTCCGAAACACCCACTGAACTAGAGTAAGCGTTGTATAGTGTAAATGATGCTGAATCCGAATATGTAAGTTTTATCTTCATAATCACTTCCATTACGACGTTGTGCTCCCACAAACCAGCAGTAAAATGCATTCAGAGGACTCTTCTTTGAGTCCTCTCCATTATGTGGGCGAGCATCGGAGTCCACTGAGTGCATTTTACTGCTGGTTTGTGGGAGCACAGCGTCGGAATGGAAGTGAGTATGAAGATAAAACTTACATATTCGGATTCAGCATCACTTACACTATACAACACTTACTCTAGTTCAGGGGGTGTTTCGGAGGTGACAGGTTCCCTTTAAGGACAAGGAAAGGACTGTTTTATTAGGGGCTGGCTGCTGTATTCCACAAAATGTGTAATGAAGACCACTGATATCCGTATTTTGCAGATCGCAAAACAGCCAACGTTCGTGTGCATGAGCCCTCAGTGTTTGTTCTGTGATTGATCAGTGATTTCTACCAGCAACTGTTGAGGCTATGCAAAAATAAGAAATAATGTCAGTATTTATACGTGTTTTTAACCCGCTCCTGGTTTTGGCTCAAAATAACTGATGGAAATTGCTGATCAAACACTGACTGTGTGAAAGCGACCTTAATCACATTATATAACAAAACGTAACCTTTAGAGTATTAAGAAATGAAAGCTCAAACAATAGACATGCATTTCAAGTGAATGGACACACCTAAAAAGTTATAAAACATTATAACTGTAAACTCTTTAAATCCTTAAGCTTTTGCATCCCCGCATTTTTTTTTTTTTTTTTTTACAAGTATGGCTGAGCCTTCATTCACACTGCATTGTGACCAGGCAGCTCTGAAATATACTAATTTTATGTTCGCTTGAACGTTGAACTTGTGAACCTAACAGCACATAATTTAACCTTGTCTGTAATTTCTGCACACCACTTATAGTATCATATTCACCCTTATATAAAGCACGTAACTTTGTCTGACAAAGGGTCAACAGTGTCCACTAACCGCTGTCCGCTAATGGTCATCACCCAGCATATTCAATGTGTATGGCATCTCTCCGTATAACTGTGACAGTGTCATTATTCACAGACAATACTCCAGGCTAGAAGGAAGAAAAGACAACGTTGCTAAATGACAATTTGTGTCCTGTATAGCACTCGCTACAAGCCAGTGACATGTTCAGATGGAAGATCATTTTAAAGAAAATGAATGTCAAGAAGTGGAAAAGATTACACAGAAATCTAAGATGCTTTTAAACAAGATTAAGATAAGGACCATTAGGGTTCATGTCGCCGACCTGTCTGCATGAAGATATATCTTGCTTGGCGCCTGCAGCATGGATGATTCATTCAATATGTGTCATATCAAAGTCGAACAAGCCGATATGAAGGGAAATGCTAATGCTTATTTGTTTAAGAGATGCCCCCTCCTGCTGTCTCGCTGACCTTTGTTTGCTGGCTTGCTGCAGAGTGTTACCATTTTTCTGCATCATCTGTCCTGATGTCCTCTGTTTGTCTGATAACAGCAGCGAGGAACGAGCGTGCACCACATTGTGCAGGTGTTATGATTTTATGAATTTATATATTTTCAGTCATTTAAAAAGAGAGAGAGGTGTGAAGCCTACTGTACTTTTAGGGTGCTGGATTTTGTTTTTTTACCTGTTTTTGGATTGTGAAATACAACATGAAATGCGCACTTCTTTTTTTTTACAAGTGTTTTTTGGGGTATTGTTTTTTAGTGATACAATATTTTACTTTGTTTTAGATTTTTCCTCTATAGAGTAGTGTATGGGAAATCGCCTTAAGAAGGCCACACCTAGAGTACGTTTCCGATTTAGATAATAAAAAAGGGACTAAAAAAGCCACTAAGACAATATTTGCATCTCAGGCAACAAATGCAAACATTTTGCCAGATTCGGCATTGCTGGATTCTGCAATTCACCGCCAGATCCCCATTGACACTGCTACTTTTTCGGCATTAATGTCGGGTTTCAGCCAGACAAGCCATTGCATGCAACGGTGTTTGTCCGGCTGACAGCCTGCATTTGTGCCGGATCAGGCATGCCGCAGATGCGATTGTACCCTAAAAACTTAACACAGTTGTCGTAGGGAGTTTTATATTCTTATTGGGCAACGTGTGGCCATTGTGTTTTTTTTGTTATCCAAAGTTGCAAAAAAGCACTGAGAAATCACCCTTACTATACTGACATTTGTGGCTGAAATTGTAAGCTGAGATTTTTAAAACTACCCAGCGGATAGGTGTTAACAAGCCCTTAGAGATAACAGCATACACAGTTCAATATATTGTAGTTATCCTGAAAGTTTATATTCCAATATTTCTAGGAACAACAATTTTTGTCTTAAAGGAAATTTGCAAGCTTTTAAAGGGAGTCTGTCACCAAAATATGACGTTATACACCACTTACATGGCTCTCTAGCACACCTATCCATGATTCAAATGGTACCTTTGTAATTTTCTTTTGGCTTTCACAGCAGGAAAAACGCAGTTTAATCCATATGCAAATGAGGGCTCGCAAGTGCCCAGGGGCGGCATTCAGTGTGTAGAAGCCCAGGCTGCTGTGCCTTCTTTTTACATTACTCCTCACCTGCCTCTTCCTTGGCTCGCCCTGCAAGTCCCTTGCTTCTTTCACAGAACCAGCCGATATCCCTCGCGAAAATTACAAAGGTAATATTTGAATCATGGATTGTTGTGCAGAGATCCATGTAAGTGGTGTATAACGTCATATTTTGGTGACAGACTCCCTTTAAGAAACACAGAAAAGTACCTATATGTGTCTGAGAGCTCACCAGCTTAGAAGTATTTTTTTTTACCATTTTCATTGTCTTGCACCGCTTATTTTGATGCTGCTAGGACTTTCTGTGGGTAGGATTAACACATAAAGTTGCCATGATTCCTCTCTGTTCTAAAAGATATTGCCTGTATTTATAGTTGCCTAAATACCCCTCTGTTAACATGTATAAAGTATTGCTGTGATTACTTGCTGTCTTCTCTGCTGTTCTTTTGCTCACTGCATTATTTGCTGCCCAGCATGTGAAACACAATACCTCCAGGGATGAGGAGAAGGAGCAGAGTCAGGGAGCAGTGGAGATAACAGGCATTTGATGCAAGGAGGGGAGAGAAGAGATACCCATGTGTTCAATGTAAGGGAGGGAAGTAATACAAGCGTGTTAATCACCAGGAGCATGACTGTGTGACTGCATGTGAGGCTGAATTACAGAGATATCTCAGCTACAGATGATAAATTATTGTCTCTGATCTTACTGCATTTAAACCATTTGCACATCATTTTTAAAGACCGGAATGTTCTTTTAAATGTACAGTAAAGATTGCAACCTCTGCTTATCATAACTGTATGAGTGATGCCTTGCATGAGTGATGTGCAGGAACCTGTGTGGCAGTATACAGAGACTGCTCAACTCATAGAATATTGCTGAATGGCCATTTTTCTAGGGGAAAACCCTTTCCCACATGTTTTTTCTGTCCCATTTGTACATCTGAATGTGACGGTAAAACACATTGTGGCTCTATAGAGAGCAGGGTCATAAGATTACAGTTACCAGGGCCCCCACCTATCAGCTGTTCAATAAGACTGTGGTGCTGTCTCCTCTCAGCTCCATACATTGTATAGTGGCTGTGCTTCGTATCGCAGGTCAGCCCCCTTCACTTGAATGGGACTGAGCTGCGCCTAGGCCACGTGACCAATGAACCTGACGTCTCTGGCCTAGGGAATCTGTGACAAGGCCTCAGTGTTTACAGGAGCGCCGTGGTCTCCTCAAACAGCTGATCGGCTGGGATCCCGGATATCGGACCTTAAGTGTTCTTGTGGAGCTACCCCTAGACTCACATCATAAACACGGTTTTATAAATCTTTGCACTTTTTACTTACTACTTCATTTATCAGCTGATAAAAGCTGCAGATTATTAACATAACTTATTATGAACTTATTTCCCTCATATATACATGAACTTACTATATACTCTTGTATATACATAAACTTACCCTTATAATCCAGCATATACTAGCTCTACACTGTAAACGGTACTTATTAACTGGCCTTTTTATATGGAGCTGTAAACTACATACATGTTATTCTTTGAGTGGTGTTGGCTATTTTTGTTTGCCAGGAAATGTTCTTTCCCTGACAATAGCTTAAATATAATATTCCTGTGGACGCCATAATGTACATTTTTTCATCTTGGACTACAAAGCATTCTTGAACAGAAAACAAATGGAGTGTTTCATACATTGAGCATATGAATACTACCAATAATGTTTATTTTGTGCATATTCCAGTTCAGCTAGCCCCTCTTATGGTGTAATTTGTATTTTATATTGAAGCACTGCCAGGTAGATGTAGTTGTGGTTATATAAAGTACAGAAACAAGTTCAATGGCTTTTAAACTTTTTATTTCATTGAGCTTTTATTTTTCTATGAAAGACAGGAGAGGTGTACCATCTTCTTTAAAAAACACATAGTCCGACCAACCCTTGGAGTCCGATGGCTTTGTTGGCTAAATAGTAAAGTTACATTATGAATTGAGTCACTGACTTCTTTCTTCATAAATCATAAAATAAGATGATGTTTACCATCTGCTTACCTTTACTTTGTAGTATCCATGCTCTAGGCTCAAGAAGGGAACTCTTTCCCAATACATACAAAGTATGGCAGCACCTTTTGTTTACACGCTTTTATAAACGTATTCCCAGTCTCAGACCTGGAGGGTATTCTTTAATAAAATTTATCCTAAATCCAGGTGAAATCTTGTTTGCTGGTTAAAGAATTGTACACATGGGGGATATTTATCAAATCAGCAAGTCATGGAGATTGCAGCTTTTTTCTTCAACATTTGGTGATCCTCACCACTTTTCAAAGTGGTCTGTGTTTAAGGGCTAAAAGATTAGACCTGGATTATGGCTCATTTACTATGTGCTATTTACTATGTGCCAGGCAACCCCCTGGTATACTTTAAGACACATAGGTGTAAACCACATTGCACTCACACCAAATATATTATTAAAGTGCACCATTTCATAAAGACAGACTTAAAACTGACACAAAAACAACTGGGGCTTTTAACCCCTTAGATGCCATAGTAAATTGCAACCATGGCATCTGAAAGGTCTTTTGCCAGCATCGCATGGTTCCCCCCTGCCGAGATCGGTTGCTATGGCAGCCTCAAATGAAGGTTCCAAGGCCTGCCACAGTGAAGTTCCTATTTGTATGCAATATTAAATGGTTCCATTAGAAAGTACAACTTGTCCTGCAAAAAATTAGCTGTGAATGTATGTTGAAGTTATGGCTCCGGGAAGGCAGGGGATAAAAAATGGAGAAATCGTTTGGTAAGGAAGTGTTTAATGACCAGCTAATTTTTTTCTGCTTTGTTTCATTTCAGCAGCTATAATTAAAAAAAAATGTTTTCATTGATGTGGCTATATGACTCCTTGTTTTATTTGAGAGACATTTTTTTTAAAGCCATTTGAGGTTATGTCTACCGTATAATTCGGACCTTATGGCAATTTTGCAGAATAGATGTGGCCCCGGTTACTTTAATGGCCGGCATGGAATCTTGCCGAGCAGCGTCTCCGCAAGAAAAAATAGAACATGTCCTATTCTTGTTCGCAATAGCGGACAAGAATAGACATTTTGAACGGGGTGCTGGGCCGTATGTTCCGCAATTTGCTGGTCGGCATCCGTGGTATTGCGGATCTGCATTTTTGCAGATCCGCAATACCATGGCCGTCTGAATGGCCCATGCTGGTTCACCTAATAGTCTGAATGCTGGCATTAGAAGCAGGAGAATCTTTCCGTTACGGACAGGTCCTGGCGGTGCAGTTGTGTGGACACAATGGCAGATAGGGGCATTTGGATTGGCAGCCCTGAGTCCGACATCTCTGTGGGGCCCAACCAGACTCCAAACACCCCCATTGAAGAATATATTCAGAAGTGCTGCAGTGTCCTGCTAAGCTGTGTGGCCACACAGCTTCTATTCCTGCTATCCTATAATCATCTCAGGGCTGCTCTACAGGCCTCTGTCCGCTGCAGTCCCTGCTTTCTTTAGTGACATAGTAACATAGTTTATAAGGCCGAAAAAAGACATCTGTCCATCCAGTTCGGCCTGTTTTCCTATAAGTTGATCCAGAGGAAGGCAAAAAAACCCTGTGAGGTAGAAGCCAATTTTCCCCACTTTAGGGATAAAAATTCCTTCCCGACTCCAATCAGGCAATCAGAATAACTCCCTGGATCAACGACCCCTCTCTAGTAACTATAACCTGTAATATTATTACCCTCCAAAAATACATCCAGGCCTCTCTTGAACTCTTTTAGTAAACTTACCATCACCACCTCCTCAGGCAGAGAGTTCCATAGTCTCACTGCTCTTACCGTAAAGAATCCTCTTCTATGTTTGTGTACAAACCTTCTTTCCTCCAGACGCAGAGGATGTCCCCTCGTCACAGTCACAGTCCTCGGGATAAATAGATGATGGGAGAGATCTCTGTACTGACCCCTGATATATTTATACATAGTTATTAGATCTCCCCTCAGTCGTCTTTTTTCTAAAGTGAATAACCCTAATTTTGATAATCTTTCTGGGTACTGTAGTCCACCCATTCCAGTTATTACTTTAGTTGCCCTCCTCTGAACCCTCTCCAGCTCTGCTATCTCTGCCTTGTTCACAGGAGCCCAGAACTGTACACAGTACTCCATGTGTGGTCTGACTAGTGATTTGTAAAGTGGCAGGACTATGTTCTCATCACGGGCATCTATGACTCTTTTGATGCAACTCATTATCTTATTGGCCTTGGCAGCAGCTGTCTGACACTGGTTTCTGCAGCTTAGTTTGCTGTTCACTAAAATTCCTAGGTCCTTTTCCATGTCAGAGTTACCCAATATTTTATCATTTAGTATGTACTGGTGACTTGCATTATTCCTTCCCATATGCATAACCTTACATTTGTCAGTGTTAAACCCCATCTGCCACTTCTCTGCCCAAGCCTCCAGTCTATCCAGATCCATCTGTAGCAATGTACTGTCCTCTTCTGTGTTAATTACTTTACACAGTTTAGTGTCATCTGCAAAAATTGATATTTTACTGTGCAAGCCTTCTACCAGATCATTAATAAATATAATACCTTGCTGCTGTGCTGGAAAAGGAGGAGGCCAGAGGAGCAGCACTGCAAGAACTAGGAGGGCGTGCCAGAAGCACAGACTGCAGGTACCATAGGATTCACATTATCTGTACCCAGAGAGTTATCACTGTGTGATTTGGGATGTTACATAGGGCTGCAAGGAACATCTACTACATTATCCTGTACTCAGAGCGATATCACTGTTCCATATGTGGTATTACATAGAACCACAGGTGACATCTACTACATTATCTGTACTCAGAGAGCTGTCACTGTGGTCTGTGGTGTTACATAGGACTGCAGGTGACATCTACAACGTTATTTGTACTCAGAGACTCTGAGTACTGAGTACAGATAATGTAGTAGATGGTACCTGCAGTCCTGTGTAACATCACAGATAACATAAGGTAAATGGGTTTACATACTGATGGCCTATCCTTAGGATTGATCATCAGTATGGGACTGGCTGGGCTCTGACTCTTTGCACCCCCGCCAATCAGCTGTTTGAGGAGACCAAGGTGCTGCAGTGAGTACTGCGGCCTCCTCGCTGCTTACCAAGCCACAGCCTCTTCATACAGAAAAAAATAATAATGAGCGGGCACACAGAAGGGGGGATGTCAGGGGAAAATGAAGGGAGGGGCCAAGTTGAATAGACCCAAGTGAGTTCGCTGTTAAAATAATTCTTCTGGTCTTTGCGCCTTGTACATACCTACCAAGTAGAGGTTTTTATGCAATTTATGTGCAAGAAAATGTATTTTATACTCAAAGACACAGTGCTGTAGCACAGGTGACTTAACATGTTTCTGTCCTTGCTGTACTGGCGTAGGTGAGCTACTAATCTGGATAAGCAGAGCTGCAGTATAAAGTAAGGTGGAGAGACTTAACAGAAGCCTACAACTGTAAATAGGAAGGGGGTTGTATGCAGACTCACGCCACATAAGCCATTTTAATATGTAAGATTCATTTCTTCAATTTTCATTTTTTAACATTCTTAACAAAAATAATGGTAACCAATAAAAGATTCCATATATTTCCTGATGATTTTGAATAAACATTTTGAGAATAGCAGTAGAACAAATCCCATAGTACACTCTCTAGTGTTCTGGGTTGTAATCCATCTGAAGCAAAATCCTTAGCAACCCAGATGGAAAACCATTTGGTTTGAATGTTTTTAGTGCACCTCTTTATGGCACCCTATAGATTTCTTATTTTGCTAACGCTGCACAGTGCAGATAGGCAATTTTTACAACAGCATATATCAGGTCAAATGAGTTACTTATGTCTCTGGAACATTTATGGCTTAGTTTTCTCAGTTACTGTATGCTAGTGGAGATTCATACCTAAAGATATTGTCTATAGTAATATTAGTTGTCCTGTTAAGGTTTATTTATTTATTTTTTTACTATTGTGCTTTCTTATGTTGTGCTTTTACCCTTCTCAGGCCAGTAGGTCATTTTACTTCTACCCTGAGCCAGATATTGGTAGATTATTGTTCGATTGTTAAGAAAATGCTTGCTTGTTGAATTTCATCAATCCTCCTTATTTCTATCTGTAGGAGGAACATAGTGGTAATACAAATATTACATAATGATCATATCAGAATACAAGGAGAAAGGAAACACTGCCCAGAACAATCTTATTATACATTTTTATTGATCATATTCTCTCAAGCAACTAATAGGACATATACATGATGATGCGAATGGGACTTACTGGCCGTTTTCTAGGAGAAACATTTGCAAATGGCAAAAAAGGTTTTTTAAGTCTTTGCAAAGGAATATTTATTCTAAAGTCAAACATACAAGTTTTGTTGCATGGTTTATTTAGTTTTAATGCATTGTTTTGTCAGGATTTCCAAAACTTCTGTTTCAGCTAACTGCTTTATTTCTTGTGGTTTAAAATGTCAAATAAGTACAATTAGACAGAAAACTGTAAGAAAAAAACATAAACATGATAGCTGACCCTGGTGTAACAAGTGGAGCCAGATCAATAATTTAGGTTTGCCTACTAAGATTACACTTTCACATACAGTAGGCTACATTTTGGGATGCCTTGTTGTCATAGTATTGTGACCAATAGACAACTAGGTCTACCTACCTATAACCGGAGCTCAGTGCCATGCACCTGATGGGTGTTAGCCTGAAGTTAGGCTTGTATTCGAGCAGAAGCATGTCTCAAACCAAAAGCGATCTGCAGTTACAGAGTTCTTGTTCTTAAACGTTTCAGATGTATACTAGAATGAGTCATTTCAAAGTAGCAATATCTCGCTGTCTTCAGACACGCTAACACCCTCCGGCAATATGATTTCTCTTCAATACATAAACTGCTATTAATGTTTACAGGAGGTTACATTTCTGCCAACAATTGAGAATTGTAATTTGCTTTTAGGAGTAATTATCGTTTCCTCCAATTAATCTGCAGTAGGTGTGCATGTTATTGTACGGCCAACCCTAGTGTAAAATGCTCTGGTTATGAGTGGTCTGCTTAGTGGTGACAGAATAACGGCAAATTTTATAGCAGCCTTATTAAAGAAAGAACTGCCCTATAGGGAGTGAAATGTAACAGTTTTCAGTACATGTATAGCAACTGTTAGCAACATGAAATTTGTGAATAGAATTTTGGAAAATACAATTTCATCTGTCTACATTTTTTTTGCTTACTTTTTTCTTTTATAATGGAGTGATTGGGCTAATGTGTACCAATCCTAAATACTTGTGCCATGCAAAGAAAATACAGGTGCCAGATATAGGGGTCTTTTCACAGCTGTGCCTTCTTTTGACTGGATCTCCAGGCTTTTTAATGGACTCGCCCTATTCTGTTGTTGGTGGCTATAATACATCAAATCTCCTCATCTCCAACATACTAATAAATAATGTAGTAGAATAATGTAAACTATCACACAAACTTATGCAGGCAAAAGAAGCTCCTAAATGCTGAAATGTTTTTACTACCCTGGATGAACAGCTTAAACCCTGACCGTGCAGATGTTACATAACATTTTATGAATTATAAAATAGCAGCTCGGGGGGATGCCCGGGCTTTCCAGGACTCGTACGGTATATTGATGCCAATCCTCAGGATAGGTAATCAGTATCTGACCGGTGCTGGCCTAACTCTAGCAGACCAGAGCTTGCGTTTTGGTCACCTAGGCCCCTTAATTGATGATATTTTTAATCTACTTAATAAAAGTAAATTTTTAATGACGCCTTGCAGTGCAGTGTCATTCCAGTACACCTTTGTAGTCAGTGAACATTTGTACATTATATAGCAGCTGTGTTCGGTATCGCAGCCCAGGCCCATTCACTTCGATGCTACTGAACTCTAACTAGGCCATGTGACCAATGAATGTGATATCCCTGGCTTAGCAAGAGGCCGTAGCGCTCACATTAGCTCTTCAACCTCTTCAAACACCTGATTGGTGGGATGCTTAGAGTCGGACCTCCACCTATCAAATATTCATGACCTAATATACGGAGGATAGCAGCACAATATCTCTCACCAATAGAGTTAGGAATACAGCAGGTCGTCTACCGATGGACCCTCACCAGCCGAATTATATAGATAAAAAAGTGCGTTTACGCCAGCAACGGTTTCTGCTAAAAAAAGGCCTAGTTTATTAATTTACCACATAGTACACAAAATATGCAATTTTCACTATTGCCTAGCCATTTTAAAGCTTATAGTTGAAATGTCTATACTTTGTGTAAAGCATGGTAAATTAATAAAGTAAGCCGTTTGGAGGAGATGGTGGTATCAGACACTTCTGTCTACTCTCTACTAAGGATAGGGCATCAATATGAGTTTGTTAGTTAAAGGGGTATTCCGGTAAAGTAACTTAATTTTTGAAAAACTGCATTAAGGCTGCAAGCTATGACCCAACCAGAACCCATACCTATACATATAACCAGAGCTTCAATTTACCTTGCAATCCTTTTGTCAAGCTCCTGTGTGAGTCTGCAACACACTGAGAGTATCATGGCTCCTGATCTTCCCTCACAAAATTACAATCCCCACAATCCCTAGTTTTCCTGCTGAGAGTTTGTGCTTGTTCATGAGTGTTGCTGTTTATTGATTGGCTGCCTGATATACAGTCCGGTCACGCCCCCTCTACTCAGTAATCACCAGCACACTGACATTTAGCTAGAGAATTGATAGCAAGACACTGAGCATGCTCGACCTGTGGGTAGCAGAGAAAGAAAAGTACTTTTATATCTACTGAATGGTAAATATGTGAAATTGACATTATATTAGGTAATTATTGATGATGAATTAGACTAAAACAGAAGTTATTTTTATGATAACTGGAATACCCCTTTAAATATCTAAACTTTGTTATCTTGTTGCCCATAGTTTTTGCATTGTTCTACTGTTTCCAAGTTTCCTGGCACTGTTTGTGCAACCTGTCAATTTCAGTTCTTAGACTTGCGTGTGAAGGGCTTCACTTCACACACAACGTAACTGATAGCTCATCCAAGCATCTTAACATCACAGAGATGGGTTTTGCATCACATTTCAATACGTCCTCCGTAAATTGACATATTTGACTGCTGAGATCTGAAGTTCCTTATATTTTATAGATTTATTTGATTCAGTTTATGTTTAGTTCTTGATTTTCCTGCACTATGCCCTCAAAGAATGCATTTGGCAGTCCATGTTCCCTACAGTGTGCCTGAAATTCACAAACGGGGGAAATAACCAGATACAAGAATGTTTTTGCATTCTTGTGTTTGTAACGATTTGTTTCTTTGTGATCATAAGGATGGCATGCTGCTTTCTTGGCCTATTAAGAACATTAGGTTTTGAAAGCATGGTAGTTAAAATGAGTAAGTGGCAATATTAAAAAGTTAAACAAATGCCAAAAAACATTTTCCAGAGGACTGGGATTGTAACAATGCCATTAATGAGGGCAAAGAGGTTTTAATGCAATTTGCACATTCTTAAGTTTCAAAAAGAGGTTTTCAGTTAGTGCATTATTAATGGGCTGCACATCTGGAAGTGTGTAAAAGCCATAGACATTGAGCAAGTGCAGGGTTTCCCCACTAGGCCTGATTCTGGCTTTTTCTCCTCCCCAGCGATATACTTGTTTTCAGAAGACTTAGACAGCACATTGACAATGTCCAGATAGTATGTAAACTTTCCACACAGCAGACATGTTTATGACCAGAACAGTAGATGATGATTTGTGGGTAAATAATGCAGAAGGAATGTCGCATTCCTGGATTTTCATATTTTAATGTGAATACGTATTCTGATAATGCTATACAGTGAAACATTGTCAGTTTGTCTTTTCATTTCATGTTATTTAAGTATTTTGCTAAGTAACTGTAAGTTTGAAGCCCACAAATTATTTGCATAAATGGGGAAATGTTACGTATTTATCATCACTTTACCAAACCCATCCTGACATTGAGGAGGAACTGTATTTTGTAGTAAATATTAATTATTAATATTTTGGATAGAATATAAATTATTAAAAATAATAGACGGCGACTACTACTACTGTTGACTAGCTCCGCCTACTTCTTAACATTCTCTCTTTCTTTACCTTCCTGACGACGACTGAAAACTATATACCGTATTAAAATAAAATATATTTATTAAAACAATATTCACAGTAAATTATTTCCTACTAAATGTGTTTATACATATCTGTATATGTTTGTATCTATGAACTATAAATATATCCGCACACTACAACACACAATAACACTAGCAACACTACATAAAATTCACAATACCTTCTTATTTCCTCCTAAATCTCTAACTAAATACACACAATAATAGCAGCAGCACCCTCACCACCTTACTGGAAACTGTCCCTGAGGGATTACAAAGGGTTAAGTTAGGGTAAATATAGCAGGGAAAGGGTTACTAGGCTGTGGCAGGGAAAGGGTTAATACAGCAGTGTGATCAGGGGGAATATGGCAAGGAAAAGGGGGTTATAGGGAATATGGCAGAGGGAACATGGGTTCAAGGGTTAATACAATGTACGGGGAAATATGATGGCAGAGGTTCAAGGGTTAATATGTCAATACTTAGCCAGCCAGTGCTCATATTCTCTGTTCCTGGAGAGGCTGCTCAGCTCAACTCATGTCCTTTCTTCCAGGTGTGAAGTCCCATGTGTGAAGACCCTTCTTTGTTCCTGGCCTAGGCTAATATAAGCCCAAAAGTGTCCCCCCTTCCCCCAACCTAGGGCCCAGGGATGTGATCTATCTATATACATGCACACATTTCCCTCTACACTGTACATGCCAGCAGTTAGCTGTGGTCAGCCAGACAATACATGATGTGCTGAGGGACAATTATTTTTTTTAAGAGAGGTCTCCAAATTTTGTAATAAACAAAATGGTAAAATGATATTATGGTGTTGAGTTTCTGCATTACTTTTTGTTCATTACCCCAATGGGAGGGCTTCTTCTCTTCCATAGGAAGCACAAGCTTAATGCATTCAGCTAGCCAGCTGCATAGGAATAAAAGCCTAAAGAACATTAGAAACATGGGCCTTGGGGACCATTATGTCTCATTTCTCCATGCCTGATTTTCCATCTTTATTTTTTTATGCACCCTCATATATCTCTTTGCAGAGAAATCCCCCAGCTTGCTGACAGCTCAAGGATTTCTGTCCTATAAAACCTGTGTTAGGAGTGTTATGGTACAGAAGCATAACTTCTGTCTCCTGACGAATACTGAAAGTCAGGTGTTCCCTGCAGCTAAGTGAGACACTGCAAGCCGTAACTCTCCCCGTTTCAACAGGTGGCTAAATTCAATGACTGTGATTTGGAGCCTGGCCTTTCACTCTGGAGTGGTCCATGTTGTCACCATGCTCCAATTTAACCCAACTGTCTGGCTTTCGGTTTCCCTTTTTCAGTACTCTTTGTGTGGAGTAATACAATTGTTTAATCTCTACTCCACTATATTTCCTCATGTATAGGCACGCGTATTAGAATGATACCTATTGTGGTGAATAGCTCATATGCAAAAATGGTATAGAGGTCAGAGTAGGTCTAACCCGCAGCTGTACTGCTTATTTTTTATCGTTATACCTGCTGCTCACCCTTCATTTAAAAAGAGTATTTCGTTTTCTGGAAAAAAAAGCTTAAATTGTTCTGTAATTTTCTTATATACTTTGTATCAATTCTGCATGTTTTTTGAGTGTATTAGATGGGAACATTCTTTGGTAAGCTCTACCGTAGGTCCGTGTCATATGTTGGTCACACAGATGCATGTAGTGCTCATTCTCATGTATTACAGAAGCAGTTTAGATCCCGATGAAGCTGTCATGAGGTATATGGTCAAAAATATACCCATATCATGTCTGTTTGAACCTGGCTTTATAAGTCAGAGATCTTACCGCTGCGTTGTAACTGTACCTTTGTGACATGACCGACACCTGGGACTCCCGCCAATCAGCTGTTTTGAGAAGGCAGTGGCACTCCTGTGGATAGGGCATGACTTAGGGCCCATTCACACGACCATGTGAACAGGTCCGCACCTATTCCGCAAAATTGCAGAATAGGTGCCTGCCCGTTCACTTCAGTGGCCATCACGGGATCTTGCCGAGCAGCGGAT
The DNA here is from genome assembly GCA_900303285.1 of Rhinella marina. Classification (NCBI taxonomy): domain Eukaryota; kingdom Metazoa; phylum Chordata; class Amphibia; order Anura; family Bufonidae; genus Rhinella; species Rhinella marina. The sequence continues at coordinate 1,238,843 of ONZH01023284.1, forward strand.
CTGCAAGACAATATAGAACATGTCCTATTCTTGTCCGCAATAACAGACAAGAATAGGCGTTTTGAACAGGGCGCCTGGCCATGTGTTCCGCAATTTGCGGAACACACGCCGGGCGGCATCCGCGGTATTTTGGACCCGCATTATTGCGGACCTGCAATACCACGGCCGTCTGAATGGGCCATTAATTTAATTGAAATACCCCTTTAAAGAAGAACTCCCGCAAAAAATTTTATTCCATGTCCTGCTAGAAATGTACATGATGTAATCTGTAGTGAATGTCATTTTATTACCAGTGTCTGTATTTTTGACTTATATCATCCTGAAGTTTCTTATCTGTGTCATGTGACTAGGAATTAGACCTACCAACTCACACAGAGACTTATGTGTGGATAGGAAGTCTAATTTTCTATGTATTCCTATGGGGGCCTCACTTTCAGTCTCATAGGAATGAATAGAGCAGTTACTGGCTTCCTGTCCTGGGTCAGTTGGAGGTCAGGGAGTTGGTCACATGACCCAGCTACAATAAGAAGAGAGGTTATTACTCACAATTACATTCTCTGATAAGAAGATGACATTCACTACAGATTATATCATGCACTTTTCTAACAGGTCAGAGAATAAAAATTTTTGTGGGAGTTCTTCTTTAATAATAACCCCATAATAAACCCCCTCACATAATGGACAACATGGGGTTAATGTGAGGTACATGAGAGGGTTACTTACTATTAATGTGAGGCACGTGGAGGTCCAAATGAATAACACCATGTGCCTCATATTAATAGTAACCATATCATGTGCCTACTCACATAATGGGCAACATGGTTAAAGGGGTTCTCCGGGAATTAAGAAACTAAAAATACTTAAATATTACTTCATTATAAATATATTCCCAAATACCTTTCATTAGTTATAACGGCTCATTTTGTCTAGGGAGCAATATTTAGGAAAAACAAAATGGCCGCCATCCTGTTAGTCCACACAAATCCTGTCCTGTCCTCTACTTCATGTCTCTTCATGATCTCCACTCCTACAGAGATTCAGCTGAAGATCTTATCTCTATTTAGGACCATAGTCCCTGACAAGTAGAGCAGGGGAGGATGAGGCAGCTCTTTACCTCAGTGTTGTGAAGTAACTTGTCCTCCTGTGTGATTAGGACAGGTTCTGTGTGTACTAATAGGACGGCGGCCATTTTGTTTCTCCTAATCATTGCTCCCCAGACAAAACGATCCATTATAACTAATGAAAGTTATTTGGGAATATATTTATAATAAAGTAATATTTAAGTATTTTCATTTTCTTAATTCCCGGAGAACCCCTTTAATGTGAGGTACATGATGGGGTTCTTTACTATTAATGTGAGGCTAACAGAGGTCCAAACTGATAAAACCACGTGCCCCACATTATCAGTAAGTAACCCCATCATTTACGTCACAGTAAGCCCATGTTGTCCATTATGTGATAAGGTAGTTGATGGGTTACTATTAACATGAGGTATATGGTTTTATTAATTTAGATTTCCATGTGCCTCACATTATTAGTAAGTGACCTCATCAAGAACCTCCTCACACAATGGAGAATCAATACTTTGCACAAAAAAAAAAAAAAAACACACAAAAAATACTCGCACATTGATCTCATGTTGCCCGGCAATATGAGGTTAGGCTATATTCACACGGGCGTTGTGTTTTGCGGATTCGCAAAACACATACCGGCCCATGTGCGTTCCTCAACTTGTGGATCACACATGCTGCGGCTATGATAGAAAATACCTATTCTTGTCTGCAATTGTGGACAAGAATAGTACATATTCTATGATTTTTGTGGGGCCGCGGCACGGAGCAACGGATGCGGATATGCAGCTCGGATGCTGGGAAAACAACACCTGTGTGAATGTAGCCTTAATGTGTGGGTATTTTTTTGTGTGTGTGTAGTATCGAGTATCGCAATACTTTTTTTTAGTAACGAAATTGAAGCAAAATACTGGTATCGTGACATCTCTAGTCTGAGACACATCTGTCTTATGATTGGTTCAGGCTGCTGCACTGTGGCCCCTCCGCCCCCCTGCAGGTGAGCCTTGTCATATTGGCCGCTGCGTATAACACAATTATATCTCAGTTTCTACAATAAATCAGTGCATTGAGAGCTGCTTCCCAGGATAGCAAGGGAAGAATAATTATAAAGCCGAATTACTGTCCATCAGTGAGAAAACATTAAAGGGTTTCTGTCATCAGAATTTAGCCTACAAAACCGAGTGTCATTTGCAAATCGCAAATGACACCTGATGACAGAAAGCCTTCTTTTATAGAAAACTGTACGGTAGTTTTTGTTAAAATAGCGTTTTTATAATATGCTAATTAGGCCCCCTAGGTGCAGTAGGCGTGAACCCTGCACCTAGGATCGGCCGTAATAACGCCCCTTACCCCTCCTCCCTTGCGCACGCGCGTTGAGAGCCGGCGGCCGCCCGGGTCCCGGCTTCATCAATGCGCATGCGCGGATTGCTTATCGCAATGCGCAGGCGCGGGAGTTCGCGATCGTACAGGGCCGGGAGACGAAAGAGATGGCTGCCCGGCCCTGTCAATCAACGCAAGGGAGGAGGGGTAAGGGGCGTTATTACGGCCGCTCCTAGGTGCAGGGTTCACGCCTACTGCACTTAGGGGGCCTAATTAGCATATTATAAAAACGCTATTTTAACAAAAACTACCATACAGTTTTCTATAAAAGAAGGCTTTCTGTCATCAGGTGTCATTTGCGATTTGCAAATGACACTCGGTTTTGTAGGCTAAATTCTGATGACAGAAACCCTTTAATTTATCAGGTATCTGCCGCACATTTACAGAGACATATGAGCCTAAGTAAAAGGGACCCAGTGGGTTGCTGTAAATCACACAGGCAACCTAGTTTTCAGAACTTTTAGTTATATTTAAGGCCTGCAGCTACCAGTTTTATGTTGTATTTTTTTTTCTTTTCAAATATTGAATGTTATGTGACAGAGTGAAGTAGTATGTAAATACTATTGTCTTCTGTAGTTTTAAAATCCTTTTCTATAGAAATTTCTCCATAAAGACATTGAATTGTTCACTGCCAAGTTCATCTGCTCAAATACGCGACCGCTCCAAATGTGAAATAAACACTTTTATGAGTTTATTGGATCAGCTGAAACCAGGAATGTTTTTTATGGTGAGAACTGAAGTGTAGAGTTATGGAAGTCACACTCCACTTAAGGAAAAAAGTGAAAAAATACATCACTTAAAAAAGTATTTATAAACGGTGATGGATATCATTTTGTTTTATACTGGCTGTACATCTTCATTAGTAGCTATGATAGCAGTTTACATTGTATAGAGTTAGGAAGAAATAGTTCAATGTTATTGCTGCATATAGCTTGCTTTACTCTGAAATAGCTAGAAACAGACAACTTCCATATTTTATAATATGTAAGGTTGCATGTGGATAGCGTCTGGACTTTCCTGATTACACATAAGATCCAATCCTGGAATCATATTACAGCCATCTGAAGGCAGGCCTTTACTGGGTGTGCAGTCAACCTATGCTGTAAGTGATACATTCTCTTTTTAAATCATTTAAACAGTCATCAGTTTCCGCCTTTCCGGCCATTACATCATGTTGACTGTGTGGACACTGGTGCGGGGCCCAAGGGACAGCCAGGGTCATACTGTAATGGCCGGGATCTGACCTCACCATCTGCCATATCACAATTGTGGCGTACTGATGGGCACCCTGAAGCCTAACATTGGCCTTTAGGACTGCCATCTATGGAAGCCTATTAGGCCCTGTCAAAGGCATATAGTCTAATAGGCTATATGTCAGATATAATGCAGCACAAAAGTACACATAACTGGTGTTGCCGCATTGTTAATGACCCAAACTATTAAAATGTCCCATGCCAGAATCACTGTTTTTTAAAGTGTTTTTTTGTGACCCATAAAAAAAAATTAACATGTTATTTATGCCAAATGGTGGAGGGTGCAAACTGTACAACACAATAAAACTGCCTTTTTTTTTTTACATCCAGTATCCACAAAAAAAAATATAAAAAAAAATCAGTATATTATATGGCCTAAAATGGTGCTATTAAAATATACAGCTTATTCCACATTGTAAAACTACTGCAGTGGAAAAATAGAAAAGTTATGGTTTTGGAAGGCGAGGATGATAGTGTCCTATTGTTTAAAATATAGTTCGTATGCGAAATAGTCACTGTACTTTCACACAACTGCATAAATCAATAGGACAAATATAAGAAATTTTGTAATATACCTTACCAGAGAAAATGCCTTGTTCTCCAGTTATCAGTGCTCTCTCCTTTTCCTAAACTTACTCTAAATTCTATGATAAATCTATATTGAGAGACCAAGATGGGCTACCTGCTCACTGAAGGATCAGATTACACAATCCCATAGATGCCTATAGAAAAGGGAGGAAGAGGTAGGAAGTACAGGGAGAAACAAGCAGACAGAAGAGAGACAGACATGATTCAGCAGCTAATAGTGGTATATCTCTATAATGTCTTATATGATGCTTAGGAAGCAGAATCTGCTGTCGTCATGTATATTCTATAGGTAGACATCACTATAGGCCATATGCACTTGATATGGCATATGCCATATACAAGTAGCTAGTGCTATCACTCGTGTACACATGGCATTGTAAAAAGTTATCTGAATGTGTAGGTATGCTTTAAACATATTTTTTAAATATTTTTTATTTTATTTTTTTAATTTCTATACAACAGTTTAAAAAATATGTCAAGACTTCCATTCAACAGACTGGAGGAGACCTCATTGACTACTATGGGAGAGTTTTCTAGGCATGCTGTGCAGAGGTTATTGTTCATGGAGGGGGTGTTATTAGTTTAGTTCTGTATGATTTGCTATAGCCCTTTGCATTTTAATTTAATAGCACATTATGAGTGAATTTCTTTGTCTGATCTTATTACAATTTGGGGCAGCCCCATTGTGTCCCAGTGCTATCTATCTGACTATACTGCGATTCAAAATGTTGGGCTGTTATGCTGGGTTTACAAGGCCCGATGGTTGGGCAGATTATCAGGGAAAAATGTTCCTGCCAATGCTCGTTCTCGACAATTTGCCCGTCTAAAGGTGCCGACGATGAATGAATGAGAGACGCTCATTCATCGCGTGAAACTGACGTTTCTGTAGGCAAGTAAATTATCTGCTGCCCAGAAACAATGATTCTGTACGAGGACTAGCAGTCGTTTGCGTAGGTAAATGCAGAGCTTCACCTCCACTGAAAGAGCGGCCAGGAATGTTTCTTTCCTGATAATCGTCTGCTCCGGGCCCCATCTAAACCCATCATTAGGCTGCTGTCACAAAATCAGTGTATGGTCAGTGTTTGATCACTGGTGATTATCATTAGTGATTGTGATCAAAAGCCAGGAGTGGAGGCTACACAGAGATAAGGTATAATAGAAACATTTGCGCTTGGACTGTGTTTTTGAAACCTTTGGCTTACATTTACTGTTGGAAATCACCGATCAAACATTGAACAAAGGCTACTTTCACACCAGCGTTATTGCTGGATCCGGCAGGGTTCAGCAATAACGCTTCCGGTACTGATAATACAACCATGTGCATCCGTAATGAACGGATCCGGTTGTATTATCTTTAACATCGCTGGGACGGATCCATCATGAACTCCATTGAAAGTCAATGGAGGACGGATCTGTTTACTACTGTGTCACACCGAATGGATCCGTCCCCATTGACTTGCATTGGGGGTCATGACGTCTTGGTGCGGATCCTCAGGACGGAGAGCAAACCGCAGCATGTTGCGGTTTGCTCTCCGGTCTGGAGACGCAAGTGAACTGAACGGAATGCATTTAGGAGCATTCTGTTCTCTTCAGTTCAGGTTTGTCCCCATTGACATTGAATGGGGTCAAAACTGAAGCGTTTTTTCCGGTATTGAGCCCCTATGACGGAACTCAATACCGGAAAAAGGTAACGCTAGTGTGAAACTAGCCAAACACTGACTGTGTAAAAGCGGCCTTACAGCTCAGACACATAGCTGTAGTTTTGGTCCATCTCAATGGGGCCGCAAAAAATGCGGACAGCACACTGGTGCAGGATAGGACATTTGTGCAGGATTGAAAAACATTTGTGGCCCCATAGGGTGTGATTAAATTCTGAGGTAAAGGTGCGGTTGACTGCACTGGAAAAACACCTTTCATATATACATAAAATCTAAAGGTAAGTGTGTGTGTGTGTCTGTATATGTATGTCCGCTAAAGCAATCCGCACCGTCTCAGCTACAATCACGAAATTCGGCACACAGGTACATCAGGTGTCTGGGAAGGTCAGCTCTCCAGGATGTACCATTCCTGAGATATTCCCAAAAAATGCATTAGCCAATATAAGACTGCTCACATGACTCTTATCAGCCAATAGAAGCTCACAGGCAGTTAGTCTCCACACACACCAGGTTTCCATAACAACCCAGCCAGTTCACTGCTCTGGGTCTGCTTTAAAGGGGCAGAGCGCTGTGGATGACACTGTTAAAGGAGTATTCCAGTTACCATAAATATAACTTATGTTTTAGACTAACTCATCATCAATCATTACCTTATGTAAATTTCACATATTTACCTTTCAGTAGTAATAAAAGATGTTTTCTTCCACTGCTACCCACTGTGTTTCCTCCTAAATTACTATGGCATCAACCTGTAATTCAGACCACCCTCAAAAGAAGGACTTAAAAGCCCCACCCCCAGGTCCCACTGTCATGCCCCTGGCTCAGTCAGGCCATGCCCCTTCCACTCTGCATCTGACCAGGATTGAAAAAATGAAGGTAAAAATCAACTTCTGTCAGCTGCAGGGGAGGGAGGGTGACTTTCTCCCTGCAGCTCATGCTCAGACTGTACAGTGCTGCTGTCTGAGAGTGAGCTGTTCAAAAGGACATCCCTGTGTCCATCCAGGCCCTGCGCATAACAGAGAACAGGGAGTCTGAAAGCCAGACTGTCCCCCCAACGTGAAGCCGTGCCACCGGTCCCCATGAAGCCACACCCCTAAACACGAGGCCATGCCCCCTGGTTCCGTGAAGACACGGAGGAGAAGCTGTCTGAGCGTGAGCTACTGAAAGGGTGGACATCCCTGTGTCTGCCCAGGCCCTGCGCTGGACGGTGGACAGGGAGTCTGAAAGCCAGACTGTCCAGCCTAAAACCGGACCTAAACACGAGGCCCTGGTTCCGTGAAGACACGGAGGAGAAGCTGTATGAGCGTGAGCTACTGAAAGGGTGGACATCCCTGTGTCTGTCCAGGCCCTGCTTCAGACAGAGGACAGGGAGTCTGAAAGCCAGACTGTCCAGCCTACCCCCAACGTGAAGCCGTGCCACCGGTCACCATGAAGCCACACCCCTAAACACGAGGCCATGCCCCCTGGGTCCGTGAAGACACAGAGGAGAAGCTGTCTGAGCGTGAGCTACTGAAAGGGTGGACATTCCTGTGTCTGCCCAGGCCCTGCGCTGGACGGTGGACAGGGAGTCTGAAAGCCAGACTGTCCAGCCTAAAACCGGACCTGTGGCCACCCTAGGGGCAGGCTGATGTTAGGATGGCCAGATGTCCGGCTTTAGGCTGGACAGTCCAGTTTTCTGGCTCCCTGTTCTCCATCCGGTGCAGTGCCTGGACGGACGCAGGAATGTCCACCCTTTCAGTAGCTCACGCTCAGACAGCTTCTCCTCCGTGACTTCATGGAGCCAGGGGGCATGGCCTCATGTTTAGTGGTGTGGCTTCATGGGGACCGGGGGCGCTGTTTCACGTTTGGGGGAATGGCCGGTGAGGTCCTGCTTTCTGGGGAGAAGACAGTGGCCACCCTAGCTGCTGTGGAGGTCACAGGTAAAGGGGAGGGCGCTGTGGATGTTTCTGTTAAGGGGCGGGCTGCTGTGGAGGTCACTGTTAAAGGGGCGGGCACTGTAGAGGTCACTCTCGATATCTTTTAACGACACAGACACAAACATTAAATGAAATAGATTAAATATACCTGGGCGAAGCCAGGTCCTTCAGCTAATATTATAATATAGTTTAGACACCCACGATTTATAGCGATTTACAATTTGACTAGTAATGTAGTTCCCTCTAAAACTCCTTATCCTTAGACCAAGCTCAAATTTCAGTTTTTTGGTCAGTTATTTCCTTCAGTTAGGGCTCATTCACATGACCATATGAATTCGTCCTTATTTGTTTTGCAATTTTGCATAATGGGTGCGGACCCATTTAATTGCGTAAAAGAATGGGTATTTCTATCATAGTGCCGGTCATGTGCAGTCCACAACTTGCGGAACGCACACGGCCGGTATCAGTGTTTTGCGGTTCCGCTAATTGTGGACCACAAATTACTACGGTCGTGTGAATGTAGCCTTATTGTGAGCCAAAACCAGGTGTGGGACAAAAACACAGAACAAGTGAATATCTTTCCATTGCAACTTATGTCTGAGGAGGCTTCTATAGTGTTTTGGCTCACAATAAGGGTCCATTCACACTTCCGCATGTTATTGCAGATCCGCAAATCATGGACACCGGCCATGTGCCGGCACTATAGAAATGCCTAATCTTGTCCGTGGCTGTGTACAAGAATATGACATGTTCTATTTTTTTGCGGGGCCGCGGAACAGAATTGGTCTCTTCATACTGCTGATCAGCATGGGTCCCGGTTGTCTGATATTGATGAGCTATCCTGGGGATAGGTCATCAATATGAAATTCCCAGAGAACACCTTTAACAATGATTGAATGGGTTCTTGTTCATAGGAGATGGTCACCATAATCAGTCAGCATAGACAACAGAGTGATGGTGTATTTGTTGTAGAAATTTCTGCAAGTGTCTCATTCAATTAAAAGGGAGTTTCAGAAATCCAACTGTACGTCCAAGACAACCTTATCCAGATGAATGGTGCTGGTAATGGTCATAGACATTTCTACAGCAATTCGGCAGCGTGTGAATATACCGCAACCTAAGAATTAATAACACAGTAAGATAAATGAGGACCACTTATACTGCAAAAATAACAAAGATTGAAAGCTTTTACTAGGTTCATAATTTAACAATGCAACTTAATATAATAAAATGTTTACTGTGTAATAATTGTAAAATTACACACTTTCATGAAGTTGACAATGTCAGGCTTACTTTACACTGAGCCACAGCAACATTTTCCTCCTGCAGAGGCCTCACGCTTAGCACTGCTGTCCACACTCCTGTTTTCATATCCTTGGCCTGATGGTGATGGGTTATAGAAGGGAGGAGATCTCATATCTGGCTCTATAAAATGCTGATTATTACAGTTTGATACCTTCAAGCATATTATTTGCAGCATGTGGGGGAAATGAAAAAAAATCTATTAATGCTGCTCACGTCCATGTGGAGCTGTTTGTTGTTAAGAAAGCACAAAAAGTAACTGGTGCCGTTTATTTTAACACATGGTCTGAATTCCACTTTGATTACTTTTAATGAGTTTTGCCTCAGCATTTTTCCCACCACTTAGCAGCAGTTGCACGAGAGTAGATTTATCACACAGTCGAGATGAAGTATTTTGCTCTTTTGACTGAGTAAGTATGCGAGCAATAACCGTGGCAGTATGTGCTGTCAGCTTGTGTTCCTGCTGACTTATAGGGAGGATAGAAAACCCGTAAGAAACCAATGAATGGCCATGTCTGAAAATAAATCAGCTGGACTCACAATCCACAGGCACAAGGGGCTAAGGCCGCACACTTTCTAATTCACACACCAAACTCTTACTGGGTCCAAATGGAAAGAAAAAATTATTGTCATGGTTGTGTCTCTCCTAGGGCCGGGCGATTAATGGAATTGACTCGATTAATAGCTATTTGAGTTAAAACTGGTTTTGCGTTAAAATATTAGTCCCATTCCTACAGACCGGGCTAATATCGGGCCGTACTAACACTGCCGTGGTCTGGCCGTTTCCCTCTCTAGATGCCGTGGTCAGAACGGCATTGAAGTCACTTGTGCGTGTCTGGCCTAACCGGTGATTAATCCTTCTTTCATGTCAGATTAGCACTAGTTAGAAATTTGTAACTCTTTGTCCATTGGTGGCCCAATTGTGGAGAAAATTGGCTTTTTATTCTATGCTAATGAACCCCTGGTTGCAACATGGACGGTGTCCTAGCACCCAAGGCTCCATCCATCTTCAATGTTGGCTGTACCTCCACCACTTTGACTGACAGGGTATTGTAGAAGTACTCACACCTTGTCCTGATGTCTCACGGGAGAGCATTTGGCACATGCACTCTACAGGAATGTAGAGCCAGCAATCTCCATCCCTGTAGATTATGTGCGCCAAATGTACTCCCGCGAGACATCAGGGCCATGTGTGAGTAGGTCTTCACTGTCTGGCGCTGCATGTGTGAATCTGGGATTACTACTACTCACAGTATCCACATTTCCCATCGTGATAAGTGTTAGAAGCCTCTCCTGGCCTGATGTGGTGAGATCAGGCCACATAGCCGCATCACCTCAAGTGTCAGAGGCTTTCTAGTAAAAGAAATGTTTGGTTTATTAGTATCACATGATAAAAGGTTAATAAGCGAATGCACTAACAAATAAGTGTCTTTACGACTTGTATATTTGAGACTGATCTCCTGTAAGTCTACGTAAATGTGGAAATGAGATGTCATTTTATGGTAATAAAAGTGTACTGGATCTGGCTTCTTCCTGATTTTCTAATACTGTTAGAAAGCTTGCATATAAAAAATGTTAACATTTACTTTTTTCATCCATTGCCTTTGCAATATATTACCTTTTTTTCTGGAGAGATTGGCGTGCAAAATATTTCATTTTTCATTCTTGTTGTCACAGTTCAAACTTTCCATTATTTAACAAGGTTATTGAAAAATTGATGATATGTTTGTACCAGGGAGACATCCTGTAGGCTACAGTGTTGATTTATGGCACTGGGAACACAGTTCAGTGCTGCTCTCCGCTATGGTGGGAGGCACTTTGTCACAGTCCCAATAGAGAAATCATACCATTCAAATACCTTGCCCTCCAAGCTGAGCGATGCAAACACTGTCTTCAGGATATGACTCTAAATAATTTAGTTTTTTACCATGTATTTGTGTGCATACACCAAGCATAATGCTGTTCATAATACTATGCTTTCCACACACTAGAGGCTTGGAACTTCATTAAATATTTTCCCTTTTTTTAATTTCTTTTTTAAGCCTTTCACACAACTATGAGCCAGTAATTCAAAAGAGTACGCCATTGAACTCTGTACAATTAGTCTCATGCAAGAAATATTTTTTTTTATACTTAATCATTATTACTGTGATATATCTGCAGTTATAAATATTAATATAGAAAGATGGCTTATTTGATGCTGTTGCTAGCGTAAAGGCTGCCAATATAATTACTGTATATTCAGATGGTCACACAAGATACACGTCGTGGATATATGGGATGGGCTGATATTTCTGTTGATTGCTTTTTTTCACCTTGATCTTTATATGAAATCTTATTTAAAGTGTATTACCATTTCAGTAAGGAAATGTTATTCAGCATGCTTTCTGTATCAATTTTTCATGATTTCACAATACCTGCTTTCAGTTAGGCTGCTTTCACACTAGCAGCAGCCTTCTCCAGCAGGATCCGTGCTACCCCTACTGCACAGTGCTCCGGCCCTATTCACTATAAGCCGTCTGTGTTGCATCCATTTTTTTTGCAGATCCATTATAACAATGCCTATCCTTGTCCGCAAAATGGACAAGAATAGGACATGTTCTATCTTTTTTTGTGGGGCTACGGAATGGACACGCGGTGTGCTGTCCGCATTTTCTGTGGACCCATTGAAATGAATGGGTCTGCATCCTGTCCACAAAAAATGTGGATCAGATGTGGACCAAAAATATAGTCCTGTGAATAGGGCCTTAGGGACAGGAGGATGTCCATGGAGTAGGTGGATAAGCGCCTGGTTTGGGAACCAGACCAACACAAACAGGGAGATGTCAATAGGAAACGGCCTAGTTACTGCCATGAAAAACATTGACCCAGTGTGCCGTTAAAGACTTCTACTTTCCCTACCCATAACAGGTGCTCCAGGTATCCACAGTAGCATGCAGTTTGCTGCACAGCGAGAATTGCGTGGAGTGGCCCCCATTCTCCGGCACGTGACAGTACAAGGCAGGGGTGGCTGTTTTGGAGGAGTGATGCCAGCTAAGTATCTAGTAGAATGCTTTTCTCTTCTGGCGCTGTGGAGAAAAACTACCAGACGGGAGATACTTGCACAGAGCCAGCGGCAGCCGAGCTTGGCTTAGTTCTGTGCCTGCCCCCACAGTATCAGCAGCATTACCAGTTTGTGAGCTAACCAAACTTGAAACAAATCTGGCTCCAGTAGTTTTTTTTTTAGGTTCTGGCCATACATTCCCTCTGCTCTTTATTGCTGCAGCCACCACTCCTTCTCTAATGTCACATTCTTCTCTGCACCCTGATCTTGCTCCCAGATCCTGTCCAACACATAGTCATCACCAGAGTCCTCATCTTCCCCACCACTTTTATTACACTGTGATATGTCATTGTGGGCTCCTTTGCCTTCCTCCCAATTCCCTGTTCTGGATTAGCCCCAAATACCTATGTCTATACCACTGTCCTAACTGGCACCACCGTGGCTACAAATGCCACAACTACCTTCACCGCTACCCAAACAGCTAGGCCTGGGTTCCCCACCACGCCCTACGAGGTTAACAGGTATATAAATGCTGTTAATGCAGCACAAAGCATTCAGTAAGAATGCACAGTAATCTTGACACTGTGTTAATGGTTAACTGGTATCAAAATGGTGTTATTGCAGCATAGGGTGTTCATTAATGATGCATAATAACAATCCTTCCCTGATAAAACTTTAAAAATCTACCCAATTATAGCTCCACTTCTCTCCATATAGTTTCCCTATATGGACACATATAGTGTCCTATCACATTCACAGCTGAGAAAAGAATTGCATCTGGCTCGTTCTGAGCAGAAGAACCTGGCTGAATACCGTCCCCTGGTTGACTGATCAGGCTGTCAATCTCTGACCCAGTCAGGGCAAACCCTTTCCGCCCTTCTTGTCATATTATCCCCCATCTTCTTCATTACTGTTTTCCCCACCAATGTTCCCAGTAAAATTGTTCAAAGCAAATTGCCAAAACGTTAGAATTGATTCGCTCATCTCTGGACAGGTCCTCTTTACTCTACTGTCGAAAGGTGGGTGTAATGCTGCTGAAGGCAATGCGAGCTGCAGCAGTTTTCCATTCGATTGTTACATATTCATTGTCAGTTGCTTGCCCATTGTTTGTGCCCAAGTGGTTTTGCTGGTTAACCTCGCTTACTGAGTGGCTGTTAACAATATGCAAGAGATTGACTATTCATTTTTTAGGCCATTGTGCCTGTGTCTCGACCAGCCACCACATTTAAGCTTGCATTCAGGGACATGTGAGTCAATTATTTTTTTTTAGTAAATTATTAACATTTTATGATAAGATACTGAATATTCAGGCAGCATAGAATACATTTGTGGCCACTAGTGGTTTGTTGATTATACACATCCAATGTCCAATGAATAGATGTTCTGAGAATCTAATGAAAACCACTAAAATTATTTATTATGTATTATATGTCATTTTCATGTCTTTCATTTCTGTATATGTATATATGTCTTCTTACACCTATCTATACTTTTATTGACTGGATGAAGCTGTAAAGCCATTTTCACAATACATTACTCGTCAAAGTGTTCGGTCAGTGCAGATGCATCTTGACAGCTTCCTTCAGCTCCCAGGAATCTAGTATTTTTTTAGTGTTGTGTTTGCACTCAGGGTGCTGCCACACATTCAGGTTTTTTTAATGCAGTTTTTGATGCAAGAGCCAGAGTATATTCAAAATTCTTATTTCTTTCTTTCCACTCCTGATTTGGCTTCAAACACTGCATAAAGAAACCTGAACATGTAGCAGCATCCTAACTGTATCAGATGCTGCTCGTAACCACTACTCCAGGTAAGAGCTGCTTTCACCACTATTTGGTGTAATAGTTTGTGTAATAATGTAATCTTTCCTTGGGGGCGTGGCTAGCAACGGAGCGGGAAGGACGCATGGTGGCTCTGCTCCTGATGGCCTGGAGATAATCCTTACCCATCCCAGCGATCCCGCATTTTCAGAAGTACAGCTCCTAGGAGCTGAAGGTCCCCCTGTCACGCCGCATCCTTTTGAGCCAGATCTGGCGTCCGGCGGCGTGAGGAGAGCCGGAATAACATCGCGGCCTACCCGCCGGGTCGAAGCCTTACCCGGGGCACAGTCGGGAGACCGGTCAAAGCGGTGTGGGATCACACCTCCGAACTCTCTGTGGGAGGACAGCTCAGGAGAGTTACTCACCCGGAAAAGCAGGTGAGCAGGTCCACGGACCCCCCTTCAGCTAGTCTTCCTGGGTCTGCTCCGGTCCCGGCGGCCATCTTTGATACAGTCGGCCCTTACCTGCCAGCGTGATCTGAATCCCAGGGGCCTCCTCACAGTCCTAGGCACGTTTCTCCTGTCTTCCTCATCTGCCCCAGAGCGTGCTAACTCGGATATATTAGCAGGGAGCTTCTCAAGGGAGTCCTGGCCCGACTCCTTGATCCTTTGTCCATTTAAAGGGACAGTATGCCAATTTAGGAGACCCCATGCTTTTGATACCCTAATCTATCCTGGTCTCCTGATGTGGGATCTCTCCATACAGTATCAGCTCCTACCCTTCACAGTAATGTGATATTTCTTCAGCTTTAATCGTCTCTTCACTCAGTGTAAGCAATCATTGGTTGGCTATGGTGAAATACGGGCAACCTGTGTCCAAAGTCGCTGGCCCATGCTCAAAAGCCTCTCATACTAAAGGAAATATGGAGAAATTTATCACTAAGCCAAATGTGAGCCCTGATGCTCCGCTCCCAGGGGCTTCTCCCTCAGGCACAGCAGATTTGAACCCATCTGAGGAATCTCTCTTCTCTGAGTCAGAGCAACCTTTGTCTAGATCATTTTTCCAGCAAGCTTTAGCTAAGGCCTTATCCCCTCTGGCTCACGACCTTCAAGAGATTAAACAAGACCTGCGACATATTGGTCATCGTGTAGATGCTCTAGAGGAAACAGTGACTGACATATGCCATCATACGAGAGAAGTAGCTACCCGCTTCCATTCTTGTCAGGAACAATTTAATATGCTTTATACTCATGTGGAAGACCAAGACAATCGCAACAGGCGTAATAATTTGAGAATCCGTGGGCTTCCTGAAGCTTATCCCGCAGAATCACTCATGAGTACGGTTAAGCAACTTGCTATCACTCTCCTGGGGGAAGATTACCCTCGCCCTATTGAAATAGAGAGAGCACATAGGGCCTTACGTCCTCGGCCAGGCCCTTCTGAACCGCCTAGAGATGTGATCTGTAGATTCCTTGACTTTAGAGTTAAAGAGGACATACTGCGAAAGTCCAGGGATGCCTCGCAATGGGACTTTGAGGGTCATCAGCTTAGCTTGTTTCAGGATCTGGCACCAGTTACTCTATACAAGCGAAGGAAGCTGAAGCCTTTAACAGATCTTCTGCGATCAAAGAAAATCCTGTATCGGTGGCTCTTCCCGTTTGGT
Source organism: Rhinella marina (assembly GCA_900303285.1). Taxonomy (NCBI): domain Eukaryota; kingdom Metazoa; phylum Chordata; class Amphibia; order Anura; family Bufonidae; genus Rhinella; species Rhinella marina. The sequence goes on from ONZH01023284.1 coordinate 1,254,474, forward strand.
CTTGCTACCATGATAAATGGGAAAAGATTCATGATCCGTCACTATGGAGATCTCACTGAACTCTTGTCTGCGCTTGGAGACCCGATGATCACCATTGACGACTGGGCGTCAGTTCAGGATCTGGATGATATACCTATCTTATCTGCTCCGTCCCCCTGGTCTATGGTGCAACCGCACAAAGCTAGCAAAGCCAAAAAAAGGGGCGGTCGTGGCCCCTCTGGAAATCTCCCTGCTGAAGACACCTGAAAGATTCATTGGCTTCTCTTATGTTGCTTAAGGCACCCTACCAGGCTGTCACAAGAATTGATTGGCATATTACTTATGTTGATTCTGTTTAAATGCTAACTGTATCTTTACATAGGTTTTGCCCCAGGTTGCTTCTAACCTTCCACTATCTTTTTACTGTGAAGACTGTACTAATTCTTTAAGTATACATGACATTCTAGTTGTATTATACATTTTATGTTTTATACTATATTTACATTTGAATATTGTTGGAGATGACCCACGTCACTGAAATCTCCTGTTCTCTCATTTATGACTCTTCTTGCGCCTTTAAAGATTTTGGGCGCTCTCAGATCCGTATCCGGATCGCACTGGCTTTATGGCCAGTTAGTTTTCTGTTCCTTTTTGTTTTTTAACTCTATATATGTTCTTGTTCATAAGGGTCAGGATCGCAATACCAGTCTATACTTTGCTCTGGATCTCTCCTCCTACTTATGCTTCGTACGAAAGGTTTACTCTTGTAGAACACCATGGTTCTGAAGTTGATGTCTATCAATGTGAAGGGTCTCAATTCCCCATTTAAACGAGCGACATTGTGGTCAGAGGCCAACAAAACGAAATGTGACATATTAATGGCCCAAGAAACACATTTGTTGGCCTCTGATACGTATAGATGTTCAAATAGACACTTTCCTCATCTATTCTTTGCCTCCGCATTGGTCAAGAGGGTGGGTGTCCTTATTGGGATTAGGCGCTCGGTACATTTTAAACTACATAAGTCTATCATTGACCCGGCTGGTCGCTTTATCATTCTTCTATGTTCCATAAACCATATTGATTATACACTTGCTAATGTCTATGTACCTAACTCTCATCAATTATCTTTTATAAACCGCTTTTTTAAGAAACTTTTGAAAAGGGCGCGGGGTTCGATTATCCTAGGAGGGGATTTCAACATACCAATTGATGCATCCTTGGACTGTTGTCGTCAGTCAATGGGAACCCGTTCGGTTTTGGGTAAGCTCCTTAAAACCACTCCATTACATGACATATGGAGGTATCAGCATGCGACGGAACGGGATTTTACCTTCTCGTCGCAGGCTCATATCTCACAATCACGGATAGATTACTTCCTTGTCTCAAGGGAACTCTTACACCAAGTTTCATACTCTGCTATTGGTCATATCACATGGTCTGACCATGCCCCCATTTTCTTACATATACAAGACAACCACCCTAATCCTAATCCACCACTCTGGCGTCTAAATCCATACTTGTTGAGACATAAGGAGAGACTTGATGCGTTTTCTGGCTCACTTAAAGAATTCTTTACAATTAATGACACCCATGATATTAACATATCCACTTTGTGGTGCTCTCACAAGAGTTACATGAGAGGTCTTTTTATACAAACCGCTTCTAGACTCAAAAAACAAAGAAATAAACAGATGCAAGATCTGATCTCTCGTTTGGCTCTTTTGGAGGGTCAATATAAATCCTCCCCCACGATAACCCTTAGGGAACAACTTACAGAAATCAGGTTCCAACTGCGTTCTTTTCTTTTACAAAAGCATGAACAAGCAGTCAACCACTTTAATACTAAGCATTATCATTTAGGGGACAGGGCGGGGGCTATGTTAGCCCGTAGATTAAAGAAGCGTGCTATTGCTACGCAAATTGAAGCTATGAAACGAAAGGATGGTATACTCACAACAAATCCATTAGATATAGCAGATGCATTTGCAGACTATTATAGTTCTTTATATAATCTCAAGGATGATACGCACACGCCACAACCGACTCCACAGATAATATCTGACTTTCTAGACTCAGTATCCTTGCCAGCGATTTCCCCTCAAGATCTTATATCTATTAATTCCCCCTTTACTGAAGAGGAAATAAAAGAAGTAATCAGATCCCTTAAGGCACAGAAAGCCCCAGGACCAGATGGTTTCTCAGGAGAGTATTATAAATCTTTTCAAATAGAACTAACTCCTATCCTTGTACGTCTCTACAATTCGTTTCTCCTTCCCAACAGCATTCCAAAAGAAATGTTAAATGCGGTTATTACTACGATTCCCAAGCCCGGGAAGTCTCATGATCTTCCCTCTAATTACCGCCCTATATCTTTACTAAATAGTGATATTAAACTGTACTCCAAACTGATAGCGTCAAGAATACACCCATTACTCTCACGCCTAATTCATTCAGACCAGGTAGGGTTTATACCGGGGCGTCAGTGTAGAGATGGGACTAGGAGAATGATCGACTTAATCCAAATTTCTGAAGCTGCAAAGGTCCCTACTATCTTTGTATCCCTTGATGCCGAAAAGGCATTTGATAGGGTACATTGGGGCTTTTTAGCGGCAGTGCTGGAGCGTTTCGGTTTTTTCAGGCATGATATTAACTGCCATTATGAACCTGTATTCCAACCCATCTGCGCGGGTTTTGGCTTCCGGGTTTTATTCCAAGAGTTTTAATATAACTAATGGTACCCGTCAAGGTTGCCCTCTTTCACCTTTAGTCTTTGCATTGGTGATGGAACCCCTCGCGGCTAAAATACGTGCAGACTCGGAGGTTTCTGGGATACCAGTGGGTGACTCCATCCATAAGCTGGGCCTCTATGCAGACGATATTATACTAACCTTAACAAACCCAGCACTGTCTCTACCAGCTATCACTAAATTGTTGGATGATTATGCTGCAGCCTCAATGTACAAATTAAATGTTACCAAGTCTCATATCCTTCCCTTCTCTGTTTCTGACTCTCTTAAACGTCAGTTGTTAGTTGACTTTCCATCTCTTTGGGAGACAGAGAAGATCTCTTATCTTGGTATCCATCTCACCTCTCATACCACAGATTTAGTGAGGTCCAATTTTGCCTCCCTAAGGGAAGAACTCCAATCAGATTATACTAAATATTCTCAAGAGTTCCTGTCCTGGATGGCGAGAATAAATGTGGTCAAAATGCTTATACTACCAAAAATCTTATATAAACTTCGCTGCATCCCACTTATCATTCCTATAAAAATCTTACAATCATTACAAACAGATCTGCAAAAATATATCTGGAATAATAAACATCCTAGAGTAGACAGGAATGCACTATACCCCAAATTGCAGGAGGGGGGAATGGGAGTCCCAGACATTTCCAGATACTATAGAGCGAATCTCATTGACCAAGCTAGGGAATGGTGGTCTCCATCTTCAAGTCATGGGTGGCTAGAGATAGAGTCTAAATTTACGATTAAAAAATGTCTTAAAGGTTTACTGTCGGCGAACTCTCTAGCGTATGTCCGGGGGGCCCCACCTCTCTTGACCATGCGGGCGGCAATTTGGATCTGGTGCCATTATATTAGAGATAAAGGGTTATTTACCCCTCTCCCTCAGAAATTCCCCTGACAGCCCTTTTGCATCATATCCCGGACCTAGATATAAGTGAATGGGGCAAGGCTGGGCTTTCTTACTTGGATCAAATACTAGAAGATTCCAGGGTCAGAGACTTTGAGTCTCTACATCATATCTATCAACTACCGAATACCTGTTTTTACCAGTACTTACAGATTCGACATTTTTTGCAACATAATCAATTACCTCACGTTAGTTCCACTGGGACCTCTGCCCTGGGCAAATTCTTTTCCCCTCCCAAAGCTATACGGAAAGGCCTTTCAATAACATATTTGGCTTTGGACCCGCAATCAGGGGAAAAATCAGGGCTTATGTTGAAATGGGAGGAGGAGTTAAACTATCAATGGTCTATGAGTGATTGGAGAGATGCTTTTTACTGGGCGACTAAAGGTTCAAAATGCATCAATCATGCAGAGCAGAATCGTAAAATCCAGCTTAGATGGTATCTGACTCCAGCACGTATAGCCCATTTGGATCCTACGTATAGTCCCTCTTGCTGGCGTGGTTGTGGAGACAGGGGTACACCTTCGCATATGTGGTGGTATTGTCCCACTATTTCTCCCTTTTGGGCAGGGGTTTTTGACCTACTGTCAAGAATAGCAGGTTTTACCTTGTCCCCAACTCCTGCACTAGCTATCCTATCTATTGGCCTTGGTGCTCTCCCTCACACACATAAATGGGTAGTTGCAAATACCTTAACCGCAGCTCGCAAATTAATTGCTACGTATTGGAAACAGCCTGTTACACCGACCATAGAAGAACTGAAAGCCCTAATAAACAAATATATGCAACATGAATGTATATACTCGGCTTCAGGTAATGATAGATCAACAATGCTGCAAAGATGGGACCTTTGGCGGTCCTCTCCTTTTGCCACACAGATCCCACAAGCTGCTCTGTGAGATCTATTTCACATGACTATCTATTTACTTCAGATCACATAATGTACACTTCTGACCATTACGTTATTAGTAGCTAGAGGAGTTTTGATCGATTCAGACATGAGAGGAGGTGTGGTGATGACCCTAAGTTGTTGTTGCTGTTGTTAGTATTGTTTGTTGATATGATACTAAGCGCATATCCATTCAGATGTCTTTCTGTAAAATATGTGACTGACATTGATGCCTATTGTATTGCTTCCTTCTGACGATATTTTGTTTATTGTCTGTTACATTTGAAAAAACTTTCAAATAAAAATCTAAAGTTTCAAAAAAAAAAAAATGTAATCTTTCCTTGAATTTGTTAGGACACAATTACACGTGCAGCTTAAGATGCGGGTACTGCATTGTAAGCTTCAACGCCATTCATTCTTTATAGGACATCGATTTCTGGCAGTCCCATAGAGAGTGAATGGAATGGCAAAGCTCATGCTCTGCCTGCCATATCATTCAGATTGGGGAAAATGATCTCCATTCTCTGGAGGGTCCAAGGTCCTTCACTATTCTAACAGTTGTCCCTATCCAACGGATAATTTGTTCTAACCAGAATACCCATTTAAGCCCATAACTCTGGGAAACTAGTAATTGGTTCTGAAACCTCCAGAAAGCCTTTAATATTAAAGAGGCTCTGTCAACAGGATCAACCTTACTAAACCGGGCATATAGCCTGGTAGGGTTGATGTAGCTGAGTAAAACGATACCTGTCTTTTCTTTCTAGGTGCCTGTAATGTGGAGAAATTTAGACTTTTATTCTTATGGGAAGGAGCCATTGGAGCACCAAGAGGTGGGCTTATGCGGTTTGAGCACCGCTTCAGTGATGTCCCTGGCGTGGACTACAGATACCTCCAGCACTCCAAACATGCCCCCCTCTTCTTAGATTAACAGTGCTAGACCTCACATCTAGTGCTGATTTTCGTGCCTGTGCTGTTGTTAGCATGTACAGCACCTACGCCTGCACACCCCATATTCGACTGCTTGCCAAGCAGCGAAGATGTTCTGTGATTTGATTCCACCTGGAAGTGGAGGCTCCAGCTGCTTCATCTGCAGTCACCTCCACTTCCGTGGAATGATGTGAAGTCTCACGTCTGTCTTCTGCTGCTTTCACGCGTCGTCGATGTAATTCCACCTGGAAGTGAAGGCGACTGCATATGAAGCCAGCAGCGCATCCACTTCTGGATTAAATTACATCAATGGACCGTGCACATTGAACATCTTTGCTGCAGAAGACAGGTTATGCAGGTGCCATGCAGGTGCCATGCTTGCTAATAACTGCACAGGCAGGAAAATTCGCCTCAGACATTAGGTCTAGCACTGTTAATCTAAGAGGAGAGGTGTATTTGGAGCTCAGGAGGAGGCGTCGGTAGTCAGCACCAGAGGCATCACTGAAGTGTTGCTCAAACCGTATAAGCCCACCTCTTGGTGCTCCAATGACTTATTTGCATAAGAATAAAAGTCTAAATTTCTGGCACCTAGAAAGAAAAGACAGGTATCGTTTTACTCAGCTACATCAACCCTACCAGGCTATATGCCTGGTTTAATAGGGTTGATCCTGGTAATAGAGCCTCTTTAAAGAAAGCGAAGCAAATAATGAATACATATAAAGTAAGTCCTTAAATATAAAAGTCAGAGATAACTGCTGAAAGCTGTACATCACTTTCTATGTAGAGAACAGGAACTTCTTTGGGGTCCTGTACAGCAGTGTTCCTCAACTTCAGTCCTCAGGGTCCGCCTGCCAGTTTTTTTTTCACGATTTCCCTAGTATTGAGCAGGTGATATAATTATTTTCAATGCATCAGGACTTGCGTATCATTAATACCATATCATGGTATATATTCTTAAATCATGACTGGCAGGTGAGCCTGAGGACTGGAGCAGAGGAACAGTGTTGTACAGAACACACATTGCCCCAAAAAAATAAAATGGAGCTACATGACAAGTAGTAGCGCATGGTACTGTAGAGAGGTGTTACTAGACAGCCATCAGTGGATGTGTTAATCGCATTGTGCCCCAGATCAGCACTCTGTGGTATTGTATTTTGAGTCTGGTTTAACACCACAGTGGCTCAGAAAAGACGTATGTTGAAACATGAGACCATTGTAACTTAAAGAATCACTGGACAAGATGGTGTTGAGTACGGAGTCTGGTCTACAGTAGTATGCTAAATGTGATCTTTCTGTACCCTTGTGAAACACACAGTCATGGTGAATACAGTAAAGTCTGTCAGCAAAGTGTTACCATGCTAAATATGTTAGGAATGGATAGTTGGTATATATGTTGATTTACATGTGCATTGTCCCACTCATCCAATGTGTGCCTTCAAATGTGCTTTAACAAAGTACTCGAGTGGATATATCATGAAGGGAGGAAGGAAATCTTTTCACTGAAGGAAAATGTAAATTTGTTGCGCTCAGGATCAGTCTGATCAAAATACATTTTTTGAAACTTTCCATTTGCCATGCAGATTGAACTTCTGTTTGACCCTTCAAACCTCTTTTCATCACAGCAGAGAAACACATTGAACGATGCTTACCCAAGAAGAAATTGTAAGCAGCAAACACATGAAGAAGCTTGAATGGCAAAAGGCTTTTAGATCAGTGGTTTTCCACTGAGACGCTCACTTTCTCACTACCGGCAGGGTTGATACTGTGATTCTATTAAGAATTTAATAGATCTTTTTTTCTTCATATTTCCACCAAGTAGCAGTGAAATAGTTTCAAATATTCTTTAACGATTAGATTTGGTCAAATGCCCAGTGGATCCTAAGATGTAGGAGCTGAATAGAATGTTCTGGGAATTATGTTTTATCTGAAAATCATTTTACCATCCCTTAGTAGGAAATCTGAATGGTTCAGTTATTTCACAGCTCTCTAGCGCAGCGATATTGCATATCACTATGTCTACAGTTCAATTGGAGTGCTAATTTTGTAGTCTCTTTGCAAGCATAAAACCTCTGAAATGATTATTGTTATAACAGTTTCACTGGTAGCTATGTAAGCATGAAGTTAATAATATAATTTCCAGATGCTCAACGTGACTGTCTGCAGTATTATACTGTCTCACTCAATTGTACAGAGCTAAAGGTCACTGTTCACTGATGGTCGAGTAGGGACGGCAACTGTTGAGGATCTCTACAATGTACTCTTCCAACAAAAATACTTCAGACTATATGTATTAGGTGGAACTAGGGTGTTTAGTAACTATTGATGTTATTTCCATCATCAGCATTTATGGCATATCCACAGGTGCTGGTTCCCCAACTCTGCTTTGCCTGGCAAGGTGGCCATGCATGTTACTCTCCCCACCTTCACTTACTCTAGGAACTACTGAAACAGCTGAGCAAATCAGACAAGACAAGGGTTGGGGACTTATATTTTGAAGACCGTTGCGACCCGTACATATCTGATTTTAATGGCATATAGTCTGACTGCCATTAAAGGGAGTCTTTTACCTGTTTTTCACCTATATAACTAACAGCAGTGCCCCACAGAAGATTGCAGACACATCCCAGACATACCTGTGTGTCTGTATTACATGTCTAGGAAAAGCACTTTTATTCTGCAGGAAAACAGCTCCCAAGTGCCCAGCTGAAAGTGAAACTAAAAACAGCTTTCTCTCCCAACTCGATTTCTAACAGCTATATCTTCTGATATACTGGATATGCTGTGATTTTGGTATCATTTGAAAGCTTGGAATGTCAGCTTTCAAAGAAGGTCAGCCATTTTTCTATCTGCTACCAATCCCAACATATGAGCAACTAAAGCAGCCCTCCCCTCTTCAGTCTGGTTTGCTTTGGGCACTTGCAGCAGCAGAGCCGGGCACTTGGGAGCTGTTTTCCTGCAGAATAAAAGTGCTTTTCCTGGACATGGAATATAGACACACAGTGCACACAGGTATGTCTGGGATGTGTATGCAATCTTCTGTGGGGCAGTGCTCTTATTGGTTATATTGGTGAAAGACTCCCTTTAAAGGGGTTGTTCGAGTTATGACAAAAAATATATAGCACTGTAAATCTGATGGGCAGCAATATATAACTAAGTTAAGCAAGTTTTAGGCAAAAAAAATCCATATTTCCTAATTTCCCTGGTTCTCTTCTGGTCTTTGTTTACATGCAATAACAACAATATCAGCCCCTCCCCCTCCCCCCCCCCTCTCTGCAAAGGGAATGAATACAAGTGCTGAGTGACATGTGTGCCTGCTGGAATACTCAGCAGCTTGTTGTATGTGTAGGACTACAAGTCCCAGCTGTACAATGACACTGCTGATACACACAGGATCCCCCCCTACCTGTACTTGTACATTGCATCTCGTCCAGTATCAGTTCTGTGTCTGTAGGGTGAGGAGAGCAGATCCTGTGTCTCTTTACATCTGCAGCTGCTGTTTTAAAGCCTTCAGTGTGTTCTGGCTAAAGGGGTTAATGTTTTATCTGAAGGAAACCAGGGAGAGCAGATAGCAAGAGCCCGGCAAAGGAAGGGGGCGTGGCCAGTGACGTCTCGTGTACAGACTGTTATCTGAACTCTGAGGCTTGTGAACGAAACATCACGGAGCAGAGAGATAAGGTGACATCACAGGTCATGTGACCCTCAGTCAACTCTGAGAAACCAGCAGCTTTAGAAACACAAAGTATATGGGAAAGTTGTTATACCTGACAAGTTAGAAACATATAAAGAACAAAAAAATAACTCGGGCAACCTCTTTAAGATATTTACTGAGCTGGCACAATTACTTGATAAGTATGCTCTGTTGCCTTTTCCCATTTGGTAGTGCTCTCAACGCACAAACATTGTCCATTAAGAAGAACATAATATGAACATTGATGAACCATTCCATAAACTCTTATTTTTCAGATGCTGGAAAAATTAAAAGACAGGTGGATGCACACTGGCTTATGGGAGAGCTTAGAAAGCATCAAGACCGTCATTAAAGAGCCGCAAGGTGGAGATAAAGCTGATTTTGATAAATTACTCCAGACATATTATGATGCGATTCGTTTTAAAGGAGTGAAGGGTAAGTGTCGCGAACAAAAGATGATCATATCTGAATGAATGGTGTGTGTACAAATGGCTGATGTGAAAACACTCATATTTTCACTGAAGTTGCAGGCCATACTTTACTGTATGAAATATGTATATGAGTTTTATGTAACAGTTGCACCACAGATATATCAATAAGGAAGTCTTTGGCCACTAAATAGTGGCAAGCAAACCGTTGCTATTTAAGCTGTCACTTTCCAAAAACTGTTTGTAAACCCAGCCTAAAGTTGGCAATACACATGGGGTAACTATTCGGCTGACGGTTATGTCTCCTGATCCCCCCATACACATGCATTCCTGGCTCAACTAGGCATACCTGGGTTGTGAATGGGAGAGGGTAGAATGCCACCTCTGGTGAGTGTTTTTATCTCCTTGAGAACAACATTTTTGTGCATGTTGGATTTCTATACCCAACATTTACTGTCTTGGGTGATTTGTATATTAGGCGGTCAGCTGATCCAGCCAAAAGCAATGGATTTGGCCAACACGCATATAATATGTATGTCCAACTTAAGACTTAGGGGGTCATTTATGACCAGATATATACCACTTTTGTGGCGTATATCTGCCGCAGATTCTGTCACATGCCATGGCAGGCCTTTCTCATGGTCTCAAGTGGGCATGGTGGGGAAGGGGGTGGGCCGGCAGACCTGTCTCATTTATCATTTTCTACACCTGGTTTAGGCGTAGAAAATGGTCTAAATGTAAGACAGCAAGGAATCTGTCTTACATTTAGGATCGGCTCTGGATGCGCTTCTACATAACTTTCTCGATCCACCGCCAGCTATAGGGCTTATTAAGACCAACGTTTAGCGCGCTGATCTTAATAAATGTGCCCCTTAATCTTTGCACTGTCAAGGACATATCTTATATGTCCTTGCAGCGTGACACTTCAGTAGCCAATGACATATGAGATACATCCTTGATTGTAATAGGTCTGTCTCGCAAGTTTGGCTGTATGGCAAAAATTCTTTACAAATTAGGGTTACACATCAGGTATCTGTGCAAAACACAGAAAGAAAACATAGTATCATTGATATACATAGAATGACACAAATTAAGTTACGAAGAATAACTTCTATCAAAAAACATTGTGTGTCCTATGGGAAATGTAGGGTATGGATTTTAGCTGCAAATTTGAGTTTTGTGCAATATTTGGTTACAATCACTTTTTACTGCAAAGTTGCATGAATGGTTGTGTGCAATAATTATTAAAGGTAATGATAATGTTGTCCTATTCTCAAGGTAGGTCATCATTATCAGGTTGGCGGGGGTCCAGCGCTCCAGCTGCTGATCAGCTGTTCCAGGGAGCCACCGCTCTCCAGAGCTCTGGTAAACGCATCTGGCTCCCGATAGCTCTCCAAGCACAGGGTCATATATAGTATAGCGGTTGTGCTTGGATTTGCAGCTCAGCCCCATTCACTTCAACTAGGCCATGTGACCAATGAAAAGTGACATCACATGGCCTAGGAAGAGGAGGCCTCTTCTAACAGCTGATTGGCGGAGGTTCCGGGTGTTGGACCCTCACCGATCTGATATTGATGACCTATTCTGAGGACAGGTCATCAGTATGATTTGTTGGATAAACCCTTAAGTTGTATTTTTTATACATGGTATGCTCTGTGTGTGTGTGTGTGTGGGGGGGGTGTTAATATGATTTTTTAAATTTGTAATTTTAGTTTTTATTTGTACATGCCGAAAGTGCAAAAATTGTCCTGGCTTTCTGAAGTGTAAAATGTCCAAAAACCCCGGCAGCAAAAGCGTTGATGGACGTTTATACTTATTTTATTTCAGATGGTGCCCTCCTGATTGCAGTTTGTAGAGGTAAAGTGAGTGAGGGACTGGATTTCTCTGATGACAACGCCCGAGCAGTCGTAACAGTAGGAATTCCTTTTCCAAATGTTAAAGACCTACAAGTAAGTTGGCTGTCATTTGCTATAATTTATTTCACGTTATCTAGTACATGCTAATAAACATAAATACAATTCTTGTTGTTTTATTCTTTTTTATATATACACGCCCTTTTATCAGTGAAAAGAGAAACAAGATACACACTCTTTGAATTCTATGGTTTTTACATATCAGGACATAATAAAAAAAAATCTGGTCCTTAAAATTAGGTAAACACATCCTCAGTTGATCAACACAGGACACATTACTCTGTGTCACTGTTTAATTCAAGCAAAAGCTAGGGCAAAATGTAGATGTGTGAAAAAATAAGTACTGCCTTACTGCTTTCATTAGAATTAAGAGGATAAGTAGCCAGGCTCCCATCAAATGCCCTTGGTTAATTGATTATCAGCAAGTGTGACCACCTCTATAAAAGCAAGAGTTTTTGCAGTTTGCTGGTCTGGAGCATTCAGGACTGTGTCAAAGAGATGATTGTCTCTCCTCAGCAAATGACTTTTATCATGTAGACCGTTAGAAGTTAATATAAGGCACTTAAACTAATGTATTGTGATTGTCCATATAATCTCTTTTGCTGACTGTAATCATTTTTCCATCTCATTATACACTGCTCGTTTCCATGGTTATGACCATCCCGCAATCCAGCAGCAGTAGCCATGCTTGCACACTATGGGAAAAGGCACCAGCCTCTCTGGTGGCCGTGAGTGTGCATAGGCCGATGCTTTTTCCTGTAGTGTGCAGGCACGACCACCATTACAGGGTGGTCATACCCATGAATATGAACAATCTGTAATTAGATGAAAAAATGAATGAAACCAGCAAAGGAAGCAATATAGACAATCACAATACATTAGTAAGTGCCTTGTATTAACTTTCTCTACATGATAAATGCCATTTGCTCAAGTGAGACAACAGTGATCTTAGAGAAGCAATTGTTGCTGTCCATCAGTCTGGCAAGGGTTATAAGGCCATTCCAAACTATTTTAAGTCCATCATTCTACAGTGACAAACATTATTCACAAGTGGAAAACAGTTGACTGTAGAGCTGGGCGATATGGCCAAAAACAAAATCTCGATTTTTTAAAAAAAATTTTTTTGGACGATTCACGATTTAAATCTCAATTTTTTTTATGTTAGTAAAAATATAAAAAAATAAATAAAAAAAGCCTACTGTGGCCCCACCAGACCTCAGATCAGCCCACTGTGCCCCCATCAGACCTCACATCAGCCCACTGTGCCCCCATCAGACCTCAGATCAGCCCACTGTGCCCCCATCAGACCTCAGATCAGCCCACTGTGCCCCCATCAGACCTCAGATCAGCCCACTGTGCCCCCATCAGACCTCAGATCAGCCCACTGTGCCCCCATCAGACCTCAGATCAGCCCACTGTGCCCTCATCAGACCTCAGATCAGCCCATTGTGCCCCATCAGACCTCAGATCAGCCCATTATGCCACATCAGACCCCACATCAGCCCATTATGCCCCATCAGACCCCACATCAGCTCATTGTGCCCCATCAGACCCCACATCAGCCCATTGTGCCCCATCAGACCCCACATCAGCCCAGTGTGCCCCCATCGACCTCAGATCAGCCCATTGTGCCCCATCAGACCCCACATCAGCCCATTGTGCCCCATCAGACCCCACATCAGCCCATTGTGCCCCATCAGACCCCACATCAGCCCACTGTGCCCCCATCAGACCTCAGATTAGCCCACTGTGCACCCATCAGACCTCAGATTAGCCCACTGTGCCCCATCAGACCTCAGATTAGCCCACTGTGCCCCATCAGACCTCAGATTAGCCCAAAGTGCCCCCTTCAGACCTCAGAGCAGCCCAAAGTGCCTCCTTCAGACCTCAGATCAGTCCAAAGTGACCCCTTCAGACCTCAGATCAGCCCAAAGTGCCCCCTTCAGACCTCAGAGCAGCCCAAAGTGCCCCCTTCAGACCTCAGAGCAGCCCAAAGTGCCCCCTCCAGACCTCAGAGCAGCCCAAAGTGCCCCCTCCAAACCTCAGAGCAGCCCAAAGTGCCCCCTCCAGACCTCAGAGCAGCCCAAAGTGCCCCCTCCAGAACTCAGAGCAGCCCAAAGTGCCCCCTCCAGACCTCAGAGCAGCCCAAAGTGCCCCCTCCAGACCTCAGAGCAGCCCAAAGTGCCCCCTCCAGACCTCAGAGCAGCCCAAAGTGCCCCCTCCAGACCTCAGAGCAGCCCAAAGTGCCCCCTCCAGACCTCAGAGCAGCCCAAAGTGCCCCCTTCAGACCTCAGAGCAGCCGAAAGTGCCCCCTTCAGACCTCCGATCAGCCACCATCATAATAATAATAAAAAAATCACTTACCTGTCCTGCGCCGCGGCTCCGCTCCACGTCTGGCGCCCCTCTTCTTCTCCCGGCGCTGCACTGTCATCTGACTGCTGTACGCGGTCAGGACAGTGCAGCGCAGCCCCGGAAAAGAAGAGGAGCGCCGGACACCGGAGTGGAGCCGCGGCGCAGGACAGGTGAGAGATTTTTTTTATTTTATATGTCAGGCGCCATTTTAGGAAAATCGAATTCACGATTTTCCTAAAAAATAAAATCGTGAGGCTTGCAATTGGCGAATTAATCGAATTAATTTGATTAATCGCCCAGCCCTAGTTGACTGTCTTCCTTGGAGTGGACATCTCGGCAAATTCACCCCAAGGTCAGACTGTGCATTTCTCAGAGAAGTTGCAAAAACTGAAGAGCTACATTTAAAGCTGACCATACACATTAGATAGAAATTAGTATAATAGATTATACTTAATCTTTTTCCATAAAACTATATATCAATCTGCTTAGCTCCTCCTGCTCTCTTACATGCTACCGATCAGACACCATGTTCAGCCTGACAGGTTCTCATTAAAAAATTCATACTTTATTCGTATCATTAAAATCACATTGATAGATAAAAATGAGCCACACTACAAGAAGAGGAACACATTCCCCAGAGATATGAAGCAAATACATGATTGATATAAGTAAAAAAAAATGTGATTAGTGCATAATGATGCGTGGCAGATCATGAAATAAAGTACTAGGTACAAATGAATCAAGGTGTTTCAGTGGCCCAGTTAAAGTCCAGACCCAATCGAAATTACCTTAAAGGGGTATTCCCATCTCGCAAATGTAGTTTGTATAGTTAGATATAGCAATGCCAATATTATTACTAATAGAATGTATTTATATAAAATGTACCGTTTAGAAGATTTGCCTATTTGTATTTCCATTGTCCCACACACATCAGTCAGGCCGTTGCCCCTAGTTACGACCACCGCGGCCATGTAGTAGTGGTGGCCGGCTTGCTCCTTTTCAAACCCGCTCTGAGGTAACTGCGGTATTGTGAACGCACATTGCAAGATCATGCGCAGACACATCTTAGGGTACTTTCACATCTGTGCTTTGGATGCTATCCATCCAAAACGCAATGGTTAGGATCCATCCAAAACGCAGACTTTATAAATGGATCCTGTTCCATAGAGATGAATTGATCTTGGAACAGGATCTGTTTCTCTGCGTTTTGGAAGCGCAGGCAAAAATGCTACGACCCTAAGATGAGTCTCCGCATGCTCATGCAATGTGTGTACACAATACAGCAGTTACCTCAGAACAAGAGCAAGCCTGCGACCACAATTACATGGCCGCGGTGGCCGTAACTATGGGCAACGGCCTGACTGGAAATCTTCTAAACGGTACATTTTATATAAATATATTCTATTAGTAATAATACTGGTATGGCTATATCTAACTATACAAACTACATTTATGAGATGGGAATACCCATTTAAGTGAACTGTGCATAAACAAATGCCCATGCGTTGTATAGACGAGTTAGCCAAAATTCCTGTAGAATAATGCGAGAGACTTATACAAGCATTTCCCTACTGTTGGCCAATCAGTTGCCTAAGAGGTGACGTGTTCAGGCATAACCTGTCCCAGTGATTGGCTTGAAGCAATGATGTGCTTGTAGATGGCATGTCCAGTCCAATGGAAGAGTAGGGAGCTTGGGGTGAACAGAGCAGCTATGGGTAGTTCTATTTTATCATGTGATCATAAAAGACCTTTGGGTGCCTTTCACTTTTACATCCACAGGAATTTCAGTTACAAGGAAAAACAGCCTCTTGTGATGACATTAACAAAGCTGATCCGAGTCTGTTAAGACCTCGCAGCTTTGCCATGGCGTAGACACTCAATGATCACATGGGTCCAGTAGAAGCAGTGGCATTACCGCTAACTTGCGCTCATTCAGCACTATGTAGACTGAAATAGACAAGACAATATTCTAGACTGCAGGCACTTTAAACCCAAGCCATATACCTATTTACAGTGGCGGAATTTTAAAGCTGAGAAGCATGTCCGATACATGTATAGCATGGGGTCCTTACAAGTTTATAGTGGATTAAAACTGATCTTTCAGTTTATATTCATCCCGCAGATATGACTGTATGATGCAAAACCAAATCTGGTATATACAATAGATTTAAAGAAATGAAAAATACCAATTACAATATCATTTTAAACCATGTGTAGACATTTACATCAAACCGGTTATTATCTGTTACTTTGTGCCAATGGGCTAATTGTTAATCCTGACAACAGCTCAGATTTTTTCTGCTCTGTGTACCTGCCATCCTGCTCAACTGTCTGCTGCTTGATATGTGAAAAGCACGCACAAAGGCAGACACCATTGCATTCACTAAACTCAACATTTTAGTAACTGTTTAAGGCCTGTTTCACATCTGCATCATGTAAAAGGCCTGCCAGATCCGTTACTGCCGGGTGCTGCCGGAATTCCATCCGGCCCTATTCACTATAATGGGGACCAGCAGAAATCCAGCAACAACCCAGCAAATATGCAAGGAATCGGCCAGACAAAAAACGCTGCGCATCCGGCAGTGCTGGATCCAGACATCTCCCTGCCACAACAGCCTGCCGGAGATGCATAACACAGATGTGAAACAGACCTAACATTACACTGAAAGGTTTGTGGGTTAATGCTTTGTCAAGTTTACACACCAGTTTGAAATGTTGATCAGATTTTTAGCAATAGTATATATATATATGTATATGACTTACTGATGATTTTACCTACAGAGGACCTGTCTCATTTGTTGACATGACTGTTTTAGTAAATATTTGTGTTTCCCATGAATTCACAATTATAGAGCAAATTTTGTTAAAACTCTGCTCTGTTCAGTTCCTTTGTTATTCTTTCCAAAGATTTATGAATACAGTGACATTAGGGTGTTACCAGTTGGGGGGGATGTCCAGTCAGTGCTGTCGGTGTCAAAGAGGGGAGAACAAAGAACTGGTTTACTTTACTTGGGACAAAACAGCAACCGTTAACTGTAGCATCATCATAAAGATGGGGACTACCAGAGATAGCATCTACATCATAACCAGACAGTACATACACTGGAATAACTGCACATGAATAAAGAGTGATCTTAACACAGCACCATGTACTGTCAGATTAACGTAGTCTCCTTCTGCATTAAGCCTTATTCACACGTCAATGTTTTGGTCAGTGATTTCCATCAGTGATTTTGAGCCGAACCTGGTGCAGCTCTGAACACAGGATAGGTTCATATCTTTTCTTTCTGCATTGTGTCTGTGGAGGCTCCAATCCTGGTTTTGGCTTACAATGACTCATGGAAATTACTAACGAAAATCCTGACGTGTGAATGAGGCTTTATGCAGTTGCTGTATTCCAACACCCCATTCACACTTAGCCCATTTTTTTTTATACAAACCCCAATTGCGCCCCAATTTAGATAGATTCTAGGTGAAGACATGTTAGTACATATGGTCCTTTGTGTGATGATCCTACAGTCATATCCCTTCCATTTGTGTCCTACGTACTTATACCGAATGTATGTTAGTAAGTAGACGACATGGAAGGGAGTATAAAAAATATATATATTTGGTATCACTGTAATCGTACTGACTCAGTGAATACAGTTAAAAGCTACAACTGATCCCGCAAAAAAAAACCCTCATATGACTACATTGGTGGAAAAATAAAAAATTAAAATGCGACAAATCAAATTGCTTGGTCACTAAGAGGACCTGTCCTTTTTCCTGACATTTCTGTTTTATTACATAATTATTTTCTGCATAATATGCCCCCATTGTCTATGATGGGCATACCCCCTTTAAGGTCCTTTTACACCTGCAGTTTAAGCATGTGATTCTCGGGAAGAAGGCGTTCCTTCCTGGCAATCGGCTGCTCACTAGCAGAGGAGACCGCTGCTATTACATGCAGTGTTCTCCTTCTCAGTATGGGAACAAGCGATCGTAATGCCATCACTCGTCCCCATACCGATTCATTGTTTGCCGGCAGCAGAGTGCTGATTACATGGCACAACCTGCCGTCGATGAACAATTCTTTTTAAACATGTTGAAAGACTCCGGGTAATCGCCGGCAGTATTACACTGCCAGATCATCACTAATGATTGTTCATACGAAGGCTTGTTAGCGATTATCGTCCAGTATAATAGGGCCTTTAGCTGGCCTATTATTTCTGACACTGTCAGACTGTGTAGGGACATACCCCTTTGACAAGGGAATGGGAACACCCAACTGATTCATATACTTCTGGGAGGGATAACAGATAAATGGCATAACACAGAGATGTATGAAAAGATGCTGCAGAATTCTTATTTTATGGGGAGTGCAATTATTCATTGAAACAGACATGTCAGGTGACACATCCTCTTTAAAGATATTTAGCATGCGGCATCCTCCTTTATTTTACTGGTCCTTTTCTCCTCAGCTAACCTCAGAAGTTGTATATCTACAGGTAATTGACTTGGAGTCTCCCATTGCATATCTATATTTTATTACGATGTAGAGTTTGTCATTTATTTATCACTTCTCCAGACTTGTTTTATGCTGACATGATTAGCGGAAGGATAACTAGGTGTGTTTAACTGTGGAGAGAAGAAAGCTTCTCTCCAACAGAAAATAGACTACGGCTGTGTTCACACTTCAAGTATGTTCCCATGCTGTGGTTGAATTGTGGTTTAATGCCACAATTACCGCAGATTTACAGCTATTCACTATTGCATTGGGTTTTTTTTGTCAAAACTGTGCCAAGACTACAGCAATTTTGTATTAATTGCAGCAATAAAGCACAATTTGACAATGCGAATATACCCTTTGAATTTTGATGCTTTTTTCCCCTAAAATGAGGAAAATTGGCTTCCACCTCATTGGGTTTTTTGCCTTCCCCTGGATCAATTTTGCAGAATAACAGGCTGAACTGGGTGAATGTATGTCTTTTTTCAGCCTTACAAATTATGTTAATATGCTTATTTTCTACTTCTTCCCATATTGGGGAATGGATCCCAGGATGGTGCTTACTTGGATTGAGATCCACCGACTTGTGGGACGGGCCATTGGAATGCACTGAACTCATCATATTTGTACAAACAGTTTAAATTGGTTGCACAAATTATCATTCAAGTGACTGAGACTTCTTCTGGCTCTGTCTATTGTGTTTCTTTCAGTGCTAACTACCTATCAGTGCAGCTGACCACTTCAGAGGGCCCAGAGTATTTATTTATTAAAAATATATATTTAATTGTACCTTCACTTCATAACTTTCCAGAATATCACAGCGCCTTATCTCATTTGCAGCTTGTCTGCAAGCGCTTCCTCCTACCTATATTTTTCTCCAACTTCATTCTTGGCGGCATTAGTTTGAAAAAGGCCAAAAGGGGCCGAAACGTCACGTATTTTGTGCCGCAAATGTTGAAATAAAGCAACACGAGAAATTACTCTTTTCTCCGGAGTCTTATATCTCTTTCCAGAATATGCTGTCATATGTGTATACATGAGGAATAGCACTATAACTGACCATTTATGTCTTATTTCTGGCATGCATTTTATCAGCTTTGTAATCTGTAGGCTACATCTATAATTCTCCGTTCTCCCTGAGCTGGTGGGTGGAGACTTGCTCTTATGTTGCTTCACATAGACTACAAGTATAGATAGCAGATTTTAATCCCTAACTCTTCCTCAGAAACACTCAGAAAAACACCATATAGGGCATTATAAAGAAGTGTTGATCAGTATGGATGTGAATAAAGCACTTGCGGTGAGATAAGACCACTAGCTGCTAAATCAAGCCTGTGTCTCTCTGTCTCACTCTCTTGCTCACTGCATCTTCCCCTTCCATAGACTTCTGTGGCATAATCTCATCTTTCAGTGAGCAGACAGTATTCCGGGTCTCTCAATATGGATTTATAACAGAATTCTGAAAAAACGTTTACTTTAGGAAGGATCTAGTAACTGAAGAATGGTATTTTTCTCAGATAAGATATATTACAATGCTGCTTATATTAACCTGTAGTATTGATTTATGTAAAGTTGTATAAATGTACAGTGACCATTTATGCATGACCTGTAGGTGCTGACCATATATATTGTACAGTATATCCACTTTTATGTTAAAGAGGACCTGTCACTACTCCTGTCATTTCAGACTGTGCAGGTACACCCCTCAACTGGTTACTTCTAGAGATGAGCGAGCATTCTCGGCCGAGCATGCTCGAGTAGTAGCGTACGCATCTTGTAATTTGTACGCATTAGCGTACAAGTTTATAAGATGCGTACGCATTAGTGTACAGATTATAAGATGCGTATGCATTAGCGTACAGATTATAAAATGCGTACGCTACTACTCGAAAATTGCTCCCGAGTACGCTCGGCCGAGCATGCTCGCTCATCTCTAGTTTACTTCCCCTCAATACCCTTACTGCAGACTGCTAGTAATTCATTCATAACTTCTAGTAAAAATAATAGAGGAATGGTACAACATACAGACATAAGAATAGATGCTCCAGAATCGTTATTATATGGCTAATACACAAAGCTATTAAAACAGGCATGTCAGGAGTGGAGAAAGGTCCTTTTTAATGTAGTTTCCTATGTCTTACCGGGGTTACAGCTTTGGTGTGAATAAACTTTTTAGCATCCTGGAAGGTCTTAAATTTAATAATCCACTATCCATACATACAACGGCCCCTTATTATGATGGCCTCAGGATACAATATTCATAATATACAATGGTCTTTCCTGGGCTATTGCAAGTGGAAACTAAACTCAACATACAATGCCTCAGACTCCGCTCAAACCAGTCATCTGGGCCATTTATCTGGTAAAACCCCTGTACTGGTTATATAGTAGCTCCTCTTTACAGTACAGTGTGATTCCACGTCCTGTACTGCCCTCTGATGATCCACTCCTGTCAAATGAGGGCGTCTTCATTTTATTTTTCTGGTACACAATGTGCTATACAGGACCTGAAGAAGCTCCTGTCCTCATCATAAAAAATGATTTACAGCTTCCAGCATCTATTCCTAAGGGCTAATGCACACAACCGTATTTTCAGTCTGCTTCTGATTCACATTTTTTGCAGGTCAGAGGACAACCCATTCACTTTATCAGTGTGTCCGTTCCATGGCCATGCAAAAAATAGAGCATGCCCTATTCCGCTCCGAACAAGGATAGGACAGTTCTGCTGAGGACTGGATGTTCCTTTCCACAAAATGCAGAATGCACACAGCTCCGGACCTCAAAAACACCAGTGGTCGTGTGCATGAGCCCTAATTTTTATATGTGAGGACTTGGTTTATCCATTTTTATTTTTGCTTATTTTTCTTCAATGTTCATCTTCTCTTATTTTGGGATGTGGAGTTATGGACTCAAGTTACCATGTTTTCAACATACACTGGTTGTTCCAGAATCACTTAATATTGTAACCTTAAGGACCAGTGTACAAGACTTTCCAGGAGCACTGATGAAGCATTATTGTAATGTCAGTCAACAATTGGACATTTTTTACCTTTGAGACCAAGTTATTGAATTGTTTATATGCCCAAGTTTAGTTTGATTCTCCTTTTTTCACATTCCACCAGCCTTTGCAGCTTTGCCTAACATATTGATTATAGAAAACAGCTATAAGACTGGCCTTATCTTTGTAGCATTTATTTGTTATTAACCAAATTTAGTTTTTAATGTTGAACTAGTGTAATTATATGAAAGTTTCACAATCGGATAATTTGAGATATATATAAACTGGAGTTTATGAGAACAGAATTTTACTACTGAGCCAAAATGTGACTTGCTTGGCCGTCACCAGGATTTCCTCTGCCCACCTTCTGGGACCTGAAAATAGTGGTTGGAAAATGTTGTAGCCAAGTGAGACTTACTTAGTTCTGGTTGCAATTAATTTGGCTTTTCTGAGGGATATGAGAATGGTCTATTTAGCTAGAAAATATATGTCTTTTGGTATTAGCATTACTTTTTTTTTAAGTTTCTTCCAACTTCTTGCATTTGAATCCCACTTGTAATATAAGTAGTATACAATATTTTGTTTTTGCTCAATTACTCATTTTATGGCAAGACTGTGCCATTACTATTATTTCAGACGTGTCTCTTACTATAGGTGTGTGGAAATGTAGAAAATTAGACTGGTTTTCCATTTTTAATTATCTAAATCTCAAATAGGCTTTGGTTTTTATAGTCCTGGGACAGACAGGGAAAACCCTCTCTTTTTGCTGCCGAGTCATAGGCTATCTTTCTTGTCAGTTGACTAACGTTGTTTAAATCTGAAGTATTGAAGGGAAACACTATGAACTCCATTCATCAAAGCTTTCCACACCTGTTCTGCAAGCCGCTGTTCTATTATTTCCTCTGTAGCAATGAGCAAAGAGCAGGTGTGGAAATTGTATATAGAACACAGTCCATGGATTGTTTCCACGGATATAATTTGTGAGCAATGACAGAAACCATCATACTACATTTTTCAATTTTTGTTTTATTGCTCAATGCTGCAATGTTTTGGCTTCGCTAGGAATTGCATTGTGGTCGTTTTTGTCAGAAGTTCTCCTACTTTCATTGTAGATTTGTCCAATATGAATATTCATTAATAAACCTGCCTCTTAATCACATTTTTAGTATGGAGAATCACCCGTCCTCCATTATTCACATACCATTAAGCATATGCCGACCAGCCATAATAAGGGTTCCCAGATTAGGCAGCAAGTGAACACTCAGTTCTTGAGTTTGATTTGTTGAAAGCAGAAAAAATGCATAAGCATAAGCATCTGAGTGACATTGACACAGGCCAAATTGTAATAGATGACTGGGAAAAAGCATCTACAAAGCAACCCATCTTGTTGTCTGTTACCATTATTTACTGGTTAGTACCTACAAAAATGGTCCAAGGAAGGAAACAAGTAAACTGTCAGCAGGGTCATGAGAATCCCCAACTCATTGATTAACTGGCCCTTAAAGACCAGTCCGTGAGAAGAGCTATTATAGCATAAATTGTGCTGAGACTCTCACCAATCTCTACAGCAAAGAAAAAGAAGAGCTTGCACAGAGCACTCTTTCTTGCTGCTGGAAAAGGACTCAGTAGATAGTCTAGCAAATGCCTAAGATCCGCCTTTTGCACTGAGAAACAGCGCTCTGTGTGAGCACCTTTTTTTTGTTCTAGGGGGGTCTCAACACCCTCAATACTTCTGAGTTTCACAGTACACAACATTTTACAATTTTATAAATGGCAGAAAGGCATAACAGAGCATGCTTTGTAAGTGCAGATCAGAAGGGCATTATATATTGGGTTTACCCCCTCCCTTTTTTATTTAAAGCCCAAGGTTTTCTAAAATAATCACTTTCAAGAGTCTGGATGTTGCATTTTACTGCAGCAAACAATAATGCTGTAAAGAAACACAAAGTGATGTGGTGTGTGGAACAACCACTTTTTTCTCTCCTACTGCCCTCAGAAGATAACAATATTACTTGAAAGGGTTGTCCAGGTCCAACTCCTGTGGATTCCCACCAATCAGTTGGGGCTGTGATCCTTGTGCAAGTGCTGCATCCTCTTGAATGTTTACCTGCACACCATCTCTTTTTAGCGATAGTGTAGTGTAATTACAGCTTCCTCTCCCTTTCACTTAAGTGGGACGAATAGGTGCCATCCAGAAGATCAATTGTGAAATTAGACATTGATGTTCGATAAGAGGACCTGGCTTGCAGTGTGCATTCTAGTTCATCCCAAAGGTGTTTAGTGGAGTTGACGGTCCCACTCTATGCTCAAGTCCTTCCACACCAAAGTCACCCAATCATGCCTTGATTGACATTGCTTTGTGCACTGGGGCACAGTTTTTCTGGAACAGCAAAGGGCCTTCCCTAACTGTTCCCACAAAGTTGGACACATATAAGTGTCCAAAATATCTTGGTATGCTGGAAGTAAGGGGCCTAGGCCAGCCATTGACAAACAATCCTGTAGCTTTTTTCCCTCTTCCACCAAAATTTATAGTTGGCCCAATGTAGTGAGGCAGGTAATGCTCTCCTGGCATTCCCTAAAACCTTACTCATCCATCAGTCTGTCATAGAAGTGTGATATTTCACTGCACAGAGGATGTTTCCACCACTCCAGAGTCCAGTTGTGGTGTGCTTCACACTACTCCGCCCCATGCTTTGTCAATGTGCTTGGTAATGTATACCTTGTATGAGTGTCTGCAGGGAGAAGAACAAGGAGTCCTAGAAGTAATCATATGGCCCTCACAGAGCCATGATCTCAACATTATTGAGTCTGACTGAGATTACATGAAGAAACAGAAGTATTTCCGTAAGTCTACATAAATAGAAGATCTGTAGTTAGTTCTCAAAGATGTTTGGAACAACCTCCTTCTTGAGTTCCTTAAGAAACTGTATGCAAAGTATACCTAGAAGAATTAATGCCGTTTTGATTGATAAAAATACATGATTAACACTTCTATTTTTGAAAGCATTTATACAATTTAAATTTAGCTGCTCAGTTTTTTGCCACCCAGGCTAACTTCCAAGCGTGTCAGAGCTAGTGCAAGCCAGAAAAAAGTACCACTTTGCAATGCCAAGTTTGAAAAACAGGAATTTTTACACATGAATATGCTTTCTCTTCCAAACAGAATAACATGCCAGTTTATTGGAGACTAATTTAAATCAAGACACACAGAGAATATATTAGTATGGCTAATGTGTTTCAGGTGCAGATAAGTGATACACATGATGCTGTCTATTCTGCACCCTGAAATATAACTGTAAATGGACACTTTTTTCTGTGAGAAGTAATAAGATACATAAATTTAACACTTTATAATTTGCTTTTCATATGTTTGGAGCAGGTTCCGAGTCACAAATCATCTCAATATATTTGCATTAATAAGCACTAATGATTTAATTGAGAACTTTATACTATTTAAATAGGATTGCTTTTCCTATGTTCATACATAAGAATTTTCTTTTAATTTGCGTTCATTAGTTTACTTTTCCGATCCATAAAACATCCTAGAGTGATTTACTTGTGTTGTCTCCTGTCCTTAGCAAGCAGTGTTGACCTTTATGTTTTTACTTCACTGTCAAAGTATGTTGAAGGCTCTAAAAGTGAAGCTATCACCTTGGGGATTTGTCAGTTTGAGTGACACTTACTAGTTCACCTAAACGGCAGTGGCAGTAAACGTATGGAACAGCGCTGTACCTCAAGGGAAGCTATTTGTTTTTTTTTGTTTTTTTTTTAGTATTCGCTTCTGCACCAATGGACATGGATTGAATTTTCTCTTCCGAGTTGGATTTTTGGTTGCATTAGTTCTTAATCTAGTCAATTGTTCACAGTCCCTCAATGCCTTTAAGTCTGAGATGAGTAGATGGGCCTGGGGTGAATGTGCTACATGATTTGTCGAACTGTAAAGCTTTCTAAGATGCCACGTACTACAGTTGATATCACTCAGATTGTGCAGTGGATCTAGCATTATGTAAGCCTTTCCTGTCAAAGGGATTACAAGTGAGAGTGCTAGGTAATGAATGGAGAAAGTGGTTTCACTGATAATATACTTTAGCAGTCAACAATCTCAGTGCTATTACATTGCAAACCTATCCTATGGATTATAGGCGCTAAGTTATATGCTTGAGGAAGGTGAAGAGACATATAAAATAAAACAAAAAAATGAACATTTTATGGCTGAATTTAGCAGTCACCAGAATCTGTATAAATATGCCATAGGTAAAATGTTTGTAATTTTATATCTACAGAAAGTTTTGGGAAAGGATTGAGTGGCCTCATAGTGTAATTTAAACACCATTTAGAAATTTACTTAAAAGATACATATTTTCTTTTGCTATTTAATGTCATATCTTTATAAGATTGTTGCTCAATTCTTCCATTATAGAGCTCTCAATCTGCTGTATAACCATAAAGTTAAAGCGAACTTTGTAGATGAGTTCTGCTTCCTGATTTGAGCCGCATAGGATATAGGTTTATATGATTTGGAGCAGTATTTGAGTAAAAATAGGACTGATAGGACTCTTAGGATAGACAGTGAGAGTCTTGATTACGCACACAGTAATTGACTGTTTTCTTTATACACACAATGATGCAGGAAAAGCCGCCAATCACTGTATGCAGATGTGGTAATCATGACTCTCCCTTTCTCTCCTAAGAGTCCTATCAGGATTTTTTTTTGCTTTTTACTCAGGAATCCAGCTCCAAATTATAAAAACCTTTACTGCATATCACATTCCACCCTTTCTCTCCTTTTGCCATGTGCTGCCAGAGAAACACCTGACAAGTTCACTTTAACCACTTCCCATCCGGGCCATTTACCCCCTTCCTGACTAGGCCTAATTTTGCAAATCTGACATGTGTCACTTCATGTGGAAATAACTTTGGAACGCTTTTACTTATCCAAGCCATTCATAGATTGTTTTCTTGTGACACATTGTACTTTGTGTTAATGGTAAATTTGAGTCAATATATTTTACCTTTATTTATAAAAAAAATCCAAAATTTACTGAAAATTTTGAAAAAAAAATCACAATTTTTTAAATATTAATTTCTCTGCTTTTAAGTTGCATAGGGATATCTAATAAAATTGTTATTAATGAACATTCACCATATGTCTACAACCTTTGCAGTTCTAAAGTGACTTTGAGAAGCTTAAATAATAGAAACCTCCCATAAATGAACATATTTTAGAAACTAAAGCCCCCAATGTAATCCAAACAGATTTTTACAAAGTTTGTTAACCCTTTAGATTTTCCACAACAATTAAAACAGAACGAAGGTGAAATTTAAAAATAAATATATGTTTTTTGCAGATTTTCAATTTTTAATTCATTTTTCCCATAAGATAGCAAGGGTAAACCGCAAATCAAACCTGAATATTTATTTTCTTGATTCTGAAGTTTGCAGAAACACCCCATATGTGGTTGTAAACTGCTCTGTGACCGGCAGTAATGAAAGGGAGATATTACAAGCAATTGTGATGGCTTTGACAGCTTGTCAGAGTGATCAAAAGCCTGGAGGCCAGGAAAAAAGGTCTCAGGTTAAAGCTCTATGTTCTTGGCTGTCAGGAGGCGGCTGAGTCATGGAGCTTCTATGTACAGGTGCTGCACACAGGGGGCAAAGCTCAAGGACGTTTTAAAACGTCCATTCAGAAATAGAGATGCACTACCAGGACGTTTATAGTCAATGGGCAGACTGGAAGTAGTTAATTAAGACCTGTAGCACTCACTTCTCCTAATAGTGTCTCTTGGTAATTAACCCTCTCTCAACATTCACCATACATCTATGATGTAATTTCTTTAAAGATGAAGGCCACTCCGCAGTTGTAGGATTGGAACGAATGCCATAGCTGCCAGGTACCTGCTGTTTCACACAGCAGACACCCAGGGCCTGAAAAAAAGAAGTTTTTAAAAATATTAAAAAAGTAATACATTTCCCTTTCCCAAAAATTAAAATAAAGAATAAAAAAGAACCATCATAGGCATCGCCACGACCCAAAATTTCCACTGTAAGTCTATGCAGGGCAGGTTCTAGGTTCTAATCGCTGCACCACTGTCTTTACAAAATGGTAATTTCTCCTCTGTATAATTAGAAATCTAATTTCTCACAGAAAAGTAGGACAAATTTATCAATCAGTTTACTCCATTTTTATGATGTAGATAGTTGGATGATTTAGAAAATTATAGAGTTCATCATTTTTTTGACACATGTAAAAGTGTAGGTGGGGCTTCTGAGTGTATAAAAAAAAAGGTGTCGTAAGTCCAACCTACCTCATTTCTACCTCATTAATGCAGTATGATATTGCCTACAGAACTAAATGTGACTACAGTATGTTTGTGGATGTGCGTGGGAAGAGAAGAAAAAAATCTTTATAAAAATTTCATATACTGATAAGGAGATAATGATACATTGGTTATATGATGAGACTGGTAGATCATCTAGGACATGGAAAATGGAAGGCATTACATAAACACTGGCTGAAAACACCTAATTTCTATGGACTTCAGTCCCAGAACAGTGAATCTCCATGCAAGACTATTTGTAAAACGCGCTTTGAACTGGCAAGTTCTTTGAACGTCCTATAATATATTTTTGTGTTTCATTATCAATATTTGGATGTAGATAGGACGTAATGATGTGTGAAAGCACTTTACTCAGAAGAGAATCACATCTGTCAACAATTGTCTCCATTCAAATGTGCTTTATCCCAGCACCTCATTAGAAGGAGTTTTGGTGGTCTCAATAGCAGCGTTGCCTCACTTGTTTCTTTACGGTGCTACCACTGTAAATTACATTTCTCAAGTGCAGCTTATTAACATTTGTGTAGTTTTAACATGCACTATGAAGTTTGTTGCTTTTGAAGATTATTACAGCTGTACAGTAATTCAGAAAATTGAATTAAAACGTCTGGCATTCCGGAAACCTCAGCAAATAATCTAGATTATTTCCTACACTTTTAGCATCTGACAACATTTTACTTGTCCACCCTAGCTGCACTGCTAGTCAAAGCATAGAGGAAATAAATTGCTACTAGTATTTCCCGTTTTCTCACTGTAGTGTAGACATGTGCATTGGAGCTGTAGGCACAAAATGGCACGATGAGTCACTTCATTTTTTATTATGACGCAATGGAGCAATAAAACGGTTGAAAAGACAGCTATAGCCCTTAATCAGACTTTTTAATAAAATGCATCTATAGGATGGTCTTTATGGTGTGATTCAACAGGCACTATAGTCAGGGACATAACTTAACACTCATAGGCCCTGGTGCAAGAGTTCTACTTGGGCCCCCCTTCTCTCAGTGCTTTGTGGCCGGGGTAACACATAGCCTTTGTGCTGCCTGAGGCAAAAATTGAAACAGCAACCCCATTCCAAATTCTTGACCTGACCCTCCAGCCAGAGGTGTAATTTGACAAGCATGCACTTTCTATAATACCAGTGTCTTCTTATA
This sequence comes from Rhinella marina, assembly GCA_900303285.1. Lineage (NCBI taxonomy): Eukaryota > Metazoa > Chordata > Amphibia > Anura > Bufonidae > Rhinella > Rhinella marina. Next base: position 1,283,280 of record ONZH01023284.1, read on the forward strand.
TGGCACAAGGGTCTTTGGGCTCCCTCAGGCTCCTGGGCCCTGTAGCGACTGCTACCTCTGCACCCCCTATAGCCACACCCCTGACTATAGTACACTCCGAATGAAGCCACGTCCAGTAGGCCTGGTCAGTGCACCATTCAAAACCTTACATCTCTTTATCGTCTGGTTGGACCTGTGGAAACACATGGTACACAGGTGTTGTGACTGCAGCAACGTGGCGCACATTGCTTCATGCAACTTATACGAGTTCTTTATAGTTCGGTAACAGAATCACTTATCTGTGGACAACAGACTGTAACAACAATTGTGGGAAAGCCAAAGGGAATTAGATTTCTATGCAGCTTCCCCTGCTCAAGCAGAAGATTGCTGAAGAGGATATTAAGGATTCCATATAACACTGTTCCTTAAACGTATTTCCCATAAAGTATTTACAGTATCACCTAACAACCCTCCTCATTACGTGAAGAAATAGCACAACTCAACAAATGTTTTTGCATTAGATTTTATGCTGTTTAACATCAGTTTTGGCCATGTTGCCCACAACAGAAGTTTGCACATTAGACATATGACCTAACAGTTTAAAGCAGATACGCAGGGGCTTTTAATGACCTATTCAGGGCAACAGAGAATGGGAAGAAGTTCTCTCTCCTATTAGAAAATAAATATTTGAAGAAATATGTGCAAAATATTGTGTTCTTGCAAAATTTGTTTCCTAATTACTATTAAAGTGTGTTCAGAACTACAAAGGGCCTGCATAACCCCTTCAAAGGGCTCTCCTTCACAGATGAAGTTTTCTTGTAAGTTATTTGCTAGTGATCCAACCATAAATTCATTTGTTTACCCTCTAGTACTGATATTCGGCTCTCAGTGCCCCTAATGCACATTCTTTGTATGTTCCAATTTCGCTTTTCTATAGGCTGTTTATGTTACAAGCTCTGAATCTGGCAGAAGATGAAGCAAGTTTGTGAGTGATGAAAAACTATGTTTGATTTTTCTTCTGGGGTTTTTAACCTGTTCGCTTGGACTATAAACAACAGGTAGAAAATTGGTTTGCGATTAAAGGAATGCTCCCTTGTAATATAAACATATTTAATGGTTGATCTAAAATACTTATAATGATTCATAAAATGTTATAATGTACTATTATATTTATCTATTTAGATAGGTTATGTTTCATGTGTTGCAGTAATATTGTGATTACTGTTGAGCGAAGCGCGTTTCTCCTTACAGCATTCAAATGTATGGGCTCCGGCGAAGAGAAATTCGTTATCACCAACGTCTCTGGAGACTTCGGTGAATAACTTCGATTTTTAAACTTGAAAACCATTTTTAAAACTTCAATCCGAAGTCCGCTTCAGTACCCAGGTAACAAAAACGTTTGAATGCTGTACGGAGATCTGTCTCCGTACAGCATTCAAATGTATGGACTCCAGTGAAGTGAAATTCGTTATCGGCAAAGACTCGCAAGACTTAAGTGAATAACTTCGAACTTCCATTTTTAAACTTAAAATCATTTTAAAACTTGAATCTGAAGTCAGCTTCAGTACCGAAGCCGACTTCGAGATCAAGTTTTAAAATGGTTTTCAAGTTTAAAAATCGATGCCCAAAGTCTCGCGAGACTTCTGAGATAACGGATTTCCCCTCGCTGGAGTCCATACATTTGAATGCTGTACGGATCTCAAAGCAACTTTGATCTAAAGCTTGCTTTGCATAACCGTAATTGTGATATACAACTTGTGAGTACACTTTCCATTACTCGAAACGCATAGGCTCTGATTTATCAAGACTGGTGTGTGCTATGCCACTTTTAATAGGACCTGCACTGCCGAAGCAGGCATTTAACCCCTTAGTGACGACTAGAGATGAGCGAGCATGCTCGGCAGAGCATGCTCGAGTGCCATTTTTGCGTATTTGCGTACGCATTTTAAAATTCCTACGCTATTTATACGCATATTTTAAGCTATACGCAAATGCGTACGAATTGCGTACGAATAGCGTACAAATTGAATTTGTACGCAATTCGTACGCAATTCGTACGCATTTGCGTATAGATTAAAATATGCGTATGAATAGCGTAGGAATTTTAAAATGCGTACGCGAATACGCAAAAATGGCACTCGAGCATGCTCTGCCGAGCATGCTCGCTCATCTCTAGTGACGACCCATAAACCTTTTTACGTCAGTCACTAATTGGCCTTAGGCTAGGCTGACGCCTTTTTGTGGTAGCCTAGTCTAAGCAATGCACAGGTCTCCCTGTGAGAGTCGGGCTCCTGATCTAATGGCCCTGACTAGCAGAAGCGATGATCCAAGCTGTTTATACCCCTTAAATGCCGTGGTCTAAAGAAACTGCAGCATCTAAGTTGTTTAGATGGAGGTGGCTCCTTCTGTCTCCCAGCAGCAACCCACAAATGAGACTGTAGGGTGCTAAATTTTTGGCATGGCAACCAGAGGCCTAATAAAGGCCCCAGGCCTTCCTGCAGTGTAGGCCTAGGCGAAGCCTGCTGGTAATATAGTCAGTATGGCACTGGCAGTATAATACTTTGTTATACAAGAAGTACAATGTATTATAGAAGCGATCAAAAGATCGCCTGTCAAAGTCCCCTTGTGGTACTAGTAAATGGTTAAAAAAAGTAATAAAAAAAAATCCATGTTAAATACACCTTTTTTCGATTGGAAAAAAAATCTTTTCAATGGAAAAAATTGCAAAAGTAAAATCACCTCAACATATTTGGTATAACCACATCCATAACAACACTCACTACACAATTATCATGTAATTTATCCCATATGGCGAACGCCATAAAAAGAAAACAAAAAAAACTAATTTTGCCAGAATCGTTTTTTTACTTATTCGCCACAAAAAATTAAATAAAAAGTGACCAAATAATTGTTATTTACTCCAAAATTATAGCAATGAAAAGTACGGTATCCCACAAAAATCTAGCCCTCACAAAGCTCTGTAGAATGAAAAATTTAAAAAGTTATGGGTCTTGATATGCAGTTTTTTTTTTTAGGTTTTTATTGTGCTCAAGTAGTAATATGTCAAAAAATCTATATGTATTTTGTATCACTGTAATTGTACTGACCCAGAGAATTAAGATGATATGTTATTTATGCTGCAGAAAAGAAAACTCAGTGGCAGTGTTGATGTTTTTCCTTTCCCCACATAGAATTCATAAAAGTTAATCAGTAAGTCATGTATACCCCAAAACGGTGCCATTAAAAACTACAGCTTGTCTCACATAAAACAAAACCTCTTATCGTTACAGCAATGTTTTAAAAAATCACTTGGTCACTAAGGCCCAAAATTGGTTGGTCACTAAGGGGTTAATGTATGATGAGGCGCAGGCAGTCCGTGCGCCAAACTGAAATTAGAGCTGCCATATATTTCACTGTCCTTTCTACATTTCATTCATTATTTTAATGATTAAACTTCTGGAGCCGATAGGCTAGCCCACACCCCCTCACCATGCCTCCTTTTTAGAAACCTGGCAGGGTTTGCGACTTTTTAACGCAAAGATATTGGCGTGGGGGAATGAAATATTCTCCCCACAGCGGTTTTTGTTTTTATTTATTTTTTTAGTTTTATTTAGACTTTTTCTTCCCTATAGAAAAGTCAATGAGAAAAAGCCAGAAAATGCAATGTTAACTAAGAAAAATACCATAAAAAACGCACATTCATTATGCATTAGATAATTTCTTATCTTGCAGCTAAAATCTGACCACAGCCTTGTTTTTGTGCTGCATAAGAGATGCCTGCAAAAAAAGTGGAACACAGATCTAAATGTTTTATCATAGGTTTAATTGATGAATAAGTGATATACACCTCGCTCTATGGTCTAGATTTATGGATGCCTGTAATTTGTCGCCTTCTGTGCACTCTGTATTCTGCTATAAATTGCAGGCTGTATTTGGAGATGGAAAGGGAGATGGAAGATCTAGACTATAAAGTGCTATAAGAGTTGTTGGCCCTCTCATGAAATAGCAGTGCAACTGTGTTGTTCCGTAGAAATAACAGTAGGATGGCTCAATGCAGGGTTCTAAGAAAGGGTGCTCTAGGAAACTGGGACTGTATACTCTATAGAACACCAGACTTTCACTGGTGATTCTTTATTTATAGACAGAGTTTTCTGTACATTCAGTATATTATCTGTTCAGATTACTTAAAGTGGCATTTGCAAATTTAATCTCCCTTTAACAATACCGTTAAAATTGGAAAAACTCTCCAAAAAATGTCACCTTTTTTATTGTAGATATTTAATGTGTGTCTGCAGTAAATCTTATTGGCGCGCAACTCAGGGGACACAATTGCAGTTTTAACCACTTAGTGACATAAGTAATTTTAGCCTTAAAGGGGTATTCCCATCTTAGACAATGGGGGCATATCGCTAGGATATGCCCCCATTGTCTTATAGGTGCGAGTCCCACTGCTGGGACCCGCACCTATATTAAGAATGAAGCGGGGGAGCTCTGAGCCTGGAGGACCCCGGGGTCCGACCACCGCCAGACGCTGCCCCCCCCCCGCTGCGCTAATAGAAACTAATGCGAGCGCGCCGCACATGCACGGCGTGCTCACATTCGTTTCTATTAGCGCAGCGGGGGGGGCAGCGCCTGGCGGTGGTCGGAACCCGGGGTCCTCCACCCGCACCTATAAGACAATGGGGGCATATCCTAGCGATATGCCCCCATTGTCTAAGATGGGAATACCCCTTTAAGTACCAATAATATTTTCCTCCTTTGTGTTCTAGCGGTCATAGCTTTTTAATTTTTTCATCTATAAATTTTGTAATTTTGCGGGATTAGTTGTAGGTTTTTTAGGAACCATTTTGGGGTATATATACTGTATTAAATAACTTTTATTATTTTATTTTTAGGGGGAAATATAAAAAAGTCAGCAATTTTTACATTATTTTGTGGAATTTTTTTTATGCCATTCACCAAGTGGTAAAACTAACATAACTTTTTTTTATGTCGGCCCGTTTTTTTTTTACTAGTTTTCCTTTCCTCCTGTCAGCTCTGCAACTGCTTCCTCATTCTCCTCCATACTGACGGAGGGGAGGGGGGCGCTGCTTTAGCTGCTCATATCTCTGGATTGGTACCAGCTTTGCATTGTTTGAAAGCTGACATTCCAAGCTTTAAAACAATGCCAAAATGACAGCATTATCTTCAGTAAATTGGAAGATATCAGAAATCGGGATGCTGTGAATGCATCTGAAAATGACAGTAAAAGCAGGTTTTACCCACGATTATTCCCGACTCAATTTCTAACAGTGATATCTCCTGTTTATCTTGGACTAATGCTTTCTTGGAATGCCAGCTTTCAAACAAGACCAGTTGCAGACTTCTAGCTGCTACCATTGAGGGGATATCAGCAGCTAATGCAGCCTTCCACTTCTGCCTGAGCTCAGCTCGGGCAGCACAGTTAGGTGGTTAAACTTGCCAATGCCACTTTCATTACACAAGACAGATGATATACTGAATGTACAGAAAATTAGGTCTAACAAAAGATAGAGCTGGTCGTAGTTGTAGGGTTAAACTGAGCATGTGTGTCCACCTAAGCAAGCAGGTGGTGCTATGCAGATAGATTTGATTGAATAACTCTGTTATAGTGGTGCTCCATGCTTCCCGCCACTTCATTACTCATGGTAGGCACGTTCGCTAAGTTACCCCACTGCTGTTTCTCCAGTGGCCGGGACCCACTGACTCCCTGCAGGTTCTCTGTGACAGGCCTCCAGTCTTCTGGCTTGTGTTCCTGGCCTCACCACAGCCTGTCTTTGCTAGCTAAGCTTCTCCACTCATTCTTTAGGGCACGCATGTTCTCTCTGGTTCATAAATAACCAGTATGCGTGTGCCAGTCTGCACCATCCAATGGCTGGTAAATAAGGGGTATTTCAGGCACCTTCCTTAATGGAAAGGTGCCTGAGCAATTGGTTTTTCTAGCTTGCTAGTTCCTGTGAAGGTGTACAGTATCATTTCACTACCCGTGTACTGACTTCTGCCAGATTCCTGACTCTGATTCTCCGCTGCCTGACCCAACCTGTGGTCTGATACCATATTGATCCTTTGCTGACTGCCCGGACCATTGAACTGTTTCACAGATTTGCATATACTCTGCTTGCACTGACCTTGACCTCTTATTAAGTGCGAGTTTTGCCTGTTTACGCACTGGTGTCTCTTCACCCCCGTGGGTCAGCAACCAACCACACGGAGACTACACCAAGAGATAGTAGCCTGGTGTCTTCCCTGCAACAGTGTCCAGGGTTAAGGGGTGAAAACTGAGTTATCGGCAGAATAATGTTATTCGGTGTAGCCCTAAGTCAAATCGTTTGATTGGTGTGGTTCCACACCCATTGCCATAATAAACTCAGTGGCTATACTAAATTTATAATTGCATGCAATTACAAAATAATTTAAATCCAGGTACTGGTTTGACAAATGTAATGTATTTTTCATGGGACAACCACTTTAATGATTCTTAAGCTTCAAATTGCAGTGAGAGCTCAGGCCAATCAGATTCAGCAAAGTATGTCAGGTGACATTATTAACCAATCAGCTGCATGGATAACAGTCAGGACAGCTGCTGGAAGAAAGTCTTAGCACAGTGCAGACTATATATAGAATGTTTGCTCCAAATACATTGAAAAATTGCATTTTGATGATTGAACTTCACTCGAATGCTATCACAGACCCATTAAAGTTATGCCTCTTATTTAACTGAAGCCAACATATGTCTTCCATTTTATAATGTGCCAGGCTATAGTACTAACTTTTGAAATCTATGTGTAGCTGTAAGTGTAGAAATGTATACAGGCGGGTTGTCGCATTAGCTTAATTATGCGTAAAGCACATCATGGCTAACAGGTATAATACTGCTAGACACAAACTAATAGGAAGACAGTGTATTTACGACCTCCTAGACAGATCAAAGTCTAAATCTGTTTGACAGCTTCAAGATGGCAGAGCTTGCCACAGGCCGTCTGCTGCTTGCTTGCTTGCTGGAGCCCTTTGTAAAGCATGCCTGACAGCTAAGAGTATATTTTTAAGGATGATCAGGTAAAAGGCTGTCTTCTGACATTTTAACTAATCCCTAGCCTGTGGTTTGCTGCACATTGAGGATATTTGCTAGCAGGGGAGAGTGGCTTTTTCACATATGCAACCTGTCATTTTGAATTGGGCGTTTATTTGATGCCTGCTAATGTGAAGTTATACAATGAAATGGATTCTGATTGCATTAAACTGACGTGAGGTCTCATTTTTTCCCTAATATACCTTTGCCAGGGCTCTAATGACTGTTTAACCCACAGCAATCCACATCGGCCTATCATGCCAAAACATGATTTTTTGCAAGATGTAACATCAGCTTTGCTTATTTAAGCAGAAAACTTTAAATTTGGTGACCTTTATTTGTCTTGTCACTCAGCAATAATTAGCAGTCTTTGTAACCCTTATGCCCATAGGAGTTTACAGACTTTGCAGCATTTGTGATATAGACACGAGGATTTATTCTTCCAGTGTGTGGTAAGTTTAATGGAAGCAGAAAGTTGTCATCTTATCCATTCACTTATCATCATCCTCTTTGAAAATGTATTACATTTAAATGGATGTTCTGTGTGCTATGTGTAAATGTCTTCTCAATTTTAGCTATGTCAACAGATTATTTTACAATAAACTATAACTTTCAGTCTTATCCTAGCCTCCAAATTCTAATTTACTTTCACTGCCCATCCGGTTCATAAAGTAATGTCAGCAGGCTTGGAGATGACAAGAAACCCATTCCCGAGAAAAATAAATTTTTGACGCTTTTAATTAAAAACGTCCTATAGTTTTTCTACTGTACCTATATATACAATATGTCTACATGGTAACTGACAACAAACAAACGCTATATCGTTTAATCCTGCAGTCGTATTTACTTCCATTTGATCCCTACTTTATGCTTACTTACATTTGGTAGATTAGCAAGAGGACCCATAGAAGGAAGCGTGACTGCAGGACTGTGCAGCATTTGTTGCCTGTTACCATGGAGATGCATAGGTCTGTATCAGAGGTCTTGCAACAAAATTGCAGGAAATTTTTAGTTACGACCATTTACAAACTTTTTTTTTTTTTTTCATTTTAACCCCTTGACGACCACCATCTGTGTATATATGTCCTATCTGCACGTGCCCCGTGCAGATAGCACGTATATACACGTGCAGGTGGCCCTTTAATCCCAGCAATCTAGCAGGAGCAGGTCGGGTCCCGGCTCACAGACAGAGCGGGGACCCTGAGGAGAAGACAGGAGCAGTTTATTACCGCTTCTGTCTTCTCCTCAGCCGGAGGACAGCCGTACCTGAAGGTATGCTGAAGCAGGAAGGAAGCGGCAGCTTCCTGCGTTAGTCCCGGCGGTCACGTGACCGCCGGGTGTCTCGGGGCCAGAGCAGTGCTGCAGGGTCTAAGGAGACCCTGATCAGCTCTGCCTGTGTCTAATGAGTCCACAGGGGGCTGTTTTCCCCTGTAACTGGGGCCCCTGTGGATGCCCCAGTTACAGTGGAAACAGTGGGAAAAAAAAGTGTTAAAAAAAAAAAAGTCAATGTCCTCCAGAGGTCTTTTAATGACCTCCTGGGGGACATATTATTTGTCAAAAATAAATGAATAAATAAGTTAAAAAAAATGTAAAAAAAACAAACAAAAAAAAGTGTAAAAGAAAATTATTAAACACGCAGTCGCCAATGGAAACAGTCACCATAGTCGCCCCGTTAAATAAAATCTATACATGTTATATATCAAAACGATCGTCATCAAATAGGGAACCCAGTGCAATAATTAATTTGTGTGTCAGTTTTAATATTTAAAAAATAAAAATCTATAATTAAAAATAATTATTTTTTTTTATAAGAATTAGCTTTTTTCGTCCAAATTACACCTAAAAAAATATAAAAAAATCTTTAAAAAAAACATTCTAATAAAAAGTCCTAAGTGTCAAGTAAAAAAAATTGCAAAAATTATTTTCGTATTCAAACAAACAAAAAAAAAATTAGGGTCACTAAACCACCGTGTGCCCAAATCACAAAAAGTTGCCTGGACATTCAGGCCTTTAGTACGTCATTTGCCGGGTCTTTAAAGATGGCACCCGCTCCTGAGTAGAAGGGGTGCCATAGCCACGGGAGGTGTGCTGTTTCTTATAGCATACACCCACGACTGATGTTCGCAACCGGCAGTAATGCCGATCACGGACATTTAACCCCCTCAGATGCACACGAAACACCTGCGATCGGAGGAGCCGGAGCACATCTGCAGCAGCCCCTGTTTTTGTGAATGACAGGAGGCTGCTGCATAGTATTTCCTGTGTAGCCCTTGCCTGTGATTGGAGTGCATTGGAGTCTAGGAGAATAGCAATCTAATGATTGCTTGTTATAGTTCCCTATGGGAACTATAAAAAAGTGTAAAATAATTAAATAAATAAAGTTTTTAAAAATAAAAAAAATAAAAATTTAAATCACGCCCCTTTCCCTAAAATAAAATAACTAAAAATAATAAAGAAATACACATCATCGGTTTCGCCATGTGCGAAAACGCCCATAGTATAAAAATTTCTTTCCCATATGGCAAACAGCAAAACCAAAGCCGATTTGCCGTTTTCGGTTGCTTTATTTTCTAAAAAAAAATTACCGTAATTTTCGCCCCTTAAGACGCATTTTTCCCTCCCAAAAGTGGGGGAAAAATGCCCCTGCGTCTTATGGGGCGAATGCTAATGAGCACTTCCATTATGGAAGCGCTCATTAGCACCGGAGGACAAGGAAGAGATGAAGACTTTGTACTTACCGCTTCCTGGTCGTCGGCTGAGCTGTGCAGGGCTGCGCACAGCATGAGGGCGCTCTGTGACCTCACACTGTGCGTGCCGGGTCACAACTCAGCCGACAGCAGGAAGAAGAGGATCGCTCTGGAGGAGAAGAGCTGAGGTCTGATTAACATTGAGGGTCTGATTTGTGGTCTGACCTGAGGTTTAATGAAAAATATTTTTTTCCAACTTTATAATTATTTTATCACTATCAAAATGCAAGAAAAAATATACATATAAGATATCGCCGGATTTATAGTGACCTGTAGAATGAAAGTAACTGGTCAGTTTTATTGTACATCAAACGTCTATAAATAAACAGTAAAACTGTGGCAGAATTTTTTTTTTTTGCAATTTCACCCCATTTGGAATATTTTTCCCACTACATCATATGCAATATTAAATGGTGGTCTTGGAAAGTACAACTTGTCCCGCAAAAAACAAGCCCTCATACAGCTAAGTGAATAGAAAAATAATAGTAAAAAAAGTTATGGCTCTGGGAACACAGGGAGCGCAAAACACAAAAACCCTCCGGGGCTGAAAGGGTTAATGGTGCGCCCACCCGATCAGCAGCACAGGCCCTGCGGTTACTGACAGATTAACCCTTCACATGCTGCGGTCAGCACTGACAGCGGCGCGTGTGGAGTTTACAGAGGAAGGGGGCTCCCTCTGACTCCATGCTGTGGTGATTGGGGGGGGGGGGAAGCATGGTTGCTATGGCAGCCCCGATTCTTTACACATGCATCGGAGCTTGCCGGCAATGGAAGACCAGGCTGGGCCTCCTAGGCAACTGTCAGCATCTTACATTGTAAGATACTGATAGTTCAATGCAGCACAATGTACCATGCATTGTACTGCATTGAAACAGGGATCAAACCCTGCAAAGTTGAAGTCCCACAATGGGACAAAAATAAAAAAAAAGTGAAAAATGTTAATACATAAATTTAAGCTTCAAGTAAAAAAAAAAACAAAACCTTTCACCATAAAATAATGTATTTGAAATAATGTATAATTAAAAAAAAACAAAACAGAAATATTAGGTATCGCCGCGTCCATAAAGACCGGCTTTATAAAAATCTCACATGATCTACCCCTTCAGGTGAACGCAGAGAAAATAAATAAACAAAAACCCATTTTTTTGTCAACTTACATTACAAAAAGTGTAATAACGAGCAATCAAAAGCACGTATGTACCCCAAAATAGTTCCAATCAAACCATTACTGCATCCCGCAAAAAATGAGCCCCTACATAAGACAATCGCAGAACAAATAAGACAAATATGGCTTTCAGAAAATGGAGACACTAAAACATTTTTTTTCAGAAATGCTTTTATTGTGTAAAACTGAAATAAATTTAAAAAAGTAGACATATTAGGTATCGCTGCATCCGTAGCAACCTGCTCTATAAAAATATCACATGATCTACCCCCTAAGATGAACGCTGTTAAAAAATGTTATATTGAATGAGGAAAAAAAATCATATATACCCAAAAATGGTACCAATAAAAACGCTAGCTGTTCCTGCAAAAACCAAGCCCCTACACAAGACGGCAGAAAAATAAGAGATGTAACTTTCAGAAAATGAAGACACAAAAACATGATTTTTATTTTCAAAAATGCGTTATTATGTAAAACTGAAACAAAAAAAATAAAAATACGCATATTTGGTATCGTCGCATCCGTATCAACCTACTGTATAGAAACAACACATGATCTATACTGTCAGGAGAACTCTGTAAAAAATAAAAAATAAACGGTGCCATAATAGCCACAAAAAAACGTAATATCGAGCGATCAAAAATCATATGTACCCGAAAACTTACCTTACCTCTCACCTTATCCTGTAGTTTCCAAAATAGGGTCCCCTTTTGTGAGTTTCTACTCTAGGGGTGCATCAGGGGGGTCTTTTAAAGGTATGTTCACATGATGGATTTTGAAAATTCTGAGCGGAATCTGTGTATGTTTTACATGTTTCTTTTCTTTTTTTTTTATTAACCCATTCCCGCATTGTCCTGTACATGAGGGAATTCTGTCTCTTGCCGCATCCCCACATACATGTTCTGATCAGGTGGCTGCAGGAGCTGCACCCAACTGATCAGCAGCACAGGTCCGGCTGTTAATAACAGATTAACCCTTCACTGTCACCTTATCCTGTAGTTTCCAAAATGGGGTTACTTTTTGGGAGTTTCTACTCTAGGGTACATCAGGGGGTCTTCAAATGTGACAATGGCAACTTAAAATAATCCCAGTGAAATCTGCTGTCCAAAAGACATATGCCGCTCCTTCCCTTCTGCACCCTGACCTGTGCCCATACAGCAGTTTCTGTAAACTGCAGGAGCAGTTTGGTTTTGTTTGGCTGTTAACCCTTTCTTTGTCACCGGAAAAATGGATACAAATGGAAAATCTGCAAAAAAGTGAGATTTTGAAATTTCACCTCCATTTACCTTTAATTCTTATGGACCAACTAAAGGGTTAAAAGGGTTTGTAAAATCAATTTTTAATAATTTAAGGGTTACAAAATGGGGTAATTTATGGGGGGTTTCTACTATATAATCCTCACAAAGTGACTTCATAACTGAACTGGTCCTTTAAAAAAGTGGGTTTGGAAACTTCTAAATTGCTTCTAAATTTCAAAGCTTCTAACGTCCTAAAAAATTTAATGAAATTTACAAAATGATTCCATCATAAAGTAGACATATAGGAAATGTTAGATAATATTTTATGAGGCATCACTATCAATCTTAAAAGCAGAGAAATTCAAATTTAGAAAATAGTATTTTTCCAAATATTCTGTAAATTTGGGATTCAAATCTACCACTAACATGAAGTACAATATGTAGCAAGAAAACAATCTCAAAATCACTTGGATAAGTAAAAGCATTCCAAGGTTTCTATTACATTTCTCATTCATTTCAATGGGAGATTCAGTGCAGATTCCACCCCAACGTAGGGCATGCTGATTTTTTTCTACACTTTTTACCACATGATAAAGTGCTGCCTCCTATTGAAATGAATGAGAGGCTATTTTGAGGTTTTTTTTGGAGCTGATTTTGAGACTGAAATGTGCAAAAATATGGGCCAAAAACTCTGTGTGAACGGGCCCTTAGAATCTTCAACTTGCATACTGATATAAAGTGTGTGTATATATATATATATATATATATATATATATATATATATATATATATATAGTTACATTGTTTAATATGGACAACAGCAGTAATTATAGGGACCCAAAATGTTTCAGCTATGCCTTAGCGATACGTGTACTGGTGTACATAAGGCCTTAGTATCTGTTTATTGTCTCATGTGAAAGCATTCAGCTTGAAGTCCCTATGTTCATAGTATGCCTCTGATATCATGATCTAGAACTTCAATATACTTGAAATAACATATTTGAGGAATGTTTTATGTCACATTTCATATGATGTAAGCAGGGACTCATAATACAAGCCAAACACTACTAGATAGGATAATGAGCTTATGGATGTAACTTTCTGCGATTAAAATGGATTTGTGTTGTGGTCATGTATATTAACATAAAAAGGATATAAAGAATCGCTTCCCTGATTACTCAGTCTTCTGATGAGAATGTATATGTATTTTATTTTATTAAATTCTTATAACGCAGTTCATGCTGCTGCATTAGTCTTTTGTCTACTACGTATAGGCCTACCTGCCCTGTCCTAATAACATTTTCATTTGATACTGTGCCGGTGTTCTTACTGATGTATTGACATAATATAGAATACAATATTTTTGTCTTTCACACAAGAGCAGCGTGCTGCAATGTTTGTCGTGTCTCCGGGGGTTTGTGGAGTTTTTTTTTTTTTTTCCACCTTTCACTTAAAAATAACATGCGCCATTCTGCCACATGCATTTTATCTGACTGAGGCAACTATTAAATCTAAAGAATCAAATTCAATTTACTGTCTGGCTTGAAAGTTTGTATTTGTAAATTTGACAGTTTGTTTGAAAGGGCATAGGTACGGAAAATAAAAATTTGTACCCCAACCCACGTTGAAAATTACCTGTCAGAAATAGTTAGAAGTCTTCTGTATTTATCCTGAAGCGTGTCCCTTCAGCTGTCAGTTTAAAAAGGTTAACACTGTACAAAAGAGCAACCCACAAGAAAAAAAAACAGGGCGAAAGCTTTCCGGGGCAGCTTTTCGCTCAAAAGCCCATAAAACTATGTTTGCAGATTTCAAACTTTTACAATCAGGGATTTGTGATGTTTGTCAAAACTTGTTACCATGCCAAGGTGCACTGTTAGCATTGCTGCTAGTGGAAATGGGGCGTCCTGGTGACTTAGAGCTTTGTGTATACCTGTCCGCCTTTCTCGTCTTGTCGAGGTACATTTCTTGCTTGTCTGCCACCAAACTGATTTCTTATCATTGTAGCACTTTCTAAATGCAGGTGGAATTGAGCTGCAATGGTCAGGTGTATTATACTATGTTCATAGTTTTTGGGTTTTTTTTATCAGATTTTATCACATTTATTATATCTAATAATTATTCTAAGATCTTTCTCTTGGTTCACATTGATTAGTCAAGGAATAATTGTTTTGCTGTTTATTCAATTGATACATCTTCAGTATTTTGTAGTAAACCATGATAGAATGAAATCTGAGTACATAGTATATAGCTCCTTCCTTTTATAATCAGGTACCAGTTTTCTGCATTTTCTATGTATTATTAGTAATATTGCTACCCAGTACATGTGTTTTTCAAGATTACAGTTTAAGTAGATCATAATGGGAGCATTGATGTTTCTACATTTTAAATCTTGAACTATATCTAGAAAAAACAATACCTTACATGAATATATTTCATTCCTTTTCTATTATTTAATAGGCTGTTATGATTATTTAATAGTCCTAGACTATGTACTGTATACTTCTTGTATAAAAAACTATGATAAAAACTGTGTGGAGTCAACTTTAAAGCCTATAAATATACAGAGCCACTTTAGCAATCCAACTAAATGATTTGGTAATTTTTTTTTATTTTATTTTGTTACATAATTATATTTGTAGAAATAAAACCTTACTCATGCAGCACTGCAGTTCTCCTTATTTAATTTTTGCTGTTCACACTGTTATTTTAGAACGAATACTTTCATGTATTTGCAATTTCTCTCTCAGTATGATCCTTAATTTAGATGCTCGGGGATTGGGAATATGATTTTGGCAATACAAGACTAGAGAAATGAAATATCAATTTTATACATGACAAGTTTGTTTAGAGGTGGGGCATGCTAAAAAACGAAAGCAGCATGTTAACCTGTAAGACTGAATGGTTTAAAAGAAAGAAAAAAAAAATTTTTTTCCTCAGATCTTCAGAGTGCTAATAGAAGTACATTACCGTGATGTTAAGTCTGCTTAGCTATTCCAAATAATATGAGTAACAGCCATAGAATTTTATTAATATTACATTCCTTGCCGCCAGGAAACATGCCAATATATACAAGCAGCCCATTTGGGATTTTGTGTCAAGTTTCTTCTGGTCACTTAACCCATTGTGTGTTACATGCATGTTGGGTAATGCAAAGTACTAATTATACTACGAAGAGGAGAATGTACAGAAACTGTGTACTTGTCAAAGCATACAAGCAATGACACAGTCAGGTCTTTGATTTGTGCGATTCATGATTGGATATAGCTATGATATTTGTGGTGTTTTTTTTCTTTATTGTAGGTTGAACTGAAAAGGAAGTATAATGATCAACACTCAAAAACTAGAGGACTTCTGCCTGGCAGCCAGTGGTATGAGATACAAGCATACCGAGCCCTTAATCAGGCCTTGGGGAGGTAAGTTCTTGGATGTTGACCTTCTCTGATAATGATTACTAAACTATTGATAATGATACTGGTTTGCAACTAGTAATGTCTGGATGTCCCAGGGCTTCAGCTTCATCTGAATGAATTAAAAGGGGTATGGTGTCAACCTGGTAAAAACTAGTTTAAATATTTCCTTTTTAATGAAGACATTTTGTGTGTTTGTGTAAGATCCATCTAGATTTAATTAATGTACTTTACATCATGTACTGAATATTTCTTAACCTCAATGGTATGTGGAGGTTTGCATAATAATTCATGGTCAGGATATATATGTAAAAACTATTTTTTTTAACAAGTTCCTGCAGCGTAGCCCCTGAAACGAAAGATTCATACTTACCTTCTCCATACCGCTCCAGCGGTCTGCGCTGCCTCCACTCTCTCCATCTTCCGGGCCTGGCACTGTTTACATCCGTTGGCTACGGGCATGGCCACATGCACTGTTACAGCCAATGACTGGCTTCAGCAGAGATGTGGTCACAAGCAAAACGTCACAGCTGAAGCAGTCTTTGGCTGGAGCAGTGCATGTGACCATGCCCATAGCCAGCCTGATATAAACAGTGCCAGGACCAGAAGATGGAGGCAGCATGGACCACTGGTGCGGTGTGGACTAGGTAAGTATGAATCTTCTGTTTCAGGGGCCATGCTGCAGGAACTTGTTAAAAATCATTTTTACCGGAAAACTCCTGTAAAGCATGGTGATTGCACTTAGTTATATGGTGCCTTACCAGAATACGATTTCCCTTTGGGTCAAGGTATCCTTCTTAATAGTGATAGCTGTTATTATAGAAAACTGTAGAAATTTTAACTACATTAACATAATTGATTAAAAACCTAAATAAGTTATGGCAGGCCAATATATGATAAAATATATAGAATATAGCGAAGGAATTGCTTGTGTTATTTTGATAATGATGAAAATCTGAATTATTATATTATGTCATTTATTAGCAAAATTTCTAGGCAAATAATTATTCGCCCAACTTTAAAAATCATTCAGTATTAAAATTTGCAAACCTTTTCTTGCTTGCTTTGCCTCGGCTCATTGTCCAGATCATTGTCATATAAACCTGCTTTAAAAGATTGCCCTGCATTTCTTATGTGAGAAAATAAATATATTACGTCCTTTCATTGGAGTCATATTTTATGTTCTTGCAAGCTGAATCTTGCTGTGTTTATGGTGTATATCATCGGCTATCATTCTCATGATAATGCTATAAAATAATGTACGGTATTAGCCAGGGTTCTTTAATAGTCGTGTTCAATGTAAGTAGTAAATACATAGGAATCGTGCTCTTACAGTCACTTGATATTTCTCCCATTTTTTTTATCATGCCGAATGCATGTAAAATCATGATAAATAAGGAAAATCTGATGGCTGCAGGTAAAAGTAAAAGATGATACCCAGATTAACTAGCGCCAGTGAATAATTAATAATCAGTTTGTACATTTATTTATAGAGCTGACCCTACAAAACTGCCTTCAATACAAATCTCTTCAGTTCAGTTTTCCCTGCAAGTATCGATTAAATGTGTTGCACTGAACTATAACAAATAGCATATTGGATTTCTCATTGTGTGCCTGACTGGCCTGGAGGAGCTCAGGTAACACAAACACAAAGCAATGCTTTCTGAAGTCTCCTAAAGTAAAAAGAGGCAAAAAATAGCAGTTCAGTTTTATTCACCTTCTACTCAGTAGAACGTCACGAAAAGGCCATGCACAGGAAGAGAAAGTCACTAAAGACAAGTGACCTTTTACTTGAAGAGATCCTTCACCAAAATATGATATATGCTGACAGTGACAGAAAGTGGTCACATTTTGGGAGCAAAATGTCTACAAAGATTTATGGCAATAGAAGCAGAAAAGGCTTGAATCTGGCACTTTTCCTGAAAATCCAGAAATGCTCTGCCATGCAGAAACGGCATGATAAAGTAAACTTTAGTTTTTTCAAAGGTGGAAAGTTAGAGGGCAATAAAGGTAAGATAATAGGATAAAAATCCAGAAATACTCTTAGCGCAGCACCTGTTTCCAACACAGGACTACATGATAATCTGTAATTGCCCCTCAAATAAACTAAATTCTTGGCAGATAAAGCAATTTAGTAGAATAACATGAAAAATAAAGTAATAATGGTATAATTTGTCTTATTATTTCATCTGCTAATCTGGCAGTCCTGGTAATGCCAGATTAATGGAATTTTATAGTACTTTGTGCTGCAGGTATTGAAGCAACTCTTTTAGGATGTTTTTACATCAGTGACTGAATTTTCATGGAATGAAAGCACAGGGACAGATTTACTAAGCCTGGAGATGGTATAAGCTTAGACCGGCTGTCTAGACCTGGTTAAGAGAGAGACACTTTTCTCTGACTCTGTACCAACCATTGACTTACTTTGAGACAGAATTGTATACCAGAATTCCTGTGCAATGTTGGTGCAAAAGGCCACATCTTAGACTGCCCCCCTTTCCTTTGGTGCCCCACCCACATCCTGCTAAGCCATAGTCCTTTTTGGGTGAGGCAAAAGAAATTGGAAAAAAACTAGTTGCGCCAATTTGCACCACTTTTTGCACCGATTCTAGACGCAGACACAATAGTAAATCTAGGCCAGTGTGTGATTTTCCCATCCTGCACCGCAAATGGGATTGTACAGTAAGCAATATACATTAGGATATCTGACCATGTATGCCAGTTATAAGGTTTTGACTTTTTCACAAGTTTAGTGCATGTATGCAGAATGCATACATTAAAGGGGTTCTCCGGGAATTTAGAAAATTAAAATACCTAAATATAACTTTATTATAAATATATTCCCAAACACCTTTCATTAGTTATAATGCCTCATTTTGTCTGGGGAGCAATCATTAGGAGAAATAAAATGGCCGTCGTCTTATTAGTTCACACGAAACCTGTCCTGATCACACAGCAAGACACAGCCGCATCCCTGCCACCTCTCTATACTTCATGTCTCCTCATGAACTCCGTTCCTACACAGATTCAGCTGAAGATCTTATGAGCTGTATTTAGGATCATAATCCCTGACATGCAGAGAAGAGAGAAGGACGAGGCAGCTCTTTATCTCAGTGTTGTGAAGTAATTTGTCCTGCTGTGTGATTAGGACAGGTTTTCTGTGTACTAATAGGACGGCGGCCATTTTATTTTTCCTAATGATTGCTCCCAAGACAAAGCGAGCCATAATATCTAATGAAAGGTATTTGGGAATATATTTATAATAAAGTAATATTTACGTATTTTCATTTTCTTAATTCCTGGAGAACCCCTTTAAGCCCTCCCTGTGTACTGTGGTAAGGTTTTAAGGTAAAAGTATTGTCTAGGCATTTAGTAAAAAATAAAAATTCAGAATGGTGCAAAATAATGAAACAACTCATACTCATCCTACCAGTCTCCTACCTCTCATGTCCTGACCGTTCCTGGGTACCCCACCTCCTTTACTTTCTCTCCTCCATCTGAAGGTGGACATGTGACAGCTGCAGCCAATCACTGGCTGTAGTCATGATGTGTTGGTCACTGCTACAGCTAATTCCAAATGTCTGTGTCAAAAGGGAGCAGAAATTATAGACTGCAGGAGACCTGGGAAATTTCACAACATTGGAGGGATAAGATAAGTATGTAATTCTCAGCAGTTTATAAAAAGCGTTAAACGCCTGAACAAGCTCTTTTAATGCAATGACTATACCCCATTTTACTAAGTTGTTAGAGTCTCATGTACATCTAATATATGTATAGAGCCTTGCATGTAGCTTAGCTTTGCTGTTTCATATTTATGCATATAGAGGGTCATTTATTATTCTGAAATACGCCTAAATTAGGCATATTTCAGGTGCAGATAGTGACGCAACGGTTAGTTGTGCTGCTATCTGCGACTTTTCCTGCTCACGCGAAGTCAAAAATTGTGGGCAGGGAAGGGTAGAGTCCAGCAGGCCCGTCTCATTCACCATTTTCTGCACCTGGTTTCGGCATAGAAAATGGTTTAAATGTAAGACAACTAGGAAGCTGGCTTACATTAAGATTGGCGCTGGATGCGCTGAAGTTATGGAGAGGTCAGCGCCTCTTCGTAACTTTGGCGGAACCAGACTGGCGTCTAAAATGCCGGTCTTAATAAATGTGCCCTTTATTCTTTGTGGATATAGTCTACTTTCTAACATTTATGTATTAACTGTCAATGCCCCTAGGATTCTGTGTTCAGGGTGTTTTTATGCAGTTTCTGAAGCCAATGCAAGAAACGGATCATAAAGGAGGACACATACAGAGAAAAGACTGAGTCTTCTCTTTGATTCAGCTCCTGACCTTGGCTTCAAAAACTGCATAAAAAACCTGTTCCTGAAACTTAGCACTAAAGGCTTTTACCAGTTTGTGTCAACATCTTTTAAAATAGTAATTTATGAAGGTAGCTGTACTTTTGTAATGTCTATTTTGCTATCATTTTCTTTCTGGGCATGTATGCAGCTCTCTCTCTTATTTCCTGTGATGTCATGTCCATATGTGTGTGTGTAAATACCTGAGTGGGAGGAGCTATAAACTAGCTGGGTGTTGGAGCTGTGGCAGAGAAAGGAGAAGTGCCCCCTGTGTTTGGTTGGCTATAGGAACAGGAAGCGCTACATACAGGATGTAAAAAACAGGGATTTATTTACATGGTGAAAATGGTTCAGTAGAGTTAGAACTGAAAAAAGGCTTAGGGAAGATGTGCATGAGGTAAGCAACTGCATGAACATATTTATTGAAAAACAGAAAACCCCTTTAAGGTTATTTATACATTTTTTTTCAGGTGTATCAGGCATAAAAATGACTGGGGTGCACTTATTTTAGTTGATGACCGTTTCAGGAGTAATCCAAAGTATATAACTGGTAAGTAAAAACAATGACTATTCTACCTGCGTTTCTAAGATGTCAACAGTCACTTGGCAGATTTATATGACCTGTTTTGTAAAAATAAATAAATAAATAAATTTTTAAAAAATACAAAATTTTAAAATGTATCCTATATCATCTGAGAATCCAAATATGATCATGTTCTGGTTCTAAGTAAGTAATTTATGTGTGAACTAAAGCAAGAGAGGAGATAAATATCTAACACTCATGTCCTTAGCTAATGACATTTTGGATACTGTAAAGCAGAGACTTGTGTAA
This sequence comes from Rhinella marina, assembly GCA_900303285.1. Lineage (NCBI taxonomy): Eukaryota > Metazoa > Chordata > Amphibia > Anura > Bufonidae > Rhinella > Rhinella marina. Next base: position 1,304,081 of record ONZH01023284.1, read on the forward strand.
ATAGCACTTGGGAAATGCAGGTGCTTGTCTCATGTGAAAGCCGCTGCTACCCAGGGAAAGGAAGGACAGAAGTCCTCTAGATAATGTTAAAGAGTTAAAATATAAAGCTAACTTGGTATAGTTAAAATAACAGTGGGCATTACTCCATATATTAATATTTTTATTAAATTCATTGGATTATCCCTTTAAACATGGGAATTATGAGCTGAGAAAATGAGGCGCTGCCATTTAATATTTCTCTTCAAGTTTATGTCTTCATGGACGCATTGACTTCATTTACTCTGCAGCCAGTAAAGACCACAGGGAAAACACTGTATTGTGTTGACCATGTCACACGCAGTAATTGATTTTCTTTTAATTTTCTCAGCTAAAAGCTTTAGGAGTCCAATTTATTAGGGCAGCTCTGCTGTACAAATCCCCAAATCCTCAGGCGTTTCAGCCATAAAGTCATTGCAACTGGACAAAGAAACTTAGAAAAGAGCTTAAAATGGAGTTGTTGCACTTCTTGTGTACAGACAGTAGGGGGAGCTCCGATACCATTCTGTCCGCCAAACGTGATTGCACACTGTTTGGCAGCATTTCTTATGCTAGGAGATACAAAGCCGAAATATGTCCTATGACTGGGGATGCATTGTTTGCTTTTGTACAGTAGTTTAACATCACTTTAACTGGCAAAACAGGCAGCAATGTATTTTACTTACATAGGCTGGAAGTTATTTAAGAATTTGATTTTGAGTATGCTGTGTACTGAACCCCAGTTGCGCACAAACATTTTGTCATTTTTTTTTAAATATAAAAAATAAAAGTCTGTAATGCCTTACAATCAGAGTAATGTACATTCTAATGAGTAAACATAGGATAGTGAAAATCACTTTCCTTTTCTTAATGTTATTAAAATGTGTTTGACTGTATAGCAATACAGTAAAAATAATGAACCAAAAAATAAAACAATGCCGACTGACATTAACCAGGGCATGTTAAATAAGTGTTACATTAGGCACATGTAGTAGAAATACACAACAATAGATAATGCTATACTCAGATGAGCCATAATCTGACGATATACGTAACTCCTTGGTCTTCTCCTTTGTACTGATATGAAAAATAATATATTTCCGTTAGTGAAAGCAGTTTAATGGTGTTTATTCTTTATGTTTTGAGAGTCAATAATCTATGGCTTAAAGGGAACCTGTCAGCTCTGAAACACACTCCAAACTAGAGTAAGTGATGTATAGTGTAAGTGACGTCGAGTCCGGTTATGTAATTTTTATCTTCATATTTACTTGCATTCTGACTCTGTGCTCTGACAAACCTGCAGTAAAATGCACTCAGTGGACTCCGGTGCTCACTCACATAATGGAGAGGACTCAAAGAAGAGTCCATTCAATGTATTTTACTGCCAGTTTGTGGGAGCACAGCGTCAGAATGGGAGTGAGTATGAAGATAAAACTTACATAATGGGATTCAGCATCACTTACACTATGCAACGCTTACTGTAGTTCAGGAGGTGTTTCGGAGATGACAGGTTCCCTTTAAGTGCTGATATTGCTAATGAGTAAGGACATGGTCCTAGATCGTATGTACCCCTCACTGCTGACGATTTGTCTTTATGCTTAACTCTTAATATATGCTTATTACAATAAAAACAGATTTGTATACACACACAGAGAATGCTATCAGTCACTGATAACACCACCCCTGTATACAACTATCAGTTACTGACAGCTATCTATGTATACACACTTACACAGAGAATGCTATCAATCACTGATAACACCTCCCCTGTGTACAACTATCAGTGACTGACAACTATCTATGTATACACACTTACACAGAGAATACTATCAATCACTGATAACACCTCCCCTGTACAACTATCCGTGACTGACAGCTATCTATGTATACACACTTACACAGAGAATGCTATCAATCACTGATAATACCTGCCCTGTGTACAGATATCAGTAACTGACAACTATCTATGTATACACACACAGGGAATACTATCAATGCCTGATAACACCTCCCCCTTGTACAGTGACTGACTGTTATGTATACACACTTATCAGTGATTTATAGCATTTTCTGTTCAAGGTGGCACCCGTGTACAACTGAGCTCACAAAGAGTAGAAATGTGAATTTAATGGGAACTACAAGTTATACTGAATCTTTTCCTACAAAACTATATGTTAATCTGCTCAGCTCCTCCAGCTTTATAACATGCTGTCTCCAACTTGTACTGCATTTCATAATGACAGGTCCTCTTTATCCTCGTAACAGAGGCCTAAGGTCAGAGCTTTTAACTTACATTATAGTGAAGTTCTGTAAAGCAAGAGCTCTTTATTCTAATATCTCAGAGTGAGTGGGTGGGAAATTCATCCTCTACCTACATAGTTATTTAAATAATCCAAACAAGACCCAATTGCCTCTTATCCTACATTTTGTCATATAGAAGAACTTCCTGAGACTGTGTTGTACATGTAGAACTGGGGAGACTTAAAGGGGTTGTCTCACTTCAGCAAATGGCATTTACCAAGTAGAGAAAGTTAATATAAGCCACTTACTAATGTATTGTGATTGTCTATATTGCCTCTTTGCTCGCTTGATACATTTTCCATTACATTATACACTGCTTGTTTCCAGGGTTTATGACCACCCTGCAAACCAGCAGCAGTGGACGTGTATGCATACCATATGAAAAAGCACTGTTCTATCTAGTGGCCAGTCCCATGGGAGTGCACACAGGCTAGTGCTTTTTTTCCTGTAGTGTGCAAGCACGTACATCACTGCTGGATTGCTGGGTGGTCATAACCATGGAAATGAGCAGTGTATAATGTGATGGAAAAATGAATCCAGCCAGCAAAGGAAACAATATGGACAATCACAATACATTAGTAAGTGCCTTGTATTAACATTGTCTACATGATAAATGTGCTTTGCTGAAGTGAGACAACCCTTTTAACAATTATCTATTCAGCTATGACTACTTGAATGTTCTTTGACTTCCATTTGTAGAGTTCATTTTCAGGAAAGTTGGTTGTACTGTTGGGAGGGTATGAACAGATATTAGAAAATTAAAGAGGACCTTTCACCTCTCCTGATATGTTGATTTTCGTGACTATTTGCATTTCCCTTGTAATAACAATTCTGAAGCATCTATTGTTATGACTGCCAGAAATTTACAAATAAGTTGCCAGCAGTCTGCACTAAAGGTACTGCTGGGTGTTACCAGTAGTGGGTGTGTCTAACTCTGTCCAATCAGTGCTGCTAGTGTGAGACTGTGCAGGTGCACACCCCTCAACTGGTAACACCCATCTGTACCTTTACTGTAAGCTGCCAGCAATTTATTCATAACTTTGAGTAGAAATAATAGAGGAATGGCACAACATAGAGCCATAAGAATAGATGCTCCAGAATAGTTATTACATGGGGGATGCAATTATTTACTAAAATAGACATGTCAGGAGAGGTGAAAGGTCCTCTTTAAAGGGAGTCTGTCACCAATATAACTAAGAGCACTGCCCCACAGAAGATTGCATACACATCCCAGACATACCTGTGTGCACTGTGTGTCTGTATTACATGTCCTGGTACCAGCTAGAAATATGAACATGGCCTTGTTTGAAAGCTGGCATTCCTTTCAAATGATACCAGAATCATAGAATTAGATCTACTATATAATACTGTAGCTGTTAGAAATCGAGTCAGGAGTCAAAGTGTTTTTAGTTTCACTTTCAGCCGGGCACTTGGGAGCTGTTTTCCAGCAGAATAAAAGTGCTTTTCCTGGACATGGAATAAAGGCACAAAGTGCACTCAGGTATGCTTGGGATGTGTATGCAATCTTCTATGGGGCAGTGCTCTTAGTTATATTGGTGAAAACTAGGTGACAGACTCCCTTCAAGTGATGGCTGCTGGACATGTACTCCCGATTAGGGAGATATTTACTGTACTTATCTCTTCTACAGTTAATGACCTCTAATGTAATTCCTGCAGTGAGCAGGAATCCAACTAATATGGGTAAAATTATTGTATATATGGTGTTAATGTAAAAAAGATTCTTGATTCTTGAATAAAATATTCTATGTAATCTGTTATACAGGTCTGTCAAAATGGGTGCGGCAGCTGGTCCAGCATCATTCTACATTTAACAGTGCACTGGAGTCTCTGGTAGCGTTTTCTACAAATCAGCAACAGCAGGTCCAGGTATCAAGTGTGGTCAGTGATGATATGTGTCCTCAGGAGCCTTCTCTTTCCACCAATGATAGCGTTATTGATTCTTCACTGCTGGAAGTCTCTATTCATCCTTCTGACAGTGTTTTACAACCTTCAGAAGGGACCTTTTCTACACCCATCCATGCCTCCCAACCTTCTGTAATTACAATTACCTCTAGTTCTGACCATTCAGGATCTGATGAAGATAAAAAAGACAGAAATAAAGGTTTGTATTGGACCATATTGTATTTAGCATTCATTAATTTGGAATTACAGCATGGCCTTCTTAAAACAGAAGACATTTACTTATTTTCTTCCCTAGAACCACAATTTCTGGCTTATTAGCATTCAGCCATCCAAGATGTGGTAGGGGCAGCTGTAGGAAGTTAGGACTTATGAGGCCCTAATAAATCATTAAAGGGGTTATCCAAGACTAATGAAGACCTCCCAGGGTGGCCAACCCGCAGTGGAAATCATACGTACCTGGTCCCCGCTTCTGAGTTCTGTGTCTGTTGCTCCTGAACCGACACTTCCTCTCCCTGCACTGCTGAAAATAACAACCGTCGACGGGTGGACACCTGACCATTGCAGCCAATCACGTTGCAGCGGTTACCTTCTCTGCTTGCACGTGACTAGTCTGTGATTGGCTACAGCAGTCACATATCTAAATCCCCCCTCCCGTCGACGGATGTTATTTTCAGTGCTGTAGGGAGAGGTAGAGCTGGCATGGGAGCGACAGACACAGAACACAATGGCCGGGACCAAGTAGGTATGATCTCCACCACGGGGCAGTTACTATAGGAGGTCTGTATTAATGTTGAATAACCCCTTTAATTAGAGCTTTGTAGATTAAAATGTAATATACGCTAAAAAAGGGCAAAAAAAATGTATTAAATCAGGAAGTTAATTTACAGTGTTGGCCATATAGAAACAGTTAGCGGTATTTCTATCAGCTACCCTTAAGAAATGTCACAACTTTTGTCAAAGCTGTTTTTGTGCAAACATGTGTGGGACTCATTTATCAAAACTGTTTAACAGGAAAACTGTCTTAGTTGCCCATAGCAACAAATCAGAGTTCACCTTTCAGGACACTTTACAAAATAAACGGTAAACTGTGATTGGTTGTGGGCAACTGAGATAGTTTTTATAAATGAGACCATATGAATTTTTGCAGTTTTCGAAAGTGATTGTGAAAGTGGGCACGGCTAACTATGAAAATGAGGTGGACGCCAAATTTATCAGTTGCAACATTTTTTAAAGAAACAAAAAACATTTGCAGGTGAACCATCTGTAGACAAAAATGCTATTTTTAACCCTTAGGACACCAGCACTGTACATGTACAGCGCTGGAAGCCGGGACAAAAATTCCAGCGCTACAGGGGTCCGGCAGTGGCTGATAGCCGGACCCCTGCTGTATGCCCTGGCATCGGTGAAAACACTGATGCCGCTGCATTAACCCTCGCACTGCCGCGGTCAGCGCTGACCGCGGCACGTGCGGGTATCCTGTCGGGTTGCGATCCCCATCGGGTCCCCGCGCTGCTGTAACGGGGACCCGATGGCAGAGAAGGCAGCCCGATGCCTTCCTTAGGCATCGGGCTGCCTTCCACGGTAGCCTGTGAGATCCAGCCCCGTGGATCTCACAGGCAGCAGGCTGTAAGTGTATTACAATGTGTAATACACTTACAGCCAATGCATTACAATACAGAAGTATTGTAATGCATTGTTTAGGGGATCAGACCCCCAAAAGTTAAAGTCCCAGACTGGCACAAAAAATAAAGTAAAAAAAAAAAAGTTAAAAAAATTAAGTTTAACAAAAAAAAATAAAAGTTTCAAGAAAAAAAAAGTAATTTTCCCAAAATAAAGTTTAAAAAATTGTAAAAAATAAAGAAAAAAAGAAAAGTAGACATATTAGGTATCGCCGCGTCCGTATCAACCGGCTCTATAAAAATATAACATGACCCACCCCGCTAGGTGAACTCTGTAAAAAATAAAAACAGTGCAAAAAAAGCCATTTTCTGATACCTTGCCTCACAAAAAGTGTAATACCAAGCGATCAAAAAGACGTATTAATCCCAAAATGGTACCAATCAAACCATCATCTCGTCCCGCAAAAAATGAGACCCTACCTAAGACAATCGCCCGAAAAATAAAAAAAAATATGGCTCTCAGAAAATGGCAACACAAAAAAAGATTTTATTCTGTTCAAAAATGCATCTAATGTGTAAAACTTAACAAAAATAAAAATGTTAGACATATTGGGTATTGCCGCGTCCGTAACAACCTGCTCTATAAAAATATCACATGATTTGCCCTTTCAGGTGAATGCTGAAAAAAATTTTTTTAAAAACTATGCCAAAACAGCCATTCCCCCCCCCTCTTTCCTCACAAAAAGTGTAATAGCAGGCGATCAAAAAGGCGTATTTACACCAAAATGGTACCAATCAAACTGTCATCTTGTCCCGCAAAAAATGAGACCCTACCTAAGACACTCGCCCTTCTGGTGAATGCTGTATAAAAATTTTTTAAAAACTATGCCAAAACAGCTATTTTTTTTTTCACCTTGACTCACAAAAAGTGTAATACCAAGCGATCAAAAAGGCATATTTACCCCAAAATGGTACCAATGAAACAGTCATCTCATCCCGCAAAAAATGAGACCCCACATAAGACAATAACTCAAAAAAAAAAAAAAATCAATGGCTCCCGCAAACCAATCCATCAAAATCTGTGCTGCAAAATCCATATGGCGCGCGTTCTGTTCTGAGTCCTGCCATGTGCCCCCACAGCAGTTTACTACCACATATGGGGTGTTGCTGTATTCAGGAGAAAATGGGGAACAAATTATGGGGTGCTTTTCTCCTGTTACCCCTTGTGAAAATTAATAATTTTGGGGCTAAAGCAACGTTTTATTGGAAGAAATGAAACTTTTCATTTTCACAGCCAAGTGTTTCCAAATTCCGTAAAACGCTTAGGGGGTCAAAGTGGCCAGTACACCCCTTAATATATTCTTTGAAGGGTGTAGTTTCCAAAATGGGGTCATTTTTTGAGGGTTTCCACTGTAGGGATACGTCAGGGTCTCTCAATTACAAAATGGTGCCTAAGAACCATTTTAGCTAAATCTGCCTCCAAAATCCATATGGCGCTCCTTTCCTTCTGACCTCTGCCACAAACCCATAGAGACGTTTATCACCACATATGGGGTATTTCTGTAAACTGCAGAATCAGAGTAATGTATATTGAGGTTTAGTTTGCTGTTAACCCTTGCTGTGTTGCAAGAACAAAATTATTAACGTGAAAAATCTACCAGAAAAATTGAAATTTTGAAATTTCACCTCCATTTTCCTTTAATTCTTGTGGAACACCTCAAGGGTTAATAAAGTTTGTAACATCAGTTTTTTTTATAATTTGAGGGGTGTAGTTTCTAAAATGGGGTCATTTATTAGTGGTTTCCATTAGGTAAGCCTCACAAAATCACTTTATAACTGAATTGGTGCTCAAAAAAATGGTTTGGTAAATTTTGTTGAAAATTTGAAAAATTGCTTCTAAACTTCTAAGCCCTCTAACTTCCTAAAAAAATAAAATGACATTTACAAAATGATGCCAACATAAAGTAGACATATGGGGAATGTTAAGTAATAAATATTTTATGAGGTATCACTTTCTGTTTTAAAAGCAGAGAAATTGAAATTTTGAAAATTGAAAATTTTTCAAAATTTTTGTTAAATTTGGGATTTTTTCATAAATAAAGGTGAAATATATTGACTCAAATTTATGACTTTCATGAAGTACAATGTGTCACGAGAAAACAATCTCAGAATGGCCTGGATAAGTAAAAGCATTCTAAAGTTATTACCACATAAAGTGACACGTCAGATTTGCAAAAATTGGCCTGGGATTTAAGGTGAAAAGTGGCTCAGTACTGAAAGGGTTAAAGAGTTATCAAACAAACATGCACCATTTGATAAATTTGATGCATCTCACACCAGTGCAGACATATCACACCAGTGCAAAACTGACTTCCCCTCATGATAAATGTTCCCTTAATTAATAGCTGGCCGATCCAGAACTGTCCTTCATTTGAGCCACATCCACTTGTAGACGGTATTTAAGTAAATTTATTCCGGCCTATTCCTTGTTTTTTTTTTTTTTAAACTCATGTTGATTACTTAAAGGGGTTGTCCAGGTTCAGAGCAGCCTGCCTAACAAGAGCATCGGAGCATTTTATGCTCCGTTGCTCTCCTTTGCCCTGCGCTAAGTCGCGCAGGTCAAAGGCATTTTGCTCAGTTCCAGTGACGAACCGAGCTCTGCCAGTTGGAGACTTCCGCCCAGCAATGTGGCCGGTGACGTCACCGGCGCTGATGGTCGGGCTTTAGCGCTGCCCTAGCCAGTAAAACAGCTAGAGCAGCGCTAAAGCTGGGCCACCAGAGCCGATGACGTCGCCGGGCGGAAGACTCCGCCCGGCAGTGTGTATTTGTAAATGTAAGAGCTCTTGCCCTGCGCGATCCAGCACAGGGCAAGGCAGCACATCGGAGCATGAAATACTCCGATGCTGTTGTCAGGCAGGCTGCCTGGGTGAAATCCTGGGTATGTACGGGTTCAGCTCTGAACCCGGACAACCCCTTTAAGAGTATATTTTCATGAGACCTTTTTGCATAATATATTTTGGAGAAATATACCTTAATTATAGCAAAGATTGCAAAGACTTCTCCTGAGAAACTTCTGTATTTGAAGAGGCCAAATTCCCCACATCTCTTTGTACCCCATTGCACTGTATATTTCTGGACATACGTTTGCATGTTACTTAATATGATCAGTAATGTTTTTTGTTTTGTCTTTCAATAGGTGATTTTAATGTTTTTAGAGCACAGAGGTCTAAAAATACACATTTTAGAAGAGGAAAAGGGTTTCCAACTAAAAAGCAAGTAACCGAGAAATCTGAGAAGCAGAAACTGAACCTCACAAAGCAGAAGTCCTCTTTCTACTCTTTCTTCATCAGCAGTCCTCTCACCTCAACTCCTCTTCCCTCTTCTTCAAGGAGAGACATCTACCAAAATGCTAATCTTGAGGTTGGAGCACTTGAGGGAAGATGTTTAGCCCCATCTAAAAAACTGACTTTGAATACACCTGCCTCTACCAGTAATGGAGACTGTGTTGAAAATGTGTGTAATGTCACTCCACTGTTTCGTGACAACACAAATGATGTCAATAATGTGCTAGAAAAAACTGAAAGCTCAGTTACTGAGATAACTGAGGAAGAGGACGAAGATGTCACCATCCATTTTACTCCTGAACTTTTTGACAATGAGATTCAGAGGCACAGTCCTGATATGAAGGGAGCAGACAACTTTATGCTGTTTCCATCTGATGATGGTTGCATTACACATAATGAGGACCACAGCACTGATGGCAAAGAGAGGGGGTCAGAAAATGATTTTAACACTTGTAATTTTAATACAATAGTAAACCAAGTGGCTGTGTTACCTAGTGAACATTCTGCTGATGCACCGAGAGAGAAGAAAAGAAGAAACAGACTTTCTAGGTCAAAGAATAAAACCTTGGATCTTCAGTGAATGCACTGCAATGTTTAAAGCTATACCTTACAACAGCACCTTTTTGTGGCCTAAGAAGGGTAGAGGGACACTTACATGCCATTTTGGGATATTCCTGATTAGAGCTGGGACGTACACCCATTTTGACTACAAATGTTGGGATGCATGTGAAAGGGGATCTTTTCGGTCTCCTATGCTGTTCTATCTAAGAAGGAAATACTGAGCACAGGGTTTTTATTTGATCTACTACCAGGACACAGGGTCCTTTAACATGTCCCAAGTCTGGGCCATATCGAGCGGTGATGGACATTAGTCAATTGATGAGAACCTGTTTAAAAGGTTTTTTTTTTTTTTTTTTATATAGAGGCTGATGGAGCGTGCATGTAGGATAAGCGATTGTTACCATAATCAGTCATCCCCCATAGTTTTACATTGTTGGCAGCTTATCTCCTGTTTCATCTTCCGTGCTGCCGACTAGCGAGCATTTCCATACTCACAGAAATAATGCATACAGCCAACAAATGAGAATTTGCTCTTTTGTCAGTTGATCGCTTGGGCATTTACACAGGTCAGTTATTGGAAGTGAGCGTTCATATGAACATTTCTTTCCAGTAATTGACTCAATCTTCTACTTGTGTAAAATGATCTTAAAGAAACCCTGTGAGTTTGGCTCTATCTGCCCACAAAGTGTGTATACAGGGAGAACTGACAGTTACTGTGTGGGCAGGGCAGTGGGACTCAATGGCTTTACATCATGGTAGCATTTACAATGCTTTTTGTATATGATTATTGAAAGAAACCCTTGAAGGTAGGGATTTGTTAATGGACTTCCGTACAATATAGGACTGAACATGCATTTTGGCAACAAGTGGCAGAATGGTGAGACCACTAAATACATATATAAAATAACCAACATTATAACTGAAAAAATAACTCTGTGCTCACCTTCAGATATTCTAGAGGCATTGAGAGAACCAGTTGCTACGTTACCTCTTTCACATTGCTGTAAATATGTGTATTATTATGGGAGCTGGAACTTTACAGCTGAATAGTCACTAATATGTTGGGATTTTGTGTTTTTTTTTAATACCATGTGCAACCCAAATGTGTAAAAAAAAAAAAAAATATATATATATATATATATAATATTGTTGTCTTATATTTTGGCATAATGTACATGTCCTATTCCTTTCATTGTTTCTTTATTACAGATTTAGAATCAAGCATTATATGTGATATTTTTGTCATTTATTTTTAAAATATTTTTCATTAAAAACGTACCAAACATATAAGTGCCTTATTTACTCTAACAGCAAAATAACGCTTAAGTTAGATATGATCTGTAAAAAAATATTTAAAATTATTGAATTTTGCACAGATCTGTATACCTATATGATTTGCTAGTGTAAATCACCCCTTGAGGTATCCTAGAGATACTTATATCAATTAAACCAACTGGCTAACTGGCTATAATGTTCGAGTGTATGTGAATGTATGTATGTGGATATCAGGGTGAGCGCTTCTCGGGCAGGAACAGATGGCAATATTCCAATGTGTGAATGCAATAGGGTAAGCGCTATTCAGGCAGGGACAGACCGCAGCAACGGCATGAATGAGTACTATGGAGTGAATATCTGCATTGAATATAGCGATTAAAGCCTCCTTAGATGACTCACTAGTGAGTGGTAATTACAATTGCCTGTGAGATCTAGAGAGAGAGAGAGAGACAGATTGTACCCTCTTTAGTGAATAAGCAAATACAATTATATCAGGGCAAAAACCACACCTATCAATAGAGGTTTATTGCTAATGTGAACTGTATGAATTGAATACAGCTTCACAAGTTGATTTTCGACCCTTAGCGGTCTAATCCCCTCCTGCAACCTGAGCAGAAGAGTTCCAGAAAATGAGGGTAATACAAGAATACCATATAACAAAAGGAATATAGAAAAAAAAAATCTTTATTTGAAAAGCTTTGCATGCAAATCAGCAGCTACTTAGGAGGAGATTTATTAAGACGGGGCTTGGTTGTAGTGGACGGAAGCATTTACTGCATCTCTGCTCCCATTCACTTGAATGGGAGCAGCACTGCAATAACCATCTCCGCTGCTGGAACTACTGATAAACAGATAATCGACGGGGGTGCCAGGAATCAGACACTCGCTGATCAGATACTGATGAGGTAACCTAAACATAGGCCATCAGTATTAGGCTACAGCTACAGAGCTATGTGTCACAGACATGTCGTGCATTTTTTACAATGATGCAAATCCAAGTTGGATTTTTGTGCGACTTTCATCGCATGTCACCATTGACCATGTCACCATGATATGTCATGACACCATTGACTATCAACGCAAAAAATGTCATGCAACATTGGTGCTACATAAATGTTGCGCTATAGATGTCGCAGTGTAGTTTTACCCTTTTTGGCGTGTGACACGTGTCACTGTGTAATCCTACCCTAAAAGTCAGAGGAAATCCTTACACATTGCTCATTTGTGGAAGATAAATACTACTGTAAGACATTGTTTAAGAATAATATTCCTTTTATGATAATCATTTGAACTCAAAGACAGCAATCTATGGTAAAAGGATGCTTTTTTAAATAAAAAAAAAGACATACGCAATTTAGTGAATCTTTTTGTCCCTAAGTATCTAATCATCAGGACTAATAGTCCAATGCGTACAATGGTTTCTGGTTATTTCACGGAAATTGTGTATGTTAAGATTAAAGAAAAGATGGTTAATAACAGATGATCATGGAAAAATTCTAAGAAATGTGAAGTAAGAAGAAAAGTGCATGAGCAGGTGGATGATATTAGGATGAATAGACCAAGATAAACGGCTTCAAGTGGGCAGTGTTCACGTCACTAGTGTTACTGAGTTGCTAACCATAATGTTAAAAAATACTGTAATAACGGTATTGATGAGCTCCTCTTGCTGCTGCACCTACTGTTAAACATTGTTTCTCCATACAATGTGTGTTAGAGGAGTAACACTTTTCATAGTACAGTCATGGCCAAAAGTTTTGAGAATGATACAAATATTAATTTTTACAAAGTCTACTGCTTCAGTTTTTATAATGGCAATTTGCATATACTCCAGAATGTTATAAAGAGTGATCAGCTTAACAGCAATTACTTGCAAAGTCAATATTTGCCTAGAAAATGAACTTTATCCCCCAAAACACATTTCAACATTATTGCAGCCCTGCCTTAAAAGGACCAGCTAACATCGTTTCAGTGATTGCTCCATTAACACAGGTGTGGGTGTTGATGAGGACAGGGCTGGAGATCAATCTGTCATGATTAAGTAAGAATGACACCACTGGACACTTTAAAAGGAGGCTGGTGCTTGGCATCATTGTTTCTCTTCTGTTAACCATGGTTATCTCTAAAGAAACACGTGCAGTCATCATTGCACTGCACAAAAATGGCCTAACAGGGAACAGTATCGCAGCTAGAAAGATTGCACCTCAGTCAACAATCTATCGCATCATCAAGAACTTCAAGGAGAGAGGTTCCATTGTTGCCAAAAAGGCTCCAGGGCGCCCAAGAAAGACCAGCAAGCGCCAGGACCGTCTCTTAAAAGTGTTTCAGCTGCGGGATCGGGCTACCAGCAGTGCAGAGCTTGCTCAGGAATGGCAGCAGGCAGGTGTGAGTGCATCTGCACGCACTGTGAGGCGGAGACTCTTGGAGCAAGGCCTGGTCTCAAGGAGGGCAGCAAAGAAGCCACTTCTCTCCAGAAAAAAACATCAGGGACAGACTGATATTCTGCAAAAGGTACAGGGAGTGGACTGCTGAGGACTGGGGTAAAGTAATTTTCTCTGATGAATCCCCTTTTCGATTGTTTGGGACATCTGGAAAACAGCTTATTCGGAGAAGACGAGGTGAGCGCTACCACCAGTCTTGTCTCATGCCAACTGTAAAGCATCCTGAAACCATTCATGTGTGGGGTTCCTTCTCAGCCAAGGGAATCGGCTCTCTCACAGTCTTGCCTAAAAACACAGCCATGAATAAAGAATGGTACCAGAATGTCCTCCGAGAGCAACTTCTCCCAACCGTCCAAGAGCAGTTTGGCGATCAACAATGCCTTTTCCAGCATGATGGAGCACCTTGCCATAAAGCAAAGGTAATAACTAAATGGCTCAGGGAACAAAACATAGAGATTTTGGGTCCATGGCCTGGAAACTCCCCAGATCTTAATCCCATTGAGAACTTGTGGTCAATCATCAAGAGACGGGTGGACAAACAAAAACCTACAAATTCTGACAAAATGCAAGCATTGATTGTGCAAGAATGGACTGCTATCAGTCAGGATTTGGTCCAGAAGTTGATTGAGAGCATGCCAGGGAGAATTGCAGAGGTCCTGAAGAAGAAGGGTCAACACTGCAAATATTGACTTGCTGCATTAACTCATTCTAACTGTCAATATAAGCTTTTGTTACTCATAATATGATTGCAATTATATTTCTGTATGTGATAAAAACATCTGACAAACACACATAAGAACCAGAGGGCAGCAGATAATGTGAAAATATAATATTTGTGTCATTCTCAAAACTTTGGGCCATGACTGTACATAGAAATAGACTAAACTTGTAAATTTGGTTTATAATACTTAACTATATTCCTATAAAATTGATGTATATTATGTTATTAAAAAATGACTGTTTATAAATATCTGGCAATAGCTGACTTCATATAAATGAAATATTAATCTTTTAGAGAAAAAACTAGTTAACTCACTATTGAACCTCAGTTCAGTGTCACGCACAAGCTTGCATAGATTTGTTTAATAAAATACAGCATGGCATTGTTGGACTCCCTATGACATGACTGCAGTAAAATATTAAAATGCAGAAAACTTAATTATTTAAATAGAAAATAACATAATCTCATACTTTTCTGTTCATGCCTAGCTACACCTGTTACTGAATTTTCTGCTACTTCTTTCAGTATTTCTGCTCCAACAAATCAGAGGATAGGCCATCAGTATAAAACCCCTGCAGAACCCTTTTAATGACCAGACTCTTTTTGAGATTTACTATACATAGTGGTAAACTTTTTTACTTGTTGAGCTACCTAAAAATATGTATCATTTTTATGTAACACAGGACTCTCTATTTTCTGTTGTTGCGTCAACAAAGCAACTATGGTGATGGTTTAATTTGGCATGGGTTTATATATATATTTTTTTTTTTTAATTAGTGATTTAACTAATTTTAGCCTAAATTTTCCACACAATATTTTTTTCAACCTACTCTAAATGCTGCAAAAAAAAAAAAAGAAAATTCACAAAGCTGTCCTCACCAATTGCCATCCATTCCCATTCCAACTCTTCCAGGGTTTTCCAGTGGTCTCTGATTCCTACTTCCTCTCAATACACAGGAAGTGACCACTCAGCCAATCACTGGCCTCCACTTTAACCAATTCAGCCACTGAGCAGTTATTTCCTGTGTGTTGAGAGGCACTAGGAAGCAGAGACTGACAGGGTCCTTGGTAATAGTAAGGTTGGCAAGGGTTTGGTGAATTGAGCTTGACTTTTTATTTTTTTTTGTAACCTTTTACAGCATTTTGAGCATGTTTAAAGATGCACTCTACTTTTTATTTATTTTTTGTCACTTCACCCATTCCATTGGAAAGTTTGCTGGTCTACGCAACTGTTTATTTTTAAAAATTACCGGTTTAGTCATGTTTTTTAAGCCTTAATTAGTTTTAGCTGTTAGATCATGTGACACCCGATCAGACTCTCTGTATTCTATAGTGCCTGAAACTGCTGTATGGACCGTAATCAGTTTTTCTACTGACATAGAATAGAGATACTGAGGGGTTAATTTGCCATCTAGTGAAGTTAATAAGCAACCTAATTAGCAAGTGTCATCTCACTCTTTCTGAAAACAGGACCCCAGGTGTGACAATCAGAGAGCAAGAATTCTTTCTGATTGATAGGAAGGTGATAGCATGAACAAAAGTTTGTTACCCGTTTCCCTGGTATGGTCTAAAGCCGTTAACAACCTAACACGTCTCCCACTGTCCCCTCCTTCTCCACACAGTCTGAAAGCTTTAAGTAGATTATTTGCAGCTCCCACTTCAACCTGTCCTAACTCAGGTAAGGTCACACTATAGTTGTGATCCTGATCTAGCTGTGTTCCAGTCTTAGCTGGAACTTAAAGGGGTTCTCTGGTAATTAAGAAAATGAAAATTTGTAAATATTACTTTACAATAAATATATTCTCAAATACCTTTCATTAGTTATAATGGCTCATTTTGTCTAGGGAGAGATGATTAGGAGAAACAAAATGGCCGCCATCCTGTCAGTACACACAAAACCTGTCCTAATCACATAGCAGGACAGGTTACTTAACAGCACAGATAAAGAGCTGCTCCTCTCTGCTCTGCTTGTCAGGGATTATGATCCTAAATACAGTTTAATATGATATTTAGCTGAATCTTTGTGGGAATGAAATTCATGAGGAGACATGAAGTACAGAAAGGATGGACAGGAAAGACTGTGGTGATGGAGACTGGATACAAGAGCTGCTGCTCATTAGCCACATCTCATGAACTCCATTCCCAAAGAGATTCAGTTAACGACCTTATCAGATGTATTCAGGACCATAATCCCTGACAAGCAGAGAGGAGGATAAGGCAGTTCTTTACCTCAGTGTTGTGAAGTAACTTGTCCTCCTGTGTGATTAGGACAGGTTTAGTGTGTACTAATAGGACAGAGGTCATTTTGTTTCTCTTAATGATCGCTCCCCAGACAAAACGAATCATTATAACTAATGTAAGGTATTTGAGAATATATTTATAATGAAGTAATATTTAAGAATTTTCATTTTCTTAATTACCGGAAAACCCTTTTAAGTAGCAGCTCTGCTCTGCAGTCACACGGTCTTAAGCTGCGCTTATTGAAGGAGCACATTTTGGAGTTATCATAAGGGGTTGTCTCATGATTAAATATTACATTTCTGTGTTAGATTACAGAAAACATAATTCAAATTGGAAATTTTTATATATTTTTTAAATATTCTTGTGTATAAGTATGGCTGTTTCATACATACTGTAGTGCCCCCTGATGTTCCCTTTTTTCCTTCTCAGAATCTTCACCTAATGTTTCCATTGCTGGCCAGTAGTTTCATCACACCTCTTGGCTCTCTTGTACACCAGTGGTGGAGTGATTTGTGTAGACAGCCAAAAACAATAAAAGTAGCTTCTAACTGGCACTGAACACATTATGTGGACTTACTGATAGGGAACGAAATCAACACCAAGGGACATTTAACATGTATGTAAAGTAACTGAAATATTGACCCAAGTTGTTTTTTAAAAAAATAATCCAGTTCAACAATTTGTGTATGCTGGGCCAGATAGGGCCAGGTTAAAAGGACGACACTGGGACACTGCCCTGGGGCCTCCATCACAAAAGTGGAGGAAGGTATCTTTACCAGAACTGTTGCACATACAAATGTAAGTAATCTGATATGTGGGCTGTGCTGCCTGGCCAAACAGTGCACTGCCCATCCTGGCCCTTTTAAAATGTAGTATTCTGCGATGCACATAAATCCTAAAAAGCAATCCTCCTCTTGTGTCCTCCTGACACTACCCAATTGTCAGTGTCAAGATGTTCTGTGTTGGAGGAGCTACGTAGTAGATTCTCCAGTTAGTTTCTTATTTCTCTCTTCTTCTGCCCACAAATCATCACTCCAGACAGTTCAACTGGATAAGACCTTTGACCACAAAACCCCAGCTCTCCTTCAAGCAGTTGGGCCCTCTCCCAGTGGGCTACCTACAACCCTACCAGTGATTGAGAGTCTATGGGTAGCATGTGACATTGTAACTCAGCTTTGCCAGTTCTTGGGGTGGGGATTATATTTGTCACTCATCTTTCCCAGTTCATGGAGTGGCATTATAGGTTGTCATTCAACTTTCCCTTTTCATGCTGGAGCATTATAGGTTGTCACTCAACTTTCCTAGTTCATGCTGGAGCATTATAGGTTGTCACTCAACTTTACCTGTTCTTGAAGGGGCATTATAGGTTGTCACTCAACTTCCCCAGTTGATGGGGGGGTATTATAGGTTGTCATTAGTTCATAGCTAGTTTGTGATCTCCTCCAGCAGTGCATCACATAATTCCAATATAGAGGATGAAATTCCTACACTTCCTAACAATATGCCGTCCTATATGTACGGTATATTATGCAAGCTGTTTATGAATTTATTTTTTTTAAATACACTCACCACTTCACAGTGCCACCGAAGCTATGGACAAGTTGAGTGTATTTTTATTTTAATATTGGCGCACATTACTGGCAGGGGTTATTAGCTTTCATATCTGGTATATGAAGCAGAAAGTATATGTAGTAAAGTTGAATATGTCACCACAGATGGCACATTGTAACTCACAATGCATCATCTGTGGTGACACATTCTGCTATATCTGCTTAAATGCATGCCTTTGATGGGCATTTTGTTTGGCACTTGGGATAGATTAGATACACAACATCCATCAGTGATATATGTAAGTGAAGCAGATGTAGCAGAGCTTAATTTTTCACCACAGATAATGCATCTGCTACATAAACGTTTGCTTTTGTTGGACGTTTTATTTGATAGATTAGATACAAGTTATGTATGGTTATTTAAAATAAATAAATAAAATGAGCCTAAATCCAGCCCTGCTACTCGGAAAATCAGTACCTTTCATGAGATTGAGTTTGGCACCCCCTATAAATTATACTCTACAACGTGGCTTACCAACAAAAGGTAGATCATTGGTAGGCTGTCACCGTGTGGAATGTGCCCTTGGTCTCCATGGGTCCCCAACTACATTTGGTGTGCTGCGTCCCCATTGAAATGAATGGGTCCGCATCAGCCAGGAGCCATCTTTTGCTTTCTGCTGATCATTGTCAAGTGCCTTTGTACGCTGTAATGTTCAGTGACGGGAACGTAAAATTTTCCATGCAAATAAAAGTGGCTTTTTATCTTTGTTACTCTCAGTGAGAGTTTGTACAACAGGGGTCTGTCTTCTCAAAAAGGTTGCTAGAGTAGATGGGTTTGGGTTTGTTGACTGTTGATGTACCAGGTGCATCATGTACGGCTATGTGATCAGCTGTCACCAGATCTCCACGTTGCATGCTATTTCTGTGTAATCTAAGCACAACATTCTTGCTTTGTATTTTCTTTAGAATGAGATAAAAAAACAGTTCAGAGTTCAGTTTGTCTACTATGTGATCAGTCCTAAATGGGACTTTGGTCACTGCTTTACTGAAAACACAAAGCTCTGTATATTCCTTCATTCTGTCTACTTCCCCACAGATAATATTTAGTGAAGCTTATCCAAATGTACCAGTAGATAGCATCGGGGATGGCATGTGCAGTGACATGCATGTCACATCTGTTGGAGCAGGTACCAAGATTAGTTAGATCCCTACCATACCCTATTAATGCACAGTGTATGTATAGTGGCACACAGTGTTCCTTCATGTTACTCTGTTCTATAGCCAAATCGGACCACTTTGAGACTTCCTATTCTTCCCTAGAAGCATTGCTTCTCTGGGAATTAAGAAAATAAAACTACTAAAAATACATAAATATTACTTTATTATAGATATATTCCCAAACACCTTTCATTAGTTATAATGGCTAGTTTTATTTAGGGAGCAATCATTAGGAGAAATAAAATGGCCACTATCCTATTAGTCAGGTTTCTCCCTGGCTGTGACGCTCTCCACTGCGACTGGACAGCGCTCCAGCCAGGGAGAAGAAGACGCCCATTGAGAATCCCTGGCGTCTCCTCCTCCCTGTTCCGATGCTATGCATTTGCATAGCGCGCGCCGGAAATTTACAGGGGGGCAGCAGGCGAACGGAGCGGCACCCTGCAAAAGTAGTAAGTCCTCTGACCCCAGTCGCACATGCCCTCCATAACGGGCTACATTGTTAGCAGTCTGGACCCATGAAAGGTCCTCTTTAACAATTGGTGACCTATCTATAGGTGGATGGAGAGGTGTAGATCTGGCGCTGGACCTAGTCCCGAGCAATTGATTGGCAGGGGTGCCAAAAGTCAAACCCCTGCCAACCTGGTGACCTACTGTTTTTACTATGCATTATTGCCCTATCAATTTCATTTTTTTTCTTTCCCACGCATAAATTCTGTTGAAATTAAAAAACTTTTTTTTAAGGCCGGGTTTACATAACCGTTTAGTTTTCTGTTCTTCTGATGCATCAGAAGAACAGAAAGAAAAAAAACGATACTGAGAGCTGTCATAGATTTCTGTATTCATTTGCTCCAGAAATCTGGCAAAAATGAAGATACATTTGTCACTGCTGCTGGCCCCTTCCTATTCCTCACCAGAAAAGTGGTAAGGGAGGCGTAAAAACACCTTGTGACATTTTTATGTCAGAAATCGTTCGCAGGTAGAAAATAAATTCCCACTATATTTTTTTTTTCATTTTTACTTTTATATATTTTATATGAATCTCAGCATCGGAGAAAGTACGCTTTTTTGGACACTGCGATCCGAACTGTGCATGTGCCAATTCAACATTCACTGCTGCATGTGAATTTTGGAAGTTATTTTTTATTTGTGAGTTTTATTTATCACTTAATTTTTACTAATGTTTAGTGTGATCTGTAATGATGCTCCAATACTGAGATCCAATCTGTGCATGCCCCGGTGAATATACTGGGATTACAGGGCCAGGAAGGAAGATGTTGAGGATGCCTGGCCTTGTCACTCAAGGGGAAACAGGAGTGGCTAAAGGGGAAAGGCGATAGTGAAGCTGTGCTTCCAAGGGCTAGGCCTGCTCCTTGGTGTGCAGAAGACCTAATTAGCATATTGAGAGAATATTTCTCTAAAACGGGTCCACAGATTTGAAATACTAACCTGTGATTTAACTAAGTAAGTTAGTCTCTTGGCAAAACATATGAGCAATTTATGTACTCCTGGATATATAGTACAACAGAATGTGCAGATGAATGGTATGTGCAGTACTGTTCCATTAAATTCCAAATTTATAAAAGCTGAATTTTCAAGGTATATACTTCTTTGAATGAAGATAAAGGTCTGAGTACCCTAGATCTCTTTTTGTTCTGACAATTTGTGGAGGTCAATTGCATCAAGATAGTTATAAAAGTTCCTTTTTAGTGATTTGTAGGAGAGCAGAAGCTATGACCTCACTAATTCCTAGAACATAGCGTCTCTGGTGATTAGTAATACTTCTTGAACTAGTCAAATGTTTCCCTCAATCTGAATTCCCAACTCAAACCAATTTACACAAATCTTCGATAGATGATTTGTGTTTGAGAATGTTACCAAGTGGCATGTCCATTAGTCATAAGAACTCTGGTTTTATCAAGTGTCAATTCTCAATGAAGAAACATTCCAGAAAAAAAATGAAAATAGGAATGTCTATCAATCTCAGACTTCTAATCTGCTTGAGGTGCAAGCAGCTTGGTACGCTGGAGCTAAGTGGATCTTCCTGCCTGATGTTTTTACCAGCAATTCGTCTTCCAGACCCAAAAATGAAATCATGAATTAAAATTATGATCTTTACTAAAAAAAAACAACCTTATGTAATTCTGCACAGTGTTACATACCATTGTCTTTCTTATATTACAACTCTCCATATAAGGGTGCATTCACACAACTACATGTATTTTGCGGTCTGCAAAACGCGGATCCACAAAAAAAATACGGATGATGTCCATGTGACGTCTGTGTTGCATCGTTTTTTTTTGTTTTTTTTTTGCGGATGCATTGTAAAAATGCCTATCCTTGTCTGCAAAATGGACAAGAATAGGACATGTTTTTTGCGGGGCTAAGGAACAGTCTATAGCAACCAATCACAGTACAGCTTTTATTTTTCAATATCAAGAGGTTGAGCAGTATTAGGAAAAATTTGGATGCCTTTTTTTTTTTTTAAAGAAAAAGTGCCAGTCCTGTCCTCAGATCATATATAGTACTACAGTTTAACCCATTCAATGGAGATGAGCTGCAATGTCTGACACAATGCATGGACAGGTGCTTTGCTGTTTCTAGAAAAAAAAAAACAGCCTTGTTGTTCTCACCCTGGACAACCCCTTGAAGATACGAAAGCTGAGCTCTAATTGGTTGATGTAAGAAACCAGGCTCATTTTATTTTCTTGCTAGTTATGATACATGAGGCCCAAAGTAAAAATACAGTTATTTCAAGTGAAAATGAAAGATAAAGGATTCAAGCTGTGGCACCACATATGGAGCTAACCAGATTGTGTGGAGGTTTCGAGATGATGGATATACCGTTCCACTTATATCATATACATGAATGTCCTTGTAGATATTTCTCTCCCTCCCTTTTGATTCAGAGTTTGTTCAGACATGAGCAGTTGTCTTTCTATTGCCGACTAACACCACTACATGATGATGTGTGAATGAGTCCAGGAGTACACAGGGGACATATACTTGTAGTCTGAAACAAATGTTCTGAATTCTGCCAGGCATAAGTATAACGTGATGACAAATTCACAGGAGTTACCAAACCACTGCACATTTTTAGTTGTCAAGAAAATGTTAAGAAGGTCATAGGTCCCAACCAAAATTGTGAGACCATAGGTAATGTTCTAGAACTGTTTAGTAATGGTACTCTATATTTTTTCATTCTACTCCACAGACCTTACACTTTACAACATGTTTAAACATCATTATTAATCATTGAAATATTATTATTATGCATAACCTGTCTAAAATGTTACTTTCATATCCTCTAAGGAGGTACAGGGCCTCCAAGATGTCAATTCTATGATGACTAATATGCCAGATTGTCACAAATACAGGTTGTATGGTTGTTCTGGGGCTATGTGTAGACATGTTCCTTCATTCTCAATAACTATAATGATGGAAAGTCAACACCCCCGCACAAGACCTTAGATTAATGAAGTAGAACTAAGTGGATAACAACATCTACAAATAGTTCCTGTAGATTCAGGTTCCTAGAAATAAGGTTTCCATGTTTATTTTGCATTCAAAATATAGACATTCATTTCACCGAAAAAAAAAAGATTTCCAACACCTTGGTATGCATTACTGACAGGTATTTTCTGCCAGCATCATAAGTATTCACAATCTTTCACACACCTTGTGAGACTCGGCTCCTGGCTTCCTCTTTCTATATACTGTGAACTGTACTGTTGAAAGATGTTTCTCTTTTTACATAGATTGTCAGCTTCTAAGGGATTATATGTTCCACCGTCTCTCTATGAAACACATGGATGCCTTCTGATGCTATTGTATGGCTTAAGTTACATATCATTTTTTTCCAGTTACTATCATACATTATTCTAAGAAAACAAATCTGCTACTTGCACAGTATATAACTTCCCTGAATACTTTAGGCAGCCATATAGATGTTGGCCACTGCTTCTCTCTAAATAGAGATATCCACTACAGATCAAGAGGTACATTTATTGCTATTGAGCACAACTTTTTGCTCTGGGACCACAGAAGCTAAGCCATACTGATTTACTGGCGTGTTGAGTAGTTAAGTTCTAAACCATACTGCGGTCAACTTCTATGCCAAAAGTTCATAATTGCCAGTAGTATCTCAATCCATGCAGCATGGTTGACCACGGAGCCAAAGCATGGTGTACGTCACTTGCGACATTTCAGGAGCCAAGTCTCCTTTCTCCAGCATGCTTCAGAAAAAGATTTTGGATATATATTTGTCCCTGGTTGTTTATTCATGTCTGATGGAAGGGACCAGTGGGTCCTATATACAGAGTAGATTCGGCAGTTAGCAATCAAGTGGAGCATGGAAAATATTAATGTACACAAACCGCACCAGCCTACACATGATATTGTATAAAAATAATGGAGCGCAATGAACACTGCACAGGTCAATTTTGCTCTACTTGGTCATGTAACTGTGTAAACCATCAATACAAGTAAGAAGATTAAAGTGGAACATAAACATGCCTCTTCCCAACGGCAACACAAATTAAGATAAAACTCAAAATACCTCCACAGCAGTGTTTGATACCAGCGTGCATCCCAAAATACCTTCCCAACTTTGCCCTATAAATACCACATTGCAGCACAAAATATCTCTCTAACAGCGCCAAATAAATAAATAAATAAATACCACCATAAAGTACAGAATGCCCAGCTTTAGTGTCCCGACAACCCCTCCCCCACTTGCAGCAACATTGTACTCATTTTAATGTCTCATCTACACCATTCTGTGGGCATTTCCTTTATGAGATGGTACAGGACCTGTGATGATGATGATGTCAATACAGGCTCTGGTAGCTATACCTTCCTAACCTTGGTACTACACAATTCTCTGTACAGTTCCTTTACAGGATGGTGCAGGACCTGTGATGATGTCATCACAGGTCCTTTAGTTTTCTGAACTCCGGACTGCAATGATGACAGGGACTCTGGACAGGAGCCTGTATTAAATGTAATTTGTGAGTTGGGCCTTTTATCTACCGAGGGATCCTCTTCTCTAGGGGTCCCATAGCAGTTGTGTGGTCTGCCTCTATTGGAGGTATTCCACTAGCTACAAACCAGCAGGGCTCACCAACCAGTTATCATGCTTTTTTGTTATTTTGGGTTAGTATTTTGGAGGTTTCCGAACCAATTTCTAGTTTTCCAGTTTTCCATAGATGAAAGTTGTAACAAGTTTCAATGTTTTCAGCTTACAATAGTTGTCTGGGAGTACATATAATAAAAATGTACATACTTACTGAAATTTCCTGTAGTCTGTAGGCAGCACAAGCACAAATGGGTTAAAGCCCCTGTGAGGCAGTGACAGATCTTAGATTAGAAATATGTTATGGTTTGCTGTGTTTTCACCTGGCCTGCGATGAGATCAGGTAACATAGTAACATAGTTTATAAGGCCGAAAAAAGACATCTGTCCATCCAGTTCGGCCTGTTTTCCTACAAGTTCATCCAGAGGAAGGCAAAAAAAACCCTGTGAGGTAGAAGCCAATTTTCCCCACTTTAGGGAAAAAAATTCCTTCCCGACTCCAATCAGGCAATCAGAATTACTCCCTGGATCAACGACCCATCTCTAGTAACTATAACCTGTAATATTCTTACCCTCCAGAAATACATCCAGGCCCCTCTTGAACTTTTTTAGTGAACTTACCATCACCACCTCCTGATGCAGAGAGTTCCATAGTCTCACTGCTCTTACCGTAAAGAATCCTCTTCTATGTTTGTGTACAAACCTTCTTTCCTCCAGACGCAGTAGATGTCCCCTCGTCACAGCCGCAGTCCTGGGGATAAATAGATCATGGGAGAGATCTCTGTACTGACCTCTGATATATTTATACATAGTTATTAGATCTCCCCTCAGTCGTCTTTTTTCTAAAGTGAATAAGCCTAATTTTGATAATCTTTCTGGGTACTGTAGTCTACCCATTCCAGTTATTACTTTAGTTGCCCTCCTCTGAACCCTCTCCAGCTCTGCTATGTCTGCCTTGTTCACAGGAGCTCAGAACTGTACACAGTACTCCATGTGTGGTCTGACTAGTGATTTGTAAAGTGGAAGGACTATGTTCTCATCACGGGCATCTATGCCTCTTTTGATGCAACCTATTATCTTATTGGCCTTGGCAGCAGCTGTCTGACACTGGTTTCTGCAGCTTAGTTTGCTGTTCACTAAAATTCCTAGGTCCTTTTCCATGTCAGAGTTACCTAATATTTTACCATTTAGTATGTACTGGTGACTTGTATTATTCCTTCCCATATGCATAACCTTACATTTGTCAGTGTTAAACCTCATCTGCCACTTCTCTGCCCAAGCCTCCAGTCTATCCAGATCCATCTGTAACAGTGTACTGTCCTCTTCTGTGTTGATATTGTGTTGATATTGTACTGTGCAAGCTTTCTACAAGATCATTAATAAATATATTGAAGAGAATAGTGCCCAATACTGACCCCTGTGGTACCCCACTAGTGACAGTGACCCAATCTGAATATGTGCCGTTAATAACCACCCTCTGTTTTCTATCACTGAGCCAGTTACTTACCCACATACAGACATTTTCTCCCAGGCCAAGCATTCTCATTTTATATACTAACCTTTTATGTGGTACCGTGTCAAATGCTTTGGAGAAGTCCAGATACACGATATCCATTGATTCGCTGCGGTCCAGTCTAGAACTTACGTCTTCATAGAAACTGGTTAAATTGGTTTGACATGACCGATCCCTCATGAAACCATGCTGATATGGAGTTATTTGCTTATTTTCATTGAGGTACTCCAAGATAGCATCTCTTAGAAAACCCTCAAACAGTTTACCCACGACAGATGTTAAACTTACCAGCCTATAGTTCCCAGGCTCTGTTTTTGGACCCTTTTTGAATATTGGCACCACATTTGCTATGTGCCAATCCTGTGGAACACTCCCTGTCAGTATAGAGTCCTTAAATATCAGAAATAAGGGTGTGGCGATGACATTACTTAATTCTCTTAGGATACGGGGGTGTATGCCATCCGGTCCTGGTGATTTGTCTATTTTAATCTTTTTAAGACGCCGCTCTACTGCTTCCTGGGTCAGACAGGGCATTTTTAATGGGGAATTTACTTTTATATTCTGCATTTCATCTGACATTTTATTTTCCTCAGTGAATACAGTGGAGAAAAAGATATTTAGCAGCTTTGCCTTCTCCTCATGGTTCTCTGCAACTCCCCCCTCATTACTCTTTAAGGGGCCAACACCTTCAGGTTTATACTTTTTACAATTTATATAATTAAAGAAAATTTTAGGGTTAGTTTTACTCTCTTTGGCGATCATTCTCTCGGTCTCTAGTTTGGCTGTTTTTATTTGTCTTTTACATATTCTATTTTTTTCCTTATAGTTTTTCAATGCTTCCTCGCTCCCCTCCTGTTTTAGTGATTTAAATGCTTTCTGTTTGTCATTTATTGCTTTCTTTACAGATCTATTTATCCACATTGGTTTTTTCTTGTTCCTTAACCTTTTATTCCCATAAGGCATGTACCTCTCACAATTAGATATTAGGATGCTTTTAAAAATATCCCATTTTGTGGCTGTATTTTTATTTTTGAGGACTTTGTCCCAGTTAGTTAGGCCTATGGCCTCTCTTAGTTTACTAAATTTTGCTTTTTTGAAGTTTGGTATTTTTGTTCCTCCCTGAAGAAACGCTCTTTTGAATGACAGTTGGAAGCTTATTATATTATGGTCACTATTTCCCAGGTGTCCCCCGACCTGCACATCTGTTATTCTGTCAGGTCTATTGGTTAATACTAAGTCCAGTATGGCCGTCCCTCTAGTCGGGTCCTGAACCAGTTGGGAAAGGTAATTGTCTTTGGTTATTTCCAAGAACCTGTTTCCTTTATGAGATATACAGGTTTCAGTTTCCCAGTCTATATCTGGGTAGTTGAAATCCCCCATAATAACGACCTCATTATGTTTTGCCACCTCTTCTATTTAGTTTAGAAGTAGATTTTCTATGGGCTCCGGTATATTAGGTGGTTTATAATAAACTCCTATTAGTATTTTATTATTGTTTTTGGCTCCATTTATTTCTACCCACAGTGACTCCACATCTTCATGTCCCTCACTTATATATTCCCGCAGTGTGGGCTTTAGACAGGACTTTACATAAAGGCAGACCCCTCCCCCTCTCCGGTTTTGGCAATCCTTTCTAAACAGACTGTAACCCTGTATGTTGACTGCCCAGTCATAGGTATCATCCAGCCATGTCTCAGCATTAGTGTACATACAGTTAAAAGGTTTATATATATTTTTTCCCCTACACCTTTCCTTCTGCACTGTTCTAGTTCCTCCTTCCATTCCTCCCCCAGTTCCATTACCTTGCCCCAGGTCTCTATCTGCACTATCTTCCCCATCTATAATGTAGTTACCCTCCCCCCAGTCCCTAGTTTAAACACTCCTCCAGCCTTCTAGCCATCTTCTCCCCCAAAACAGCTGCCCCTTCCCCATTGAGGTGCAGCCCATCCCTATGGTAGAGCCTGTAGCCGACTGACAAGTCAGCCCAGTTCTCCAAGAACCCAAATCCCTCCTTCCTACACCAGTTCTTGAGCCACTTGTTTACCTCCCTAATCTCCCGCTGCCTTTCTTGTGTGGCTCGTGGTACAGGCAGTATTTCGGAAAACACTACCTTTGAGGTCCTTGCCCTAAGCTTATGCCCTAGATCCCTAAAATCATTTTTAAGGACGCTCCACCTACCTCTAACTTTGTCATTGGTTCCGATATGGACCATGACTTACCTCCCAGTAATCTGTCAACCTGATCCGCGATGTGCCGAACTCGAGCGCCAGGAAGGCAACACACCATTCGACGATCCTGGTCTGTGTCACAGATTGCCCTCTCTGTACCCCTAATCATTGAATCTTCCACTACCAGCACCTCTCTGGCCTGCCCTGCTCTCCTGGTCCCCTGCTTACTGGAGCTGACATTCCCCTGACTGGCAGAGGAAGTGTCCGGCTGCAGCAGTGCTCTCCCTGAAGTGGCATTCCCCTCATCTGCCAAACTTGCAAACTTGTTGGGGTGTGTGAAATCAGCGCTAGCCTCCCTGGCACTTTTCCCTCTACCCCGCTTTCTAACTGTTACCCAGCTAGCTACCTCACTTTCCTGAGCCTCCTCACTACCGCCCTCCCCCACATCAACCCCATAGAGTGCTTGCTCAGTGAGCAGCAAACTCTTTTCCAAATTGTCAGCGCTTCTCAGTGTTGAAATCCGCCACGTTTAGATACACAATGTGCGATTCCAAACGGGTAATTTGCTCACATTTTGAACAAATATATGCACCCTTAAACGGCTGTTCCAGGACTGCATACATCAGACAAGGTGCGATAATCACTTTGAGATAAAGCAATTCTCAGTGTGTGAGAGGGAATTAGGCCCCAGGGAACAGACCTGGAGAGGGTCTATGTGGTTCCAGCCAGGATGGCTAGGGGCCACAAGGCTGAGGATGCCTGAGTTTGGGGGGATCCATCGATGCCTGGAGAAGAGATGGTCAGAGTCAGGAGGACTGCTGGACCATATCCATCCAACTTATTTTGCTGCTCCCACCATGAGGATGGGTGGGTTGCACTGGTCAACAGCTAGGAGGCTGTTGGACTGAAGCTGAATACCACAGTGTAAACCGTGTCTTAGAGGTGTTGTTTTTTGTTGATGTAACACATTGTGAGGTGAAGCTGTGACTTCATGGTGCCAAGTGATGCCAAACTTGGAAATGTGATGTGCTGTGTGACAAATAAACCACCGTTTGAGCTTGAAAATCCTGTTTGATGAGAAGTCTGTCATTGCTGACCCCTGAGAGAGAGATACCTTACACCCCTCACAGTGGGGGAAATAACTATTAAATACACTGCCGATTTTGCAAGTTTTCTCACCATCAAGAATGGAGAGGTCTGTAAATTTTATCATTGGTCCACTTCAACTATGATTTTTAAATAATTACTTTTTTATTGCATGAAATAAGTATTTGATACAATAGAAAAGCAGAACTTAATATTTGGTACAAAAAGCTTTGTTTGCAATTACAGAGGTCAGACGTTTCCTAAAGTTTTTGACCAAGTTTGCACACACTGCAGCAGGGATTTTGTCCCACTCCTCCATATAGATCTCCAGATATTTCAGGGTTTGGGGCTGTCGCTGGACTACATTGAGTGTCAGCTCCCTCCAAAGATTTTCAATTGGGTTCAGGTCTGGAGACTGGCTAGGCCACTCCAGGACCTTGAAATGCGTCTTATGGAGCCAGTCCTTAGTTGCCCTGGCTGTGTATTTTGGGTCATTGTCATGCTGAAAGACCCAGCCACGGCCCATCTTCAACGCTCTTACTGAGGGAAGGAAGTTGTTGGCCAAAATCTCACGACACATGGTCCCATCCATCCTCCCTTCAGTATGATGCAGTCTTCCCGTCCCCAGAAAAGCACCCCCAAAGTATGATGTTTCCACCCCCATGCTTCATGGTTGGGATGGTGTTTTGGGGATTTTACTCGTTCTTCTTTTTCCTCCAAACACTACGAGTGGAGTTGATATCAAATAGTCCTATTTTGGTCTCATCTGACTACATGACCTTCTGCTATGCCTCCCCTGGATCATCCAGATTGGCAAACTTCAAATGGCCTGGACATGTGATGGCGTGAGCAGGGGGACCTTATGTGCCCTGCAGAATTTTAATCCATGATGGCGTAATGTGTTACTAATGGCAACCTTTGAGACTGTGGTCCCAGCTCTCTTCATGTCATTGACCAGCTCCTCCCGTGTAGTTCTGGGCTGATTCCTGACCTTTCTGAGAATTATCCTTACACCACGAGGCAGGATCTTGCATAGAGCCCAAGACTGAGGAAGATTTACAATCATCTTGTGTTTCTTCCATTTTCTAATAATTGCGCCAACAGTTGCCAAGCTGCTTGCTTATTGTCCTGTAGCCCATCCCAGCCATGTGCAGGTCTACAATTCTGTCTCTGGTGTCCTTAGACAGCTCTTTGGTCTTGGCTATGGTGGAGACGTTGGAGTGTGATTGATTGAGTGTGTGGACAGGTGTCTTTTATACAGGTAACAAGTTCAAACAGGTGCAATTAATACAGGTAATGAGTGCAGAGTAGGATGGCTTCTTAAAGAAAAACTAGCAGGTTTGTGAGAGCCAGAATTGTTGCTGGACAGTAGGTGATCAAATACTTATTTCATGCAATAAAAACCAAATTAATTATTTAAAAATCATACAATGTGATTTTCTGGATTTTTAGATTTTGGCTTTTACAGTTGAAGTGTACCTACGATAAGAATTACAGACCTCTCCATTATTTGTGTATCAAATACTTATTTTCCCCACTGTATGAGCTAATATATTTATTAAAGGGAGGGAAAGTTGTGCTGCCTACAGACTACAGGAAATGAAAATTTCTGTAAGAAAATGTTCATTTTCCTGGACATCCTACGGCAGCACAAGCACAAATTGGATTTGTAAAACATTGTTCAAGTGGGTGGGATAG
This sequence comes from Rhinella marina, assembly GCA_900303285.1. Lineage (NCBI taxonomy): Eukaryota > Metazoa > Chordata > Amphibia > Anura > Bufonidae > Rhinella > Rhinella marina. Next base: position 1,334,822 of record ONZH01023284.1, read on the forward strand.
AAGATGCCATTTAACCACTTGCCATGAATTGGTGTGAGTGCAATTTCTGGGAGCAACGATGTGCAAGGTCACTGCCCACGTTGCTCCTAGGGGTTCATTTGCATATTATAAAACTGCAATTATCTCAGCAATGTGGGCACCTAGGTAGATGACACCACCACCAACAAGAGTGACCACATAAGGAAGAACCAAGCCCTGTGAGGGCAGAATGGCTAAGACTTCTGCCTGTTCCTTTAGAATCTTCATAAGTCGGAATATATACACCGGCCTCTCCTGCCAGCTAAACGACAGACCATCTAACGCTAGAGCATGGTGAGAGCAATACAGAGAAAAGTTGGATACCTTAGTATTTCTCTCTGTCGCCATGGCATCTACAGTTGTTTTTCTTCACTTCAATATCTGAGAGAAAATCGTATAGATAAGGCTCCACTTCTCTGGATGCAGCTCCTTGCCAGCCTTTGATAAGTAGTTTGACTGACCAAACATTTGGTGGTTACACAGGTAAGGTTGTAAGTGATCGAAGGCTAGTCTGACAATCATGAGATCTTTCAGGTTGGATGACAACCACTTCTTTTTCTGGCCCCATAATCTGTCTACCTGCGCACCCCAGTCCCAGAAAGAGGCATCTGAGTGAGGACTTTCTGAGGCTGGGGAATCAGAGACATAGCAGATACTGGGGTTTGATGGACACAGTCATGTAGTGAATCTGGCACTGAATTAAAATTCACACATACTATCAGCAATACATGCATATGGGGAGACAGCACTCTCATACAACATTGACATGTTTTGGACAAGCTACATGTCCTTAGTCATAAATGAATTGGACAAGTACTGCTAACCAGGTTAAATAGGAAATCCAAATACATAAGGAAATAGATAAAAGCTAGACACTGGATTAGCTAACCAAAGACAAAGGAGAAATATGAAATACAGTAAAAACTGATGACTGTGTCAATATGTGATGCTCCTGCAAATAGATTCATAAATCTGAATAAGCTGAAACAATAATGTTTTAATTAGCTATTATAGGAAAATATTTTTGGATATATGCTGTAGAAACGTCAAATATAAAAAATTCACTAAACCAGCCGATTCAAATTCGACCAAAAAACATCTGCAGAAAAGAAATATGGGGCACCTGAGAAGACAATCATTAATGAGCATTCTCTGCTGTATGTTTGTGTATCTTTCTAAAATAAATCAATGGACACACATACCATGGGTATAGTTAGTGCAGCAGTTTGTATTATGTGAGCAGTTTAGTTGTTTTTTTTTTTTTTTTTACAGGTTTTCATTGAAGTTCTGGAGAATGATGGAAAATGTGTTATGTACTTTTCACAGTTTTTGATCTATAATATACAGTAGACTGTAAATAAAATGGAATACTTTAAATAGGTTGTTCATCTATCATGTAACATCACCACTGTTCTGTCTTGGGACAGAAGAGCTTTTAGGCTCCCATAGTGTTAGTGGCAACTGACATACAGGAAAGCTGTTTGATTGTAAACAGTTATGTATAAAATATTGTGTTAGTGCTAAACATTCATTCATAGTTACATCATGCTAACCATTTTTTTCTTGAAATTGAAAAAAAAGCTTTTAGTCCAAAAGATGCCCTATGTGAAAAACTTAAAGTGGTGTTCCAAGGGAAATTTAAAAAAAAAATCAGACAGCATGGGTTAAGAATAAAAATAAGTATTACTCGCCTGCCTGATCCTCTACAACTGCTGTGTCGACATTGCTTTTGTCCCCACTGCTCTCTACTTCCTGCTTCCAACTGAACACACAGGAAATGACTGGAGATGGCCACCTGACCACACCCAGCTGAGGCATGTGACCACTATGGACTGGAGCAGCATTGGGGGATTGGTGAGGTGAGTAATACTGCTTTTTATTTTTTCTCCATTCTGACCATTTTTTTAATCTCTCCCACTCCCTGAAAATACCGTTTACTTGTGCTATGGGAAAAATCTACACAGAAAAAGTTGTGTTTTTGCTTATAGCCAGGTCATGGGATAGTTGGCAGGCTAAAAAAAAATGTTCATAAGCCAAGGACTGAATGTTAGGCTTAGTGTCTAGGATCCAGACAATCCAGAAGCATAGCTATAAGGCCTCCGTTATTGGAGCAGCACAACGAAAATAACAGAAGTGCCAGATTCGACACATAGCTGTCTGAATGGAGCGAAAAAATTCCATTGACTATTATGGGGTCCTTTTGGTTTCTGTTCAGGAATCCACTTTTTTTAACAGAGAGAAAAGTCTTGCATGTAGAACTTTTCTCTCTGTTTTTGAAGGGATCTGTGGTGGAGGCCCTGAATGGAGAAACATCTGTAAAGGGTACAGAGGTAGCACCTGCACCTGGCTCTCATACCTGAGTGCACCCAGAGTCCCTTCTGTCATATAGAACTTAGGGAGTAAGTTTGTAGATGTCTTGCATTGCATTGTTTATCTTGTACTGGTCTTCCTAACTTTCACAATAGCACATAATAGAACAGTGTTACATCATATTGAGAATATTACCTAAACTGAAGGCTAGCAAAATCTGTGCACAGGTAGTGGCTATTTTTTTTCCTATTGAACTCATTTCAGAGGTGACCACAGTTGGATTTTTATACCACTATATTTGTTATATATCATTTACTACACAAATCCTAGTTAACTTAATTTGTCTTGTTTTTATTTTAATAAGGTCATATAGACAGCAAATGTATTTCTTATAATATGCTTCAGTGACTAAAGATTGTACAGTTTGCATATGAACTATGCGCAGATGAACTTGTGAAACTCTTCACTTGCTACAGTTGCTCTTCTTCTAAAAAGCTCTTAATAAAGATGGACAGGTCCCTTGTAAAGCACAAGCCTCTTAGGTCTCTTAAAAGAATGAGCAGATCATCTGTCAGTTACAGAGCTGGATATGTGAAGTTGTGTCTATTTCATGATTAAAGTCCTTATTCTAAGTCACTAAGCAGCGAGCCAACACGGTGCCTTCCATACGGGATAATGTTTTTGTTCATCAGGGTGCTACATTTGGCAAACTTCTCCGTTAATACGGCTACTGAGAATACCAGCCTGACCTAAATCTGAGTAAAGCCTTTCTTTTCATTTCTATAAAGAAAGGACGCTCTCTGTCACATTATGGGCTGTTCATCTGTGTCTGTAACAGATTCAACATTTCATATAATGAAGGTTTCATCTGCCACGCGAATACATATTCGCCTGTGTTTTACTTACGGCCTTTGTCACAACCAGATTGTTGTTAGGCATCAGCACACATGGGTAAAGGCGGCTCCTATTCATTTGTATCTTCAGAAAAGGGAACCTCATTATTATTCAGACACTCCACATTAGGCTGCACTAAAGCTCATTATGCTTTGTTCCTCTAGATTCCTAAATGATGTCCGTTGACAGGACTTTACCACATAATTATTAATTATGAGATCCTTACAAAAGTCAACAATATGGTCATTTCCTGCTTTTATTAGAAGTTACTTCTAAAGTACATTTAGCATTTATTCACACATATTCATAGGAATACATGGCACTCATCAGACATCTTTCATTATATCGTCTTAGAGCTTTCCTACCTTTATTTAAGAAGATTTTATAAAGAAGAGAAACAGCTTCAAGGAAGATATCTATCAACGCGATATTTCTAATAAAAGCCTGTCTTCAATGACAGAAGACCTTATTCCCATAACTGTATGTTTACAATGGCATCAAGTGCATTCCTCTCATGTAGAGAAGCATGTTAACTCACAAATAGCTAAGGAAGCATTCGAAAAGTTTTCTTACACCAGGAAATAAGGAAGCATATATAAAACTACATGAAACTAGAACCAATAACAAGACTCCGTATGATAGACCATGTGAAATAGTCAAAAACACCTTAAAATATACACTAATCACCCATAACATTCAGCTACCTGCCTAATATTCTAATACCTCCTACAAAGGGGACACCACAGCCACCATAAAAACAAATACTTTATTAAATCAAAACATACAACACATCACAAGACGAGATAAAAAGCGGATGTCAAAACAATGTGAGGATACACTGGTGAGAATATATAAATATAACAGCAGCAGTAGCCCAGCTGAATGTACAGGAGTAAATCTATAAATACATGAATATATATGTCACAAACACAATCATGTGACTATACATATCAAACCACTAAAGTGCTTAGTGCAAACCATTTAGGGAAAGAAAGATACATGTTATGCAAGACAAGAATAAGTCCAGACGTATTGACACATAGACAACGGACCATACTGGTGCTAAACAATCAAATCCATGTGGATACCCACCAGGCTCTGAACCCGACGCGCGTTTCGCCGATAGCTTCCTCAGGAGCGGGGAGCACGGGCCCGGTTCTCACATGATAGCCGCGGCCCTGCTCTAACAGCCAGGACCGGCAGGAGTGCCGATCCGGGCTGTTTAACACTTTACATGCCGTGGGCAATGGCGCCCGCCGCATGTAATGTGCTGACAGAGGGAGCGGTCTCCCTCTGTCTCCCATCGGCACCCTGCAAAAGCGATCGCAGGGTGCCGATGTGTGGGAAGGCTGGCAGGGGTCTGATCTAGGCCCCAGACCAGCCTTGAGTAGATACCAGCAGTTTGCGCCTCTCTGGCGCCACCTGCTGGTCAAATTCTGAATAGCATTGTCATTAAAATGCAATGCACTATAGGGATAATGCATTGCATTTTAAAGGCAATCAGAATATTGATTGTTAATAGTCCCACAAAGGGACTATAAGTGGTAAAAAAAGTAAAAAAAAAAACACATTTATTCTATTAAAAAAATCCAATAAAAATAAAAAATATAATTTTTTTTCCATTGAAAATACGCTTTTCAATGAAAAAAATTGCAAAAAAAAAATCTCCCCCATATGTTTGGTATTGCCACGTCCGTAACGACCCGGACTACATAAATATCACAAAAATGAGCCCCTACGGTAAACACAATAAAAAAAAATTAAAAAAAAACAAGACAGAATTGCTAATTTATTCTTAGTTGCCACCGAAAAAACGTAATAACAAGCGATCAAAAAGCGTCATTTACTAAAAAAGGATACCAATGAAAAATACAAGTTGTCCCGCAAAAATGAAGCCCCCACACAACTCCATAGAAAGAAAAATAAAAAAAAATTATGTTCTTGGGAATCAGCAATGCAAAAACTTTTTTTCTTAAAAAAAAAGGATTTTATTGCAAAAAAGTAGTAAAACGCAAAAAAAACTATATGTATTTGGTATCATTGTAATCGTATTGACCCAGAGAATAAATATATGTTGTAATTTATACCGAAAAATGATCACCGTAAAATTTATAACGTAAAAACGCAGTGGTGGTATTGCAGTTTTTCCCATTTCCCTCCCAGAAAGAGTTAATAAAAGTTAATCTGAAAGTTATGTGTACCCCAAAATGGCACCATTAAAAACTACAACTTGTCCCGTAAAAAATAAGCCCTCATACATCTATATAGATGGAAAAATGAAAAAGTTATAGCTCTTGGAACACGACGATGAAAAAAGAAAAAAAAACGCTTGGTCACTAAGGCCAAAAACAGGCTGGTCACTAAGGGGTTAAAGATGGCCCCTGTTCAGGAGCTGAAAGGTGCTATAGCTACTGGATTTTTGCAGTTTTACACGATAATGCCAGTAACTGACTTTTAATCTCTCAGATGCCTTGTTTAATTGCCACCACAGCATCTGAGAGGTCTTTCCCAGGAGTGCTGCCCTCCTGAGGCCTAAATTGAGGAAGCCATTTGGTTACTATGGCAGCCTTGAGCCCTCTCAAAGAGGCAGGGCTCCATAGGAAAATATTGAATCTCCTATAGACTGCAAATGATAATTAATTTTTTTTACCAGCCTGTGGTAGCTTTGATTTGGGGGGTGGAAGGGTAGTTAGCATTTTAATTACTGAGTGCACAACTGGGGTAAATTATATATACCAAGGGCACTGTGGACTCTTACTTATACTGGGAGCACAAAGGAGGCCATTGCTCATACTGAGGGGCACTAGGTTGCAATTCCTTATACTGGGAGGCTCTACGGGGCCATTCTTTATACTGGAGTCACTATGTGGGCTATGTTTATACTGGGGTGGACTATGGGGGCCACTGGATGTCCAAAGGGCACTATGGGGGACATTATGTATACTGAGGTCACTATAGGGGTTGGAATTTAAAAAAAGCCAATGTATCAGTTTTTAATTGCTGTTTTTTAACGCCTGTTAAAAACTGAAGCAAAAGGGCCTTAAAAAACTGACAAATGGATATACACACTGTTGCAAAATAGCAATGAAAAAATGAATTTATCCATTTTAATGGCTGTTTTTTTCACTGTCATTTGAATGAGCCCTTATGCTCAATTACCCCTTCACAGGTGCATTTGTCACAACGTAATCAGTGTTTTTTGCATCACCAGTAGAGATGAGCGAATCTATTCGCCGCTTCGTATATTCGTATCAAATACTCAATTTTTCCTACTCCGAAGCAAATCCCGATTTATTCAGATTCGCTTTGTATTATTCGTAAATGTTCTTAAAATTTTGAACGCTACGTACGCTACATACGCATTCTTCATGCCACCACCCCCCCCCCCCGGACCCCCAGAAGTAGGAAAATGATGATACACCCCCTCAAGAGCGGGAAAGTGAAGATACGCCCCCCTCAGAAGCGAGAAATACCAGCCTGGCCCACTGGGAACTAACTATTTGCATGTATAAGGAGTGAAGACTCCACTCTCATTACTCCGCCCTCCTCTCCAGTTCAAGCCAGCGGTGAACAAGATACCACAGCATGGCAAAACAACTGCGACCAAAGTGGGGAGAGATGGTGTTTGGTAGTGAGTTACCCGAACCACTGCCCAGTTCAGAGGAGATCACAGTGTCACAATTGGCCAAGAGAATCCCACCGGCTCCTGACTCGATGTTCGCCGTGCCGGCTGGTGTGGCGGCTGGAGCGTCCACTCTGCCGCCCAGGAGGAGAACAACAACACCTTACATGCGGCAGAATCCCATTGTGCCTACATCAGTGACGGCCCACGCCCAGGCCCTACGGGACTACAAGAATGCGGTGGAGTACTGGGTCATTCAAGTACTGGACCATCCGAGGCCGGGAGACCCTACAGTGGAGCGGCGTAAGGGAACTGTCCTATGGTTTTCAGTGGAGCGAGGCTGTGGCTTCATTGTGGATGACGAGGATGGCAAGGAGTACTTTGTGGGCTGCAGATCAGTGAAACGGCCGTACCTGCCCCAACCCCGTCACAGCCTATACGTGGTGGACCAGGTGGAATATACCCCCACGGCATCCCTGAAAGGTCCCTTTGCTACCGGGGTTACCTTATTGTCTAAGCCCCTGGTACCTGCATCAGCACCAGAAGTTTGGCCGGAGGAACCACCAGGTGAAGGACGCGTGCGCTGCCTACAGGAGTCACCAGATGGCACCCTCCGTTTCAGGGAGAAGCCACAGCTGGAGCCTCTGATCCCTGGATTGCCTCCCACCACCACCATCACAGTCCTTTCAGCTGGGCTAGCTGACAACATCATCCTTTACTTTCCAGTCCACGGTGATCCAGTACCAGCCACCCTGGAACATGAAGTCAGCAGCAGCCAGGGGAGCTGGCGGTTCTTATCTGGGTGCAACATTGCCTCAATCTCTGCAGCCAGAAGTCCTTACCCCTGCTGTCCTGGCAGGAGTATCCGGAAAAGTGAAGGCGCAAGTGGCTGCAGCGCTCACCAGTGTGACCACAAACCAGACCCGGTCAAGTACAACTGTTGGCAGAAGTGGGCAGTGGAACACAACCAGCCAGCTTGGCCTACAGGAGGCAGGAGCGTCCTCTGATGTAATTCAGTAGCAGTTCCAGCGAGGAGGACTTCAGGAACCCTTCTACTGTCAGTCTGGCTGATTTAAAGGACATCTCTGGAGGACCTATGGGAGCCCCGACTGCACCTGACGGGTGAGAGCTAGTTGACACTTTTTAGTTTCTGTTGTTTTTATTGCCCCCTGTTTGACTCTCACCCAGATGGACATGGCTTGTCAGGGTCCCCCCCTTCCCATTCCTAGTTGCGCTTAAGCGTGCCTATTTTCCTTTTTTCCCCTTCTCAGGTTATTTGGGAGCCCCCTTTGCAAAAAGGGTTCTCTATTTGCTGCTATTTTATATTAACCATGTGGATTACACATTACCTGTTTGGATTACAAAATTACCTCACGTGGATTACAATTGAATTTTGGACTGTGTTCCAGTGTTTTATGCCAAGCCATGAGGAGAGGCACAAAAAGAGAGAGACACGGATGGCACTACACACACCTATAAAAATAAAAATAACAAACTATCCGGAATGGTGTAAAACACAGGGAAGTCACTGTAGGAAAGGTGGTGCTCTGCTACAGACTAAAAAAGTCCAGAAGTAGATATCATAACGAAGAGGAGAGAAGGATGAAGCGGCACTCACCATAAAATCCTTATTCTTTATTGTCGTGGCAGATTCACACTAATAAAACAGTGCTGGGCGACGGACTGTACCACACATGTTGGCGGCGTCAGGCCATGAGGAGAGACTCAAATGTATATCTGAGCCTATTATGCTTGCAAATGTGAAATTGATTGCACTAAAATGTTTGCATAATTATGTCTTTGCAGTATTTTAGCAATAATGTTTTTACAGGTTCAGCAATGTTCAAGCACTTTAGCCCATTGTGTGTATTCTTTTTCAGGTACTACAATGTGTCCTATTATGCACTTATTGTATGGTGTTTTTAGTAAATTATGCACTTAGCCAGATAGCTAACAATGAGCACCTTACTTTTCTACCTCATATGGACTGCCTCTGAGGACTGTACACCACGGCCTAGCTGCGTGCATGCGTGTGAGGCAATCGCGAGTCAACAGTATGTTAAGGATCCGTACGCACTTTTTACGCTAATGCTTACGCATTAAGTTCAGTAGTGTACTTTTTAACAACGCTTACACTGTATGTTGTTAATTTGTGCAGTGATGTTCGCAAAACAACAATTATTTTTTAATGCAAATTCAACTGAATAAATTCGTATTAAGAACGAATCTGGTCATAAATCCGTTGATTATTCGCTGAAGCAAATTTTTGATGATTCGCTCATCTCTAATCACCAGTCATGGTGGATTTTTATGTATTATGGCTGTATAACTGTAATTTTCTGTATTACTAGAGTCAATCCAATCTTTCAAGTAGGCCTAATACTACAGAAAAATCAGCAGCACATTTACTTCTGTTTATGTGCATTATTTCTCAACCTTTCACATATACGGTTAGGCTATGATCACATCTGTGTTGTAAAATCCGGCAGGCTGTTCCAATAGAAGAGTTCACCATACATATCTGGCATAGCTGAATAATGCCGCAAACTGCTGAATCTCCATTGACTACAATGTGATGCAAAGGGGATCTGGTCGCTTTCTGGCATAAATGTGAGCTTTCAGCTGGACAAAAAGTCCTGCTTGAAGTACTTTTTGTCCTGCCAAAAGCTGGCATTATGGAAGAAAGTGGATGGATCGCTGTCAGATCCTGTTAAAGTCAAGGGGGATCCAGTGGTTCACAGTGTGCAGGCTATTCTGCGATCCTCTGTTGGAACTACTTGCCGAATTTCACAAAACACATGTGAACGTAGGGTAAGGGTAGGTTCACACACTGTTTTTTGGAGGAGGATTTCAGCCAGATTTTCCTGCAGTTTTTGGCAGGTGGATCCAGCAGGAAGAAGTATAAATCCTCTATATTTCCAATTCCTTTTGAATTCACTTCTGGCTTTTACTGAAAAATCTACAGGAAAATATGCTCCAAAACCTCCTCCCAAAAACTCTGTGTGACCCTACCCTCACTCGACAAATGAGACTTTATTGTGGTACCACTGTGAACCACTAAATGCCCCAAGACAGCAATACATATGTAGTTTGTTTATTTGTGACGGAAATTATGACATGCACATATCTTCTGCAAATAAAATGGCCTACATATCTTCTACACATTATGCAACTGGCCAAGGAAGGGTGATCAGGACGATGGGAGTGGTGGTAGTGGCCACTATAGTAGTAATAATAGCAGTATTCATGATGGCAGCCCTTCACCCTGGGGCCCCCTTGGGCACTGTAGTGATAAGAGCATTGCGACTCTTCTTTCTCTCAGGGCACACCCGTGTTGTGCTGCTTGTGCCTGGTGTTAGATGGTATGCCCCTGGTGTCAGCAGAACCTAGGATACGAAGCAGGACTCCCTTGAAGCACTGACAAGCAGGGGCAATGATGTGACAGTGCAGGTTGGTAAGGCAATGAAGCGGCCAGTTTTGGTAACAAGTCTACTGTACTTTACTGAGGCAAATTGGACAGATACACACAGGCACTTGCAGATTTAAGTCCAGTCTCTCTAGGTTACATACACAGATTTCCCAAGGCTGTATATAGATATATAGGCCCTACAATAAATACCTCTCTGTGTCTCTTCCTAATTAATGCAAACAATTCCCAATTTGACCAAGGGGTGCAATTTCTCTTTCCCTATATTTCTGTATTGCCCAACTGTAGGATGTAGTCCTTCAATGGATGGCCACTCAATCTCAAAATTATGATGGGGTCCAGAAGCAATAAAACTCAAACCACATGTACTGAAGTCTACATTTGTAAATGTGTTACCTTTCACTGGCTTTTAGTCAATGCACTGTACCTATGTAATGGTCCTTAACCTTCTGCAAATTCAATTCCCTAAGAGGCTTCCAGTCACTTTTGTGTTATCTCCTAGCTTAGTGTTCTCTGTCTGATACTTCTTTTTCAGACTCCAGCTTCACAGACTAGGTGATCACTCTCCGGCTGCTAGCTGTACACTCTCCATACTACTGCTTCTAGCTCAGAGGGGTGGGGCTAGTCTACTCCTAGCAACTGAGTCCAGGGTAAGGAAGTTAACTACTATTATTAACACTTTGTAGTGAACCACATTACCATATAGTATTAACTCATTAGCACTAAACACCTGACCATAGCAATGATACACTGCTATTGCCATAAAATACCATCTGTATTATGAATTCAGATAGGAAGAGCAGACCAATAAGTGTCACCTGTCAACCACTGATAAGTAAAAATGTAATACAGATGAACAAAGAGAATCATAAGGCTGGGCTTGAGGCTGAATGAGTCAAGCTAGTGAATGGAGTAAATACTGAATTTATTGGAGCATGCTGTAGTTGTACAATAGCTGACGTGTCAGGGATTGCTGACCTCTGTCCTAGGATACATCTATCACTTCCTATTTTGTGTGTTCATGACTACCCTGAATGCCATGATCTTCAGAGCTAGTTAAGTGTTGCTGCTCCTTCACAGATTTTCTGTGGAGAAATGGCTTGGAGCAATGCCATGCAGGAGAACTGTTAATGGAACATCAGAACCATTGTTTCCAGGATTGGTGAGATCCCTGAATTAGAATCCCCACCAACCATAATGTTATGGCATATCCTAGTAATGTGTCATAGATGCCAATACTTCTTTAGATGTGTAACATATAGGTTCTTGTATAATGGTTTGTATCTTCTTCCCTCTGGGCAGTATAGGCCCACTGAAACTTATTAGTAGTAAAAACATGCAGAGATGTTCAAGTATGTTCTAGAGGTACCTTACGCTAAGCAATTACTTTTGGCCCATAGTTCCTTCCAGAAAAGGGTGCTATATGGACAGTATGGTTGCTTAGTGATTATCACAAATGCCTTGGGGCACTAGGATCCTAGGTTTCATTCTGACCAAGGAGAACTTCTGCATGGAGTTTGTATGTTCTCCTCCTTGTGTTTGCACGTGTTTCCTTCAATACTAGTAGGGAACTTGCAAGTGATAATAATATCTGTAAAGTGCAGTGGGATATGTTGATGCTAATTAAACAAATATAAACGGTACATAAAATGTTTATCTCCTCAACACATGTAACAAATACACCACTGCTCGATAGTCTCTATACTCTGCCCTGGTTTGCACTATATATTATCATACAGTATATATCATACAGCGTAGAATTTCTTCCCAGAATATCTATACAACTAAAATAATGCTTACTAACAAGCATATAACTTTTGCGACATTGTCACAGTAGGAGAAGTCTCATATCCTTTCTTAATCAGATAACAGAAGACATATTGCTTCTTTACTCTTGGCACTGATGTTGGATTTAACAACTCTTTCCTAATCTTCTAATTGGCCTGAGCTGATAGAGGCCAAAGCTTATCCATCGCACATCTTCTGTAATCTGTCTACTCCCATTGCTGTTAAATCTTGGCCACAACTGATGTTTTTGCAGAGCAAAATCTTAAAACCATTAGTGGTCTAGTTGGATTAAGAAGTATCAAGTGGTTTAGAAAATGTGAGCAGACAGATCCAAGAGACAAACATTTGGATCAGCTTTGGGGGGTCTTATCCCTTGTGTTAATAGACTTTACTTTTTTCCTCGATGACTGGTATGGTCAAGAAATCACTTAAACTTATAGAGCTATATAATGCCCAAATGAGTAAAGACAACCATACAAGACAGTATCATAATGTAGCAGGTCCAGTGAAATGAAATGTTACAAATGAAACTTTACAATGTTTATCATTGAGATTTACTTACCTCCAAAATATAAGTGCAAGCTGTTGTATGTTATATTTTCACATAAAAAGATTTGGATCCCATTTTGGTGTGCCCATGATATGATAACAATATTTAGTCCAACTGTTATGAAAAGTCCTTTCATAAGAGTTTTTTTTTAAACCTTTATTTTTATCCATAAAAAATACAAAGAGTAAAAAAAGAAATATACAACATAACACAATAATTGCACTATATGAGACCAATCTCCCACCGTCACAACTCACCATCTTCAACCATCCCACTGGAGGAGAGGCTGGAAAATGGAGCCCATATTATAAAATGAAACATATATCATAAAATGGAACGTATATTGTATTGTAAATTGAGCATTAAAGATGCCATATGACTGGTGAAAAATAATCAATCTTAGTTTTTATCCATCCAAAGTTTCAATTATGCCTCAAATTTTAAAGATCTTAATCTCATTTTTTCCCAAAGTGTTTTCCAGTTTTATATTTAGTGTTAGGCTTCATTCACATGCAAGCAAATTGCGGATCCGCAAAACACGGACACCGGCCATGTGCGTTCCACATTTTGCGGAATGCACATGGCCGGCTCTATAATAAAAATGCCTTTTCTTGTCCGTGGATGCGGACAAGAATAAGACATGTTCTATTTTTTTGTGGGGCTGCGGACTGGAAGTGCACATGCGGATGGCACACTGTGTGCCGTCCGCATCTTTTGAGGTCCCATTGAAAATGAATGGGTCCGCAAAATTGCGGAACAGATGCGGACACATTATTAGTACGTGTGAATGGAGCCTAACAGACCGATTCCAAGCTGTCACATCCGAGGGCTCACTAGACAGCCAACTCTTCAAAATCTCCTTCCTAGCAAAAAATAGGAGTTTATTAGCTACTATTTTCCCTGTACTAAATTAAGATTATTATCATAGATTTTATTAATTATATCTATTACATTATGCTAATAAATGTGTAGCTTGGGGCATCTCCAAAATATATGAATCCAGTTGACATTGTGCAATTAACATTTTAAACATACATCCAGTTTTTGCTTGATTTTATGTAAAAAAAAAAAAAGAGGCGTCCTGTGCAGCCTATGAACAATACATAACTGTATGTGATGGATTTCGTAATACTCTCAGCACTAAGCTAAGATGTTATTCCATTCTTCCATCTCTATTACCTCCTCAATATCAACTTCCCATGATGTTTTAGATCTCACCTCACCCCTATTAACCTGTTCCATTGCCAAGTATTTATATATACATGTTAGGGAACCCTTTCTTTTACTACTATTTAACCCCTTGACGACCGCCATCTGTGTATATACGTCCTATCTGCACATGCCCCGTGCAGATAGCACATATATACACATGCAGGCAGCGCTTTAATCCCAGCGCTGGGATTAAAGCTCCTGCTCCTGCAATCTAGCAGGATCAGGTCGGGTCCCGGCTCACAGACAGAGCGGGGACCCTGAGGAGAAGACAGGAGCGGTTTATTACCGCTTCTGCCTTCTCCTGTGCCGGTGGACAGCCTTACCTGAAGGCATGCTGGAGGAGCAGGAAGGAAGCGGCAGCGCCGCTTCCTGTACTAGTCCCGGCGGTCACATGACCGCGGGGTGTCTCGGGGCCACAGCAGTGCTGCAGGGTCTAAGGAGACCCTGATCAGCTCTGCCTGTGTCTAATGAGCCCACAGGGGGCTGTTTTCCCCTGTAACTGGGGCTCCTGTGGATGCCCCAGTTACAGTGGAAACAGTGGAAAAAAAAGTCAGTGTCCTCCAGAGGTCTTTTAATGACCTCCTGGGAGACATATTTGTCAAAAATAAATTAATATATAAGTAAAAAAAAACAAAAAAAAAACAAAAAAAAGTGTAAAAAAAATAAAATAATAAAACACGCAGTCGCCAACGGAAACAGTCACCATAGTCGCCCCGTTCAATAAAATCTATACATGTTATATATCAAAATGATCGTCATCAAATAGGGAACCCATTGCAATAATTAATTTGTGTGTCAGTTTAAATATTTAAAAAATAAATATCTATAATTAAAAATAATTATTTTATTTAATAAGAATTAGCGGTTTTCGTCCAAATTACACCTAAAAAAATATAAAAGATCTTTAAAAAAAACATTCTAATAAAAAGTCCTAAGTGTCAAGTAAAAAAAAAATTGCAAAAATTATTTTCGTATTCAAACAAACAAAAAAAATTAAAAATTAGCGTAACTAAACCACCATGTGCCCAAATCACAAAAATTTGCCTGGACATTCAGGCCTTTTATTGGTCTGGTCATGAAAGGGTTAATATCCTTTCTATTTTTTTCTTCTATAAGTGAAGACACATTGCCTACCTTCCGAAGTATCCTCCTCAATATAATATAAAAAAAGTGATCATGGACTACTAACCCAAAATCTTCCTGCAATTCCAAACAACACTTTAATCTATTCCCCTCATACAACTAATGCATATAGTGAATTTCTTTGCTTAGCCATTCTGAATATCCTAAAATTTTTGTGCCAGTAATATGTATATTATCCCTTATTGGTGTCTTTGAAAAAAAATAATTCACCCCATATGTTTTTTTAAATGTTACCCAGCATACAAAAGAAGTGGATAACAGCACCATCCTTTCCAGATCTATAGAGTCCAGAAACTTATCTTGAATTTTAGATATGTTCTTCAATACTTCTACCACTTCACTAAAGTTTTCCAATAATAAAGCTGAACACTGTGCTGCAATAAAATAAAGCCTTCAGTTCAGTACAACCAAACTTTAATATTAGAGCGCCAGCTATGGATTAAGGGCACCACATTCAAAATCCTCAACCTTATTAGAATTATTTACACTGAAATATTTAAATGAAGAATTGGAGTCAATGATCTTAAGAAAAAATGTTACTTTCTTTACTTTCTCAATATCTATCCTGTTCAACAGCATCAATGCTGATTTTTTCCAGTTGATTATAAGTCCTGAAAAACTACCATATTCCTCAATTACTTTCAACAACTCTTGCAGTGATGTATGAGGGTGACTTAAATATGATCAAATCATCTACATATAGAAATGTTTTTTTTATATATTGCACCATTTCAAAATTGCTTGATTCTGGCACTGTCTTGGGTCTTATCTGCTAGAACCTCAATTACTAGAGAGAATAACATCCTGTCCTGTGTTTATTAACAATACATAGAGGGGAGAATATATCTTGAGTGTAATATTTGAAATCAGATTTGCTTGAGCTTACTTTGGTATACTTGGCTGTATGTGGTTTCATCAATTTGGCGCATCATTAATTCTTATGTTTTTGCATAGAAATGTTTCTCCAGTTTTTTACACCACCCCAAATGGAGTGAGTTTGTGACTTCCTTTTTTGCAACATTTTAAAAAATGTTGCAAAGATAAATCTGGAAAAAAAAACAAATTAAAGCTGCTTTGACTTTAGTGCTTGTTATTTACGTTCTTATGCTCTATTATAGGATTCTGTTCAATTGCAGGCTGCTATTGCTTTACAGCTACAATCACTCCCAGAAAGGAGATGTCAACAATGTTAGGCTGCCAGCAACTTTTTGGACTTAAATTAAATTTCCAGTGTAAAAGGACGCTGTGTAAAGGGGCCTAAATATATTCTAATACAATGGGAGAAATGTACACTCCAAATTTACCACCAAAATGGAGTACATGATGTGTGCTAAATGTATCTTTTATCTTCAATTGAACTGAGCTCTCTGTTCCAAAACTGAGTGTTTTTTACTCTCCTGGCCCTTCCTAGCCCCACCTAAATGTTAGTAAGCATGTACGCTTACCTCATACTGCAGAAATGTGGCCAGGTACACTAAGCAATTACATGACGTTAAAGGGGAAGAACCAATTAAACTTTGCTTTACATTCCACTTTAATTCATTTCATCTTATCGCAAAATAAAAAAACTAATCAAAATATGTATAAATGTATGTAACGTCTATTACATCTTGGCATGCCTTAGTTTTGAAGCAAATTCCATAAAAGTAAGTACAGAATAAGTGACCTATTCTACATAACCTATCAGCGCTATACATTAATCGTCCCTAATCGTTTCAGGAAACCACCATGGCACCACTGGGCTACTCAAAAAAGCAAACAAACGTATGTTGAACTAACAAGAATTTATTTAGTTGGGATATTCTTTACTTCTGATCTTCTTAAAGGGTTTCCCCGGGAATTAAGAAAATAAAAATACCTAAATATTACTTTATTATAAATATCTTCCCAGATACCTTTAATTAGTTATATGGTTCATTTTGTCTAGGGAGCAATCATTAGGAGAAATAAAATGGCCGCCACCCTACTCTTTTAGTATGGTGTCAAACACAACTTTTGTGGCAGTTTTTGATGCAGTTTTTTCACCTAAAGACCGCGTTCACACAAATATATTTGTAATGTGTATATAGTCCGTATTTAATGGAATCCGCTGCTAATGTTAATGAATGGTGCTATTCACATGGGCGTACAATTTCCTTCAGTATTTGAAACCCTCAGCATATCTTAATTTTGTGCGGATTTGTTTCCACATACACACATTAGCATCTGTACAGTGAATAAATAATAAAGGAAGGCAGAAATATGCATATAAATCCTGAAGCAATACTGATAACAATACTGATGATATATCATCAGGAATCCTGAGTCAGAATACTGATGGATTTCAATACGCTTGTCTGAAAGGGTGGTTTGTCTGGAAGTGGGTGGTTTGCAAGGGAATGAGAAAATTGAAGGAAAAACTAATACTACCTTCCCGCTACATCCATTAAAAAAAAAAAAAAATCAAAATTGCCACCAAAAGTTGTAGCAAGCCTTATAATTATATTTCAATGTAAATTTATAGCAAGGTATAATTTAATCTTCGAAATGCAACCCCACTACTACTTGGGGCACATTTATCAAGCTCACCTTTTTTGGAGTAAAAAAAAAAACAGGAGTATTGGCAACACTTGTCTTTAATTTGCGCCTTATTTATTATCCCTTAATAAATTAGGTTTTTATTTTTATTTTTGTTTAAGGGCTCATGAACACAGTCAACAAATTTTGGATCCACAAAACACGGATACCTCCATGTACATTCCACATTTTGCTTGTCCATAACATGGACAATAATAGGACATGCTCAATTTTCTTGCCGAATGGCCATGTGGTCACGGAGTGCACATGGAGTCATTTCAGTTTTTTTGCGGCTGCATTGAAGTGAATGGTTCTACATGTGGGCCACAAAAAAATCCCGGAACAGACACGGAAAAAAATATGTTCGGATTTCATGAGCCCAAAGAGTGGTGTCATATGCCTACATGGTGGCTCTTTATCAGTTCAACAGGTTTATATTCACTAAGACTGGTCCAATTACAATGCGCATGAAAATTTGGTGCAAGTGAGCTGAAATTAGGTGCGCATCTCCATTAAAGTACAGTAGACATAATGTAGCACAACTCACCATTCAAAACAAATTTTTTAATTATTTTTTTACAGAAAATTATGCCAGCCCTGGAGTGGAGTAGAAATTAGATTGATTTTACGACTGAAACATGTAGTGTACTGTCAACATATTGCTTTCAGAGAGGCTTTTTTTACTCTTTAATGTCACACATTTTATATGTTAATATAAATTGCTTACAATATAGAAGCTAATTAGTATAAAATGAGTAGTAGACGACATGAAGTTGTATGCCATGACATCACTGTGCACAAAAGCATTAAAGGGAATCTGTCATCAGAAAATGCCCTATTGTTTAAATCACGTTTTTATATACTTTTGGATTGTTTTTTAACCCCTTCAGGACATTACTATTTTCCATTTTTGTTTTTAAATCTCTGTCTTCCTGAAGCCATATTTTTTTCTATATTTTTGTTCAAATAGATGTACGAAGACTTGCTTTTTTGCAGGATGAGTTGTACTTTCTAATGTTGCCATTTTATATTGTTTATGATGTAGTGGGAAGCTGTAAAAAAAATTCCAAATGATGTGGAACTGGAAAAAATATACAATTCTGCCATGGCTTTATGTGATTTTGTTTTTATGGCGTTCCCTATGTGATGTTCCCTGATGTACCCCCCACGTACCAGAAATAGGAGACGCCTTTAGGTGCATGTGGGATAGGGGCCGCATGCAGGCAGGCATATTTCTGTGATTTTGAGGGAATTTAAGTATTGAATTGTTTTATTCACATTCAATAGGGGTACTTTCCACCCGTTTTTAATTTGGATAATTTAATAAAATGTTGTTGTTTTTGTATTAGCGTCCATAACCTCTCTGAGCTTTGGATAACTAGAGATGCATATTATTGAATTTTATCAGTTGTGAGTTTTAAAAAACTGAAAGTTATGAAAAAATGTATTTTTCCTTTCCTATCAATTTTTTTTATCTATTACAAAAAGTTGCAAGACAAAACATTTCTAAAACCATTACTATATGCTTGTACCCTGAAAATGGCCACTATTTATGTAATTTATCTACTGGCTGGGCCCGCTGCAAGACTTCAAAACACTAGAGCGCATTTTGGACTTTGGCGGCCTATTTTTCTATTACTGGTTCTATGACACCATACTGCCAGAAAAATCTTGTACAGCTTCAAGACGTTACAAGCCCCTTCAAAATGACTTTTTTATGTTATTGCCCTAAGGCTGTGATGGCTAACCTTCGGCACTCCAGCTGTGGTAAAAGTACAACTCCTAAGATGTACACTTGCTTGGCTGTTCTCAGAACTCCATAGAAATGAATAGAGCATGCTGGGAGTCGTAGTTTCACCACAGCTGGAGTGCCGGAGGTTAAAATAATTTTTTATTTTTTTACACACGAAAAAATATGCATGCATTTGTATATTTTACGCAGAAAAAATCCTGCTATACAAAATATAGCTAATATGAATACCTAGATTTTTAAAATAAAGTGTGTTTATTTTACAAACAAAAATTCCACTATTGCTAAACTTAATAAATATAATACATATTTTTTATAATTTTTTTTTATGAACGAAAAAGGGACAGGTTGTTTGCATGGGTGTGTACATAGTCTAATATACTATTGCTGATACTTGTAATTACTGCTATAACTTTTTTTTCTGTATTTCTCTTTTTATTTTTTGAATTATTTATTTTTCACTTTTTTTTTTTTTTTTACAACTTAACCCCTTCCTGCCACAGTCAAGGCAGGAAGAGGTTTTTTTCCCATTTTGAAGGCTGAAAGATCATTTTATAGTCAGCAGGTCGGGCTCTTACATAACAAAAAGCAATTTTACAATTTGATAGACACTTGTAGCAAAGAGCTACAACCGTCTATTATTGCTTGACTGCTCCTGCTGATCACAGCATTCCTTCTTGTGACCGGCGCAGTCTGATGACAGCTTGGTCACAGCGATCTGTGACGGCATGGGTCGCCCGCAGATTGGGATGTGAGACAGCGCTTTTATATGTCGGGTTACAGATAAAAGCAGCGGTAGGTAAGTGGTTAAATACCATGTTGAAGTATGTATGACTATGAATTTTATTCAATTTTTTGGGGCGAGTGAAGCAACAAAAAAAGACCATTTTCCATTATGGTGTTTGCACTATGAGATAAATACATTTATATTTTAATAGTACTGGCATTTTAAGACATGGTGAGGTTAAAAAATCTTTATTTTTTATTGTTTATGTTACGACTATAGGTAGGGACAGACAAGGACAGTGAGCTCTAAGGCTAGAATCCAGCCCACTTTCCCTAAATTCTTGCAGTATAAGTCCTACAAGTGCAGAGATGGACAAAAGACAAAGATAGACAAACACAATACTACAGTTGTACGTAAATGGGTCAAAACTAGGCAAGCTATACAGTACAAAACGAGAGACAGAGAGTGGTCAGAACACAAGCTGAGATCAGAACCAAATGGAAAATGCAGTATGACCATGAGACAGAGAGTGATCACAAGACAAGCGGAAGTTTCCGAAGCCTGCCATAGAGAAGTTTCTGTCAAGCTCTGCCTGTGGCTGAGCTCCGTAGGAACATAGCAGAGGAGATCAGATAATCATATGTTAATGTTCCCTAGGAGGACTTAAAATAAGTGTACAAAAGTGAGAATAGTGGTTTCCCCATTCTAAAAATAAAAATTAATAAGCAATAAAGGATCATTAGCAGGGGCGTAGCTATAGGGGGTGCAGAGGTAGCAGTCGCTACCGGGCCCAGGAGCCTGAGGGGGCCCAAAGACCCTTGTGCCGTATAAGAAGACACACAAAGCACTGAGGGAAGGGGGGCCCAAGATGAACTCTTGCACCAGGGCCCATGAGCCTTTAGCTACGCCCCTGATCATTAGTATGGATCTGTCAAAAAATGCCTGTACTATGAAAATTTAAAAGTATTTGTCCCGTATGGTGAATGGCATAATGGAAAAAAAATCTTTCTATGGGTCAGTTTTACTTAGCTTCAGCTCCCACCAAAAGAATTGAATGAAAAGTAATAAGAAAGTTATATGCACCCCTAAATATTATCATAAAGTAATCAACCCACAGAATGAAGTTAACATGTCAGTCAGTTACTGTATAGGGAATGCAGTAAAAAGGAAACCCATAAAACTATGGTGGAATTACATTTTCCCCATTCCAACCCATTTTGAATTTTTTTTCCAGTTTCCTAATACACAGTATGCAATATTAAATGGTGTCAAGAAGTGCAACCTGCATAAAACAAGCACTCATAAAGCTATGTAAGAGGAAAAATAAAAAGGTATGCCTTTGGGAAGACAGGGAGAAAAAACAAAAATGAAAAAAAAAATAAAATAAAAAGAATAATTGCTGTGTCGGGAAGGGGTTAAACATTAAGTAATTTAACAAGCACCTCTACACAATAGCTATTATAATATAGTTGTTAGTCGTGGTGAATATATAGTGTCACATGAAGAGAACTGGTGTTGGCCTCAGGGCTAACAATACACTGGTTAATGTACCAAACTGGCGCTCATAATAAAGTTGCATGATGTGGAAAGTACAGTTAATACTGCAAATGGATATCATAACACAATGGTTGTTTTTCTAATACGTGTGTAAGATGGATACCATTACTCATACGTGGTCTCCATGTGCTGCAGGTAATGGAACATGTACTATATGGTGTGCTTTGCATCCTGAAGAAGGAGGGGATAATTGAAAACTGTAAATCTAGTTTTCATTTTCCTATCCTCGATACTTTTTCTCCATTGTCCTGGTCTAAACTGTGTATATACGTACACTCAATTGGTAATGACAACTATATAAGAACTCCTCACACAAGTATCCATGTGGAGAAGTCATGCCCTTAACCAGCCAGCTGGAAGATTAACAATACAAGGCTACTTTAATCCCCTTGGCTTCATTTTATTGTTGTTGCTAGATGAGAAGTTCCACTTCAGCAGTATTTCAGAGGTCTTCAAGTGCAGTTCTTTAAATCATGTCAAATTAGTCAGTGAATTCTCACATTCACACACTCTATAGTCTTCACCACAGATGTCGCCATGTGTAGTCCTCTGTTGGGGAATCAAAGCCTTAGCTTAATATTTATTCACAAAAATTACCTTCAACCTACTATATATATTATCATGTTTAATGTATAGTCACCTGATGTGCTATTATTGACTAGAAATATTCAGTGCATTTAATGGGTTATGCGTTATCATTGACTGGGTACCTAGAGCCCTCAAATGTGATAAAATGATAAAAGATCGGAAACTTACCTGTATAAGGCATGTGACTGCTGCAGCCAAACATTGGCCTCAGCGGTGTTGTGTCATATATAGAGTTGAGCGAACGTGCTTGTAACGAGCACTGTACTGCTCGGATCCCCTGCGCTCACATGGGCGAAGCCATCCGGATCCGTCGGGTGAGGAGGACGGATCCGGATGGCTGCGCCCATGCGAGCGCAGGGGATCTGAGCAGTACAGTGCTCGTTACAAGCACGTTCGCTCAACTCTAGTCATATATCACTGGGGCCAGGGATTGGCTGCAACGGTCATATATAATAATGTTACTATTGCAGCCTGTAAACACAGCCAGAACTGCAGACCAGAGCATCAGTGTAAACACAGCCAGGACTGCGGACCAGAGCAGCAGTGCCGAAATGGCAGAGTATTAATTGGTTACAATATATTTTCATTCATTATTTTTGCACATTTAACATTATCAGATTTTCAAATCAGTTGGACAATGCCAATTTAGGGTTCTTTTACATGAACCATTGATCAGGCAGATTGTCGGGGATGAGTGTTTGAGTGTATAAACACTTGTACCCGATAATTGGCTTGTGTAAAAGGTGCCAGAGTGGTATTACCATTTCTTCATCCTGCTACTGTTTTTGATTGCTAACACTAAAGTCGTCCTATGTATTTTTCCCACGTCCATTACATGCATGTGAATGTGCATTCATAATCTTGTTATATAACTGTTATATAACTGTGCTTGGTTCACCAGCAGGTTACAGTGTGTATGGCAGAGTTATCTTTAGATACAATGGAACTTACCATTCCATTCTTCCCCTTTTGGGCAGAAGTTGGCCAGTCCCATTTTCTACCCAAGGGAGGGGCAACAGGAAGAGTCTAGTGAGTCTAAGCCAGGTGCGTCAGAGCCAGACGTGCCCATGATGGAGTAGCAAGGGGAAGGTTCCCCTTCTGCCACAGGAGTCTCTCCAGAGGGAAGTAGCTCATAGAGCACCCTGACTCCTTGCAGATTTACCTACATAATGTCAGGAGGGGGTCAACAGACAAAAGCACCCCACTCCACAGAGAACAGAACAAAAGTCCAGCTACCAGACTAAAGCTGAGTTAAGCACAGCAGACAGAGAGAGAAAGTAGAGTACTCAAGTTTGCCTGCCAGTTTATGCTAAACCTGCTGGAACCAAGAGAAACCCTGAATATTGTCTGGATGCAGGTTGATGCAAGTAAAGCTGTCGATTTATTCTCCATCTTCTACCTCAACTATTCCCCTTTATTGCTTCGGAGCCTAACCCTGGAGATTGGCTGTATCCAGGCACTGTGACACACATAGAAAACTATTGGGGCCACACCACTTGGTTGCACCAGCAATCACCAATGAATTTATGTGGAGCAGATCATGCTGTCTAAACAATGGTCTGTTTCCCAGGAACAGTATATTTCTATGGGGACAAGCAATCACTGTATGGATCACTCATCCCCATACAGCAGAGGTGATTGCTGTATGTAAATGCAGCTCTCATCTTCTCTGATGATCAGGCAGTTAACAGGAGTATCTGCTTAGTTCCCGATTATCTGCCAGATCATCGGTTCATGTAAAAGGACCCTTAGACATTAACTATGTAGGAACACATCCTAAGGCCCCAGGCGTACAACCGTATCCATTTTGGAGTCCACAAATTGCGGATCCGCAAAATACAGATGCAGTCTGTATGCTGCCCACATTTTATTTGAGGTCCCATTGTTTCAATCTTAGGTCTTTTTCCAGAACATACATATGGATGCAGAATGCGCGTGCATCTCCATTCTGCAAAAAAGACAGAACATGTCCTATACCTGTAAACAAAATGTAGACCACGGACCAATTGAAGTTAACGAGTCCACAAAAAAATGTGGCTGCAACTCGGACTACATCTGTAACTTGTAGATCAGCAATTTGCGAAGAGGTATGAGAAGAGGTATGATTGCAGGGCTCTATTTGGGCTCTATTTGGGCTCTATTTGGATATTAATGACTCACAAGATAATAAGTTGGGTAATATGTTGAAATGGAAAAAAGACTCAGGGTTACACTGAATAAAGGAAACATGTACTGTAGTTGACCTTTTAAAGATTAATGCCAATTGAGCTGCTGTATTAGACTGGGCAAAATTTCTCTAATGGTAAAAACATATAGTAAGGTCTCATGCACAGAGCCATACTCAGGATCTATACTATCGAACTCAGTGGCGTAACTACAACTAACTGGGCCCCACAGCAAATTTTTGAATGGGGCCCCCCCCAGGAACTTCCTCGCAACCCCGAACTCACATGCAACCCTCACTCTTGTGGCTAGTCAAGATTGAGCTCTCCCAGACAAGGCCTGACAGCCGCTCCATCCGCTTTCTATAGTGTCACTGTATATAATGTCATTGTATAATACTGTTGAGGGGGGCCTGACAATAAAATCTTTCAGTCTCCCTCCTGAGGGGGCCCCTTGTGGGTCTGGGCCCCAAAGCAGCTGCTTCCCCTGCTTCCCCTATTGCTACGCCCCTGATCGAACTGAAGGTGTTGCCAATATATGCTCATAATGTACAAGCATGTGACTCCGACTTTACAGTACTGAGAGGCACAGAATTTATTTTTTAAGAACTTAGAGAATCTGTGACTGCTGATTGGTGGGAGAGCAAGGTGTCAGACCACCACCAATCTGGAATACACGTCAATATATCTGAGAACCCCTTTAAGTGTGGGGAGATATCATGGCATGTAAAACTCATAACAGTGCAAAGCTGGTGTGTTTGCAGCAATAGCAGTTATATAACATTGCCACCACAACACAGTCAAAGGGAATTGTAAAAGATCTCTCTTTCAAGATAAGTCTCTTTTTAAAAGGCATCTCCAGTTTTCACCATGTCTAAATAGTTATATAACTGCCTCAGCACATGGATAGGCATTATACAGATCCTCAGATACATTTGTCCTTCATAGCCTTGTTCATGTCATGCCTAGTTCATGTGGGCCATTTCAAGGCCAAATTAGGGCACATCTGTTTAGTAGATATACCAAATAATTTGACCATTTTGCATGGAAAAAGAAGAAAAAGACTCATCTCATCTTCATCTATATATTATATGAATGCACGGTAAAACTTCCATATGTTAAAGCAAATATATACGTTGCCCTGTATTGCAAATTGTATAACGTTACATGATCATTACCTACAGTCATGTCTGCAAATCTGAAAACCAGCCAAGCTTAAGACTTAGAAAATATAATATAAAGGAAATACTTTTCACAAAGTGGATAACAATGAATCCAATATCCAGTGATTGAAGTCCAGGCTTGCAGCCCTGTTCATTCATTTCAGCGTCCCAGGTGTTTGTTAAGAAGGAAGTCATTTTGAGGTTGTGATGAGAGAAGCTTTTTACCAGAAATAGGCAGCCAAGCCCAACACTGAATACAGTCTATGCCAAAAGCTGTTGTGCATTACATATAAAGCATTGTTGCGGCTGCTTTGAGAAACAATATCAGAAGTACATTTGCACAATCGGCGTTGAGCCCTGTGCAGAGTGAACACTAAACACAAGGTTTAAAGGAACAATAAATATATTTATAGTCCTGGGTGGGATTGCAACCTTTTCACACGTTTCTGTGCCTTAGCTTGTAAAAGGTATTATGAAAAATCAAATGGTGTTAAAACACTTTATTCTGGTTTTAACAAATTATGCAGAGAAGTTAAGCCCGAACTTACATAACATATTCTGCACCAAAAAATTCAGGCATGCCTTAGTATTGGCTAATGGATTCTAGAAGAAATACAATCTGTGCATAGCTTACAGCCTTAAAGGGGCATTCCACGAGAAGAAAATTGATGACCTTTCCTCAGGGCAGGTCACCATTATCTGTTCAATGGGGTCCAACACCCTGCACCCTCAGCTGTTTGAAGAGGCTGTGGTGCTTTGGTGAGTTCTGTGGCCTCTTCACAGCTTCCCAAGCCCAGAACTGTTGTTACGGAAGTTGGTGTGGACTTGAGATTGGACTTAGGGCTAAACCTAAGGGCATTACACATGGATCTGGACTTCACTGCAGGGAACGCACCAGGTCGCTACCTCTTGAAGTCGTCTCCGTGTGGTTGGCTGCTGACCCACAGGAGTCAAGAGACACCAGTATGTAGCACCGAAAGGACAGGCAAAACTCATAATCATTAACAGGCCAAGGTCACAGCGGGCAGAGTATGTGCAAATCTGTGAAACAGACCAAAGGTCAGGGCAGGAAGGGGAGTGTTAATATGGTAATCAGAAAACTGGTCAGATCAGGCAGTGGAGGATCAGAATTATTAAACAGGCAAAGGTTGGTACATGGGTAGCAAGCTAGAAGAACCTATTGCTCAGGCACCCTTTCCTATGGAAAGGTGTCTTAAATACCTTGAGGTGGCCAGCCATAAGCTGGGGAAGATTAGGCAGCATGCGTATTGGTCCTTTAAGATGAAGGCAGCACATGTGGCAGACTAAAGAGGAGAGCTGATAGGTGACATATCACCACTGAGGCCAGTGAAGACAGCCTGGGAGCTAGGGAGCCAGAGCCGAGCAGAAGGGCCAATATGAGTATCGATTTCTCCACAAATCCTATTGGCTGACTATAGGATAACACTGTTGAAACTGCAGGATTTTCAATTCCACGCCACAATTGTTTCTCATTTTGTGTTACATAGCAATGCTATTCCATACAGCAGCATATATGCATATGATATGCATCAATGCCCCTGTGAATCCTGGCAGGTATGGGAATACTGAAAATAGAAGTTAGTATTTACTGCACTTGAGTCCAGAACTCATCTCCAGCAGCACTGGGCGTGTATGTATTGCACATGTGGAGTCAAGGACATTGTACCTTCCTTCACTCTGCATGTGCCCGATGCTGCCAAAGATTACTTAACTACAGTGAATTCTAGCAGATTTTTGTTGGGTATTTCATAATGGCCTGGTTTCCCAGGGACTTAACAGAGTACTGGTGGTTACAGGTTCCCTTTATACATTTAAACAGGGCTTTGCTAGGGCTCAATAGGAAGACATCACAATTAGCACAGACTGCATTATTAAAGTATTGCAGTCCATTACTATAAGCAATCAAACTGTGGTATTTTCAAGCCCCCAAGGGCTTGTAATAAAATTAAAAAAAAAAAATCAAACCACCCCCCCTTTCCCGATTTTACATATAAAAATGAACAATAAAAGATAAACATACAGTAATTGGTATCACAACATCTGAAAATATCTGAACTGTTAAAAAATCAAAGTATTTATTCTGCTCAGTTAAGACCTTAACAGAAAAAAGTTAACATGCCCAAATTGATGTTTTTTGGTCACCTCACCCCACAATATGGCAACTGAAAGCTAATTTCTGAAAGTTTTTTTTATTTTTCTACACCGTTAATATATATTCTTCCAAAGATACATAAGTTGCTCAAGAATCCACCAGGTATAACGATCGTCTCTGGTAGAGGATCAGTCTTTTTAAATATAGAGATTTTTCTTGAAAAGATCTTACGACAATCTGCTGTGAGTCATTTGTATGTGATACAGGTGATTTTCTTGATAAAATCTCAGAAGTCGATGTCCGCTCTAATACCATACTGACTTTATTTGATGTTGTGAGCCTCTACAGCCTCTACATCTATCATTCATGATAGAGGTGTAGCGGCTGTTCGGAGATGTCTCATTTCCACTGACTATACTGATAAGTGTAGGAATTTTATTATTGATCTTCTTGACATTGTACTCAGATATAACTACTTTGCGTTCAAGGATGAATACTACGTGGGTTCAAACGTAGTGCCGTCTATGTGTCCCACCACTTCAGCCATGTACTGAGGTGGTGGAGATACATAGATGACATTTTTGTCATTTGGAAGGGCTCAGATATGGAGCCAAGGGCTTTTCATAGTTTCTTGAATAAATTAGACCCAGATATAAAATTCACTCTCACATCCTCCACGGAACAGGTGCAGTTTCTTGATACAATGGTCAAAAAAGATGGATCCACATTAGTGACTGATCTTTATATTAAACCTACGGATTGTAATAAACTCCTAAGGTTTGATAGTTGCCATCCCCGCTCTATGGTTGATTCTTTGCCACACAGCCAGCTCCTTCGGGTTCAGTGTATTGTGAAAGATCCAGTGACTCTTAATGTTAGGCTTGACGGGAGGGCAGATAAATTTTGACAAAGGGGTTACCCCCAAAAAAATTGATTCAGACACATTTGAATAAAGTTATGTCTGAGGTCGGACGGAGGACCCAGAAGACTGCAATACCTAGAGTTCCCTTCATTTTGACGTATTCAGAGAATAGCCACTTGATTAGTCAAGTTATTAGGAAACACTTGTTGATTCTAAGAAGTAATCTCCATCATGTCAAAGAATTCACTGTTCCTCCTTTAATGTCTTTCAGACTCGGTCTATGAATTTACAAGACAGGCTAGTCAGAGCTGACATTCCTAGTAAAGGATTGAAGCAGTCACATATAGGCTCTAAAATGAAAGGCTGCTTTCCATGTCTGAGCTGTGTTAACTGCTCTTATATGCTGAAAGGAGATAAATTTATCCATCCAGTTCTTAATTTCAGAATTATTGACCACATCCCTCCTTTAAAGAGAGGTGGTAACAGGGAATTGATCCTCAAACATCGTGAGATACAGTGGATTTACCTCTTACAAACACTAAAACTGAAAGGTCTCGATACTGAGTTCAAAAAGGAGTTATTTGACAAATAGACAGGGTAGGGCTAGACTGAGTTGAGTCCCTCTAATGGATTTTGGTATAGGAAAATGTAATAGTGTATGTTTGACCATTTTGTATTAATTTGTTTCTCTTTCTCCTTGTTTTGTAGATGGGAAGTCCTTTGTTATTTGGTCCAGCTTCTCCCAAGTGGTCCCGGTTATCCACTTTTTTTATCATTTGATATTTGCATTCTCGTTTAGTGAGTGCCGAAGCGTCAGCGTTGGAAAGTTAGTCTACATTACCATTCTTCTATTTACCTCTGTATGGTCTAGATATTTATTTTATCCTTACATGAGTGCACACTATACTCTGAGACAACCATCAGTGTAATCTTGTACCCATTATTAGACAATGACAGTGCCTTTTTCTCTGGGCAACATAAAGGTGGCTAGTGGGAGATTCACTGAACTTGATCCCTGTCCCCCACTGCACTGTTTTGATTGACATCTTAAGTCAGGATGTACCTATCCTTTTAGTGTCACTCTCTGATGTTTGTATATGGTGAGAAGGAGTTGCATGGGGCCACCTGATGTGGATAATGTCTGGTGACTCCTTTTTTCAAGACAGGGTGATTATCTGTCGTCTTGATATGATGATGGCTAAAAGTCCGATCCTCCGCCATAAATACTATGTAAAGTAATTTTCATGTATCATAACTGCTGCTTAAAGTAGCGTTTTTGTAGACATACCCCCACTGATGCCCTGGATGCCCTGACTATAAGTTTTTTTGTTTTTGTTTACATGGTTGCCTAGTAACTGCTTAAAGCCACTCCTCCTGGTTTCCTTTACTTGAGCAGGGTCACATGACTCGATCCTCCTTCCGCGTGATGCGATCGGTGCACCTTACGTCATCGTGCTCTGGTGATGCAGGGCATTGTGGGGAGGTATGCTGCGCTGAATGCGGAGGAGGACCGATGTTATCATGACCCTGCACCTGTGCATTAGGACAGGAGAGACGCTGAATAGTGCATGTACCACTGGAACCACCAATGGAGAGCTGGAGTGTTTCTGTTTTAACTTTATACTTATATTAAGATATTGTTTGATCGTGGAGGAGATTATCAAAGATGAATTTATATTATCATTACACTTCACTACATCATTAATTATTGGCGCATATGTATTGTTTGAATTATACACTGTGATTTGTTTTGAATAATCATGTGGAGATCATAATTAATTATGTAATTAATCATGTGATGAATCGCTAATCATGTAAGGGGTATATATGCCTGCACTGGTCACTATTACATTGCTTGACACAGGCCTCATTGTGTTGGGCTGAAACGTTGCCTTGGGAATAAATGGGTCCTCACCCATTAATCACATTTTTGGAGTGCTTCCTTGTTATTTGTGAAGATATCTTTCGTGGATAATTTACCTCTTATCCCTGTCACGTCTGACTGTGCTGCTGCTATTTTGTTTGTATATATATATATATATATATATATATATATATATATATATATTTTCTAGTGATCCTTGCTGTGATAAGAATAATTCTTGCTTTCCCCAAGACTAAAGAAATGTCCTATAATGTTCCACCACTACTGATTGCTGGAGAGGTAAGTATGGTGTAACATATATTGTATGTAGATTCTTACACTAAAAGCCACACATGTAATCAGTGATCTGATCCCTATAATTGTCACTGTGAGTGTAATAGGTACAAGTTGAATGACACATATTATGTGCACCATTGTCTCCCCCACATTTACTTTTCTGCTATTTTTGTTAAAAATGTGTCTGTATGTCGTGAAAAAGATGATATTCATCTCTCCATCAGGCAGGTATAAACACATTGGATAAAGCTGGCGTCAGTCAGTGAATGAATCACTGTTTTATTTTCTTTGAGCCCTTTGTCTTAAGTTTGTATGCAGTGAGTGGCTGAACAATGTAACTCACACTTAGTCTTCAAAAAGATTCATAAGAACAAACATACTTTACGGGAAGATTTGTCAGCTATATGGATTTTATTTGAGTAAGAATTTCAACAGAAGATTAATGAACTTTCCGTCTAAAATGTCCCATGTAAGAGAAAGTTATACCAGTTACAAGTAGAGTTTTTTTTCTGTAAAATGTATTATATTTTTAATCAATTAATATAACTAACAGATTCCTGTTTATGGCCACAACTAATCATTTGTCTTTTATTTATTTTTTTTACTTTAAAGACAAATTCTTTTAAATCCACTGCAGTAACCTTAGAAATTGAATTTAACCCTTTCAAGATTAAGACCTTTACATGTCTGAATTTATTCTTTTACATTCCAAATTATTTTCTTCCGTTTTTTCAGATGGGCTATAATATGTTCCCACAAACAGAAAGCAGATTTTTAGTTTTTTAAAGAGGACCTGTAACCTGTCCTGAAATACTAACTACTTGCATCCCCATTGTAATAAAAAATCTGGAACATCTATTCTTATGACTCTGTGTTGTGCCATGTCTTTATTATTCCTGGAAGAAGTTATAAATGGTTTACTAGCAGTTTGCAGTGAAGGTCTAGATAGGTGTTACCAGTTGAGGGGTGTGTCCATGCACAGTTTGACACTAGCAGCACTGATTAGATTAGTGTGAAACTGTACATGGACACCCTCCCAACTGGTAACACCCATCTGGACCTCCAGTGCATATTGCTAGCAATCCATTCAACTTCTATAAGGAATGATAAAGGACTCTCACACTCGTTGACAAAAAATAATGCACCAAAAAATTTAATGATGATATACGTAGGTGATTACAACATTAGAGCAAAAGGATGTTTATTGGGGAAAACTGTACAATAGAAAGGAGGATCTTGTTCCTGTTGGGCTTCCTCTAGCCTGGATACAAGATAAGATACAGCTGGACATGGAGATATACAGGTCTGTATTGTATCCTGTGGAACATTGGCCCACAGATGTTGCAGCTGGGCCTGTAGATCCTGCACACTCATAGGTTGCAGAAGCTGGCGTTCCAGCTGGTAAGATAAATCTGGTGACCAGGCAGGTCAAGGAAGAGTTGTAATCTGGCAGAGACATTTCTGGGAAACTTGCTGTGTGTGGGTGAGCATTATCTGGCTGAAAGGTGCCAGTTGGAAACCCTGCCGTGAGAGGCAACATATGTACCCGCATGATTTCCTAAACATATCACTGGACTGTGTCCCTCATATCACTACTATTGTTACCGACTGTCTTATACAATGGCTATCTAAATCAACACATCAGAAGTTGGGGCAGTGAGTCATTCCACATCAAAGGCAGTATTGAAGTGCTCACCACGAGGCTTCCATATTCGACTCTGACCATTATGGAATCCCAAACAGAACCTGGATTCATTGTTAATGATTATACAGTTCTAGCCCATAGCTGTCCATGTTTCTAGTTCATAACAGGTGAAGAAAAAACTATGGTGACGCTGGCTGGCAGTCAATAGCAGGACAAATAATGGGCGCTGTGACACCAAATGTCCTTCTGATAAGTGCCTAGAAATGGTCAGGTTAGTGACAGGGGTGTGTAATGAAGGTGCCACGTATGTCTGGTTGGTGAATGATGAAACTGTGGGAGCCACTGGTACTTGTTGGCAGATCAAACAATTCTCCCTACTATTAGTCTGTCTGGGCTGTCTGGAACTGGTTCGCCATGTCTGTTTACCACTGTTCCCAACACTTCTTAACAGCTAGGTCAGAATGGCCTAGACGGTGGCCATTTTGTCAAAATGACCATCATGCTTTTCTCATTTCAGTGATGTTCCCCATCTCAAAGTCTGTCAACTGGGCAAAATTTCTGTAAATGCATGGTAGAAGCATGTCTCGCAGTCAACGATCTCTCACTAAGAAGTACACTACCCAAATGTATTCTCTGAGAGTCTTTTTTATAGGGCAGTGGGGGAAGCGATTTTACGACTTCTTATGGCAAGACCCAGTGTCTAATGACCCCACCTGTAATCATTTACATATCTGTCTGTGACATAACTGCCTGCTGAGTTCTGCAGCAACAGGGCATTTCTATCTGGGTGGGTGATTTTTTTTTGTCAATGAGTATAGTTACTAAAACAGACATGTCAGGAGGGGTTACAGGTCCTCTTTGAGTATATTTTCCTTTTGTAATTTACTGTAATTAGTTTCATCAGACAAATTTAGACCATAAAATCATTTCAATTCACAGATTTTTTATTTTAATAATTTATATTGTTTTGATTTTTTTATTTCTTCCTGGGGTTGGGGGACACTAGTATACGATGATCTCCATTTTACCAGCATTCCTCTCTATGCATATCACATATAATAGTAATGTAATAAATACTAACCACCGATTATGTCCTCCAGGCATGCTCCTCTCCAGTCAGTTGGATCCTCATGATATCCATGGCAATGACCTAAAAGCAGGAAAGAAGCCTCCTGCATTTGGGTTTCAGTGCTAAACTCAGCTTTTACATTGAGAGTTACATTCCTACGACCATTACAAATGGTCATAGGAAGTTCTATCGCCTATAACAGGGATTTCCTCTTTATGCTACAAAAGGACCATGATGAGAAAACTTGCAGCACCAAGAAAGCATACCTCCAACTTTGAAAATATATATTTTTTAGATCTAAAATACTGTGCTGATTAACACTATTATATCTTTGTTAGAGGCAGATATGCATTTTTCTGATACATAGCTCCAAATCCCCTGCTTCCTTTTGCACAGCTGCCGAGTTAAAGCCTAAATGTGCACTTTTACAACAATTATTGCTGTAACTCCAATGTATAAAACCATTTTGTGCCTATAGCTCCTAGGCAAAGCTATGTGGGTCCATGTTTATGGACCACATACAAACCCTGTGTGGTTTGGCCCTGCAGTTGCATGTGTTACTCCGTCCTTCCTTTTTCTTGCTAACCTACAAAAATAATACAGCCTTTTTACACAGACCAAGGATAAGAACAATTATCGTGACTTGAGATGAGCGAGCACTAAAATGCTCTGGTGCTCGTTATTCGAGACAAACTTTTCCCGATGCTCGGGTGCTCGTTTCGAGTAACGAACCCCATTGAAGTCAATGGGAGACTCGAGCATTTTTTGCAGGGGACCAAGGCTCTGCCTAGGGAAGGCTGGGTGAAACCTGGAAACATCAGAAAATGATGGAAACACCACGGAAAGGGACAGGAAACAGCAGGGGCAGCATGCATGGATGCCTCTGAGGCTGCCTAATCCCACCATTACCCCAAATTCTCCTGCAACAGCCTGGTGGTTATCCTCATGGCAATTGTGCTCACCCAGACCAAGAAAGCGAGGCACATGCCCATCACATGTTAGGGAAGCACCCAACTAGGTGCAATGAAGGTCCATCACCCATTCCCATGCTGGCACTGTTCTCCTATCCCCAGCCACACGATGCAGGCATAAGCCTGACACAGCATGGCGGTGACACCAACAAGTGACCAAGTCAGATGAGGTAGCAGGTGAGCCACCCAAAAATTTAGCCTGACACAGCATGGCGGTTACACCACCAATGACTTTGTCCGACTGAGAATGCAGTGAAATGGCTTTTGTTGAGCCTCCAAAAATTTTTTTCTTTTTGGAGTACATAAAGTCGACCCTCAGCAAAATTTTTTTTTTTAAATGTCGGTACTTGCGCCTCCTGAAAAATTGTTTTGGACTGTCTGTTTGATGCTCCTGAAACATTGTTTTACACTGTCTGTAGTTGACACTGCGGAAAAATTGTTTGGAGAGAGGGCCTGTAGGTGGCCATCCAGAAAATTGTTTGGAGAGAGGGCCTGTAGGGGGCCCTCCGTAAAAATTATTTAGAGAGAGGGCCTGTAGGTGGCCCTCCGGAAAAATTGTTTGGAGAGAGGGCCTGTAGGGGGCCCTCCGGAAAAATTGTTTGGAGAGAGGGCCTGTAGGGGGCCCTCCGGAAAAATTGTTTGGAGAGAGGGCCTGTAGGTGGTCCTCCGGAAAAATAGTTTAGAGAGAGGGCCTGTAGGTGGCCCTCTGGTAAAATTGTTTGGAGAGAGGGCCTGTAGGAGGCCCTCCGGAAAAATTGTCGTTAAAGAGTGCCAGTTGGCCCTCTAAAAAATTGCGTTTTGGGTCAGCGTTAGGCAAAGACGACAAGGAGGAGGAGTAGTAGGAGGAGTAGAGAAGAGGAATCGGATACATAAGTTATGTTAATCTTTAGCCGCTTTCCCCCGGAGGAGATTTGAATTCCGGTGAAATCCAGGCTTTGTTCATTTTAATAAGCGTCAGCTTGTCAGCCTGACAGGTGTGTATGCTTATCGGTGATGATGCCACCAGCTGCACTGAATACCCGCTCTGACAACACGCTAGCAGCAGGGCAGGCCAGCACCTCCAAGGCGTACAGCGCCAGTTCAGGCCACGTGTCCAGCTTTAAAACCCAGTAGTTGTATGGAGCAGAGTGATCGGTCCAGAAGTTGGTATGGTCAGCTAGGTACTCCCTCACCATCTTTCTGTAAAGCTCACCCCTACTCTGCCTAGACTGGGGACAGGTGACAGTGTCTTGCTGGAGTGACATAAAACTGGAAAAGGCCTTGGAGAGCGTTCCCCTGCCAGTGCTGGACAAGCTGCCTGCTCGCCTCCTCTCCCCCGCTACTTGGCCCACAGAAGCACGCCCTCTGCCGCTAGCGGTGTCAGATGGGAAGGATTGTTTCAGCTTGTGCACCAGGGCCTGTTGATATTGATTCACTCTCATACTCCTTTCCTCTACAGGGATGAGAGTGGAAAGGTTCTGCTTGTACCGTGGGTCCAGGAGAGTGAACACCCAGTAATCGGTGTTTGAAAAAATTCTTCTAACGCGAGGGTCACGGGATAGGCAGCCTAACATGAAGTCTGCCATGTGCGCCAGAGTCCCAACACGCAAGAATTCCCTCTCCTCACTGGCCTGACTCTCCATTTCCTCTTCCTCCTCTTCAGCCCATACACGCTCAAGAGTTAAGAAGGACTGAGCATTGGTACCCTCTTCTGTCTCGCCGACATTCTCCGCCTCTTCCTCCTCATCCTCATCCCCCTCCTCCGATACGCGCTGAGAAACAGACCGGAGGGTGCTCTGGCTATCAAGCGATGTATCTTCCTCCACCATCTCTTGTGACAAGCGCAAAGCTTCCGACTTCATGCTGAGCAGTGAGTTTTTCAACAGGCAAAGCAGCGGGATGGTGAGGCTGATAATAGCGGCATCGCCGCTGACCATCTGTGTTGACTCCTCAAAGTTGCTCAACACCTGGCAGATATCAGACATCCATGTCCACTCCTCATTGTAGACTTGAGGAATCTGACTGACCTGACTACCAGTTCTGGTGGAAGTTGACATCTGGCAGTCTACAATCGCTCTGCGCTGCTGGTAAACTCTGGATAACATGTTTAATGTCGAATTCCATCTTGTGGGCACGTCGCACAACAGTCGGTGAGCGGGCAGTTGTAGGCGGCGCTGCGCTGCCCTGAGACCACAAGTCGACCACAGATGCAGCGCACCTTGGTGAGCAAATCAGACAGATTGGGGTATGTATTGAGGAACCGCTGAACTATGAGATTGAACACGTGGGCCAGGCATGGCACATGTGTGAGTCTGCCGAGTTGCAGAGCCGCCACCAGGTTACGTCCGTTGTCACACACAACCATGCCTGGCTTGAGGTTCAGCGGTGCCAGCCACAGATCGTTCTGCGCCGTGATGCCCTGTAACAGCTCTTGGGCGGTGTGCCTTTTGTCACCTAAGCTCAGCAATTTGAGCACCGCCTTCTGGCGCTTACCCACGGCACTGCTGCTGCGCCTAGAGATACCGACTGAAGGCGCCGTGCCCACGGATGGTAATTCAGAGGAGGAGGTGGAGGAGGGGTCGGAGGAGGAGGCATAGTACATCTGAGAGACAGTGACAGAGGTAGGCCCTGCAATCCTCGGTGTGGGCAGTACATGAGCGGCCCCAGGGTCAGACTCGGTCCCAGCCTCCACCAAGTTAACCCAATGTGCCGTCAGTGATATATAGTGTCCCTGCCCGGCAGCACTTGTCCACGTGTCCGTGGTTAGGTGGACCTTCTCAGAAACAGCGTTGGTCAGGACACGGATGATGTTCTGTGACACGTGCTGGTGTAGGGCTGGGACAGAACATCGGGAAAAATAGTGGAGGCTGGGGACCGAATACCGAGGGGCAGCCACCGCCATGAGGTTGCGAAAGGCCTCGGTCTCTACCAGCCTATAGGGCAGCATCTCCAGGCTCAGCAATTTGGAGATGTGGACGTCAAGGGCTTGGGCATGTGGGTGGAACTCTATTTCCTCTTGTGCTCCAGCGTCTGCTGTAAAGACAGCTGAACTCTGCGCAGGGACACATTGGTGGAGGTTGTGGAGGATTGTGGAGGCGAAGGTGTGGTTTTCCGGCGGGAGGCGCTCGTGCCGGGGTCCTGGGCAGGGGGTTGACTAGCAGAGGCAGCGAGTGACACAGGGGAAGGAGCAGTGGTGTGACCCTCAGGAGGTGAACGGCCTTGGTTACATTGAGTGGGGTGTTTAGCACTCATATGCCTGCGCATGCTGGTGGTGGTTAGGCTAGTAGTGGTGGCACCCCTGCTGATCCTGGTGTGGCACAGGTTGCACACCACAGTCCGTCGGTCATCCTCAATTTCTTTAAAGAACCTCCAGACTTGCAAACATCTAGGCCTCGCCACGGGAGCTTCACTACGTGAAACAGTTGCTGCTGATGCACCAGCTCTGGCCCTGCTTCTCCCTCTGGCCACACCACTGCCTCTTCCAACCTGTTCTGGTGCAGCACTCGCCTCCGCCTCAGAAGCACTGTCTTTACTCGGCTTATCAACCCAGCTTGGGTCAGTCACCTCGTCATCCTCCGATTCCTCAGTCTGCTCCCCCCTCGGACTTCCTGCCCTGACAACAACTTCACCACTGTCTGACAACCGTGTCTCCTCATAGTCCGACACCTCTTTACACACTTCTTACATTAAGTCAACAATGTCATCACCCACAGACTGCGACAGTTGGAAAACTTGGGCATCGGGAAAGAGGTCAGCAGAAACCTGAGAAGTGGTTTGTGACTCTGGGAAGGGTCCAGAAAACAGTTCCTCAGAGTATGCCGGATCGCATTCCAAATTTTCCTGGGAGGGAGCAGACTGGGGGGAAGGAGGTTGAGGTGGAGGAGCCAGAGGAGTGCTCCCTTGGGTAACGTGGGTGGACTGCGTGGAAGACTAACTGGTGGACAAATTACTTGAAGCATTGTCCGCAATCCACAACATCACCTGTTTGCACTGTTGTGGTTTCAACAGTGCTCTACCACGTGTCCCTGTAAGTTGAGACATGAAGCTAGGGAGTGTAGCTCTGCGGCGTTCCCCTGCTCCCTCATCAGCAGGTACTGTCTCACCCTGCCCAGGACCACGGCCTCTGCCCCCTGCAGTAATTGAATGCCCACGCCCTCGTCCTCGACCCTGGGGTTCAACATTTTCTGTATATAAGTGTATTATATATACCAAAAAAAAAAAAAATGGGCCTGCTGTACTGAAACCCACAAACTTGTTCAATCTGAACAAGTTAATATATAGGTGGACAAGTTAGAGCAAAATTACGTATTTTATTACGTACCATGCAGTATGGAGCAATTACACTGAAACTATTAGATTAGGCAGACTTGGTCTGCTTAAGTGCAACCCAGACAAATGTCGCACAGAGATTTTTCTAATGTAGCTGTATCAGTGAGAGCAAAATACCTTTTTTAATTACGTGACGGACAGTATGGGTCACCTGGACAGAAAATACAGATTGTGGTTTGTGGTGACTGGACAGCTGAACTGTGACACACAGAATGGTTCCACACAGCTGTATGAAATGGATTTGTATCACTGAGATAAAACAACAAAAAAACACTTTTTTTTTTTTTTTTTTAATGTGACATGCAGAATATATCAGAGAGCAAACTCAGCCCCTGCTGACTGTGGCTATTTTCACTGCAACCCAGAAAAATGTCGCACTCAGATTTTTCTATATCACTGAGAGCAAAAAAAAACTATTTGCAGTCTCCCTGCAAACTGCTGCAAATATGGCGATAGCTGCACTACTAGTGCCAGCCAGCCCAGCCAGAAGGAGACAAAAAAAGTGTCTTGTAGCCCTTAGAAGGGCTGTTGGGTTCTTTTGAGATCACTCCTGCCTAACAGAGAACTAAATCCAGGCCCTAACACTCTCCCTGAAACGCAGCAGATCTGTCCCTAATGACATCCAGACAGCCTCTGAGCCGAGCACCGCCGGACGTCACTAGTATATTCCAGGGTCACCTGGCCAGCCAACCCCTGCTATCGACATTTAAGGCCCCACGTGATGCTGGGGGGTACCGCAGAGTCTCCTGGCTAGTGATTGGCTGAGTTATAGGTGCCAAAAATTTAAAATGTGGGAGATGCCATTTCCTCGAGCATGGCGAGATGCTCGTCCGAGCATCGAGCACATACGAGTACCCTAATGCTCGACCGAGCACTAAGCTCGGACGAGCATGCTCGCTCATCTCTAATCGTGAATGAATGTGGGGGTGGGACAGAGCAGAGTCAAGAGATGAGTGTGGGTCTCAGAGGTGGGATCCACATCTATCAGGTATTTATGTTGTCTCCTGTGGATATGCCGCAAATGTCTAAAATGGGAATACCAGTTTAAATTTGTTTATGATTACAAATGTATTAAATGCTATAATCATCCAAGGACTGCCAGTATAGTATTTTGTATTTTAGTATTTTTTGTCAAGTGCAGCAAATGATATGTCACTCTGTATCAGAAAAAAATAGAATTGTCCATATTTCTGCATAAATTAGATCTAAAGCTTCATCAGTAGATAAATAGTAGATAATAGTAGATAAAGATAACCATATCAAACAAGTGAGTCAAAAGTTTTAGACCTGGTCACATATATTGAACAAAATGATTCAATACCACATGTCTGGGAGTAGCAAAATTTCTGTGAACCTTTGCTTTCAGTATCTGGTATCACATTTAGACTGGCTCTGGATGCGCCAAAGTTAACTTCGACAGATCCACCTCCAGATATAGGGGTTATTATGACCAGCATCTAAAATGCCGATCTTAATAAATGACCCCCACAATTCATAGTCCCATCAATGATGGTAAGCTGTCCTGGCCCAGAGGCAGCAAAACAGGCCCAAGCTATGAAACTACCATCACTGTGTTTCAAAGGTGGGATCAGGTTATACTGTAATACAGTGTTTTTATTTCTCCAAACATAATGTTTCTCATTTAAACCAAAAAGTTCTATTTTGGTCTCCCTCCAAAAAACATTGTTATAATAGCCTTCTGGCTTGTCCAGGTGATCTTTAGCAAACTGCAGATGGGCAGCAATATTCTTTTTGGCGAGCAACAACTTTCTCCTTGAAACCCTGCCATGCAAACCTTTGTTCTTCAGTGTCCTCCATTTTTCAATGTGAGAGAGGCCTTTAGTTGCTTAAGTTATCTGGGTTCCTGTGTGACCTCACCAAGTCGCAGACTATTAAATGTCTTGTTTGATCTTCGTTGGTTGACCATTCCTTGGGAAGGAAGTAATAGTCTTGAATTTTCTCAATTTGTACACAGTCTGTCTGACTTTGAATTGGTGAAGACCAGCCTCTTTAGATATGGTTTTGTAACATTTTCCAGCCTTCTGAGGTCCTCAGAAATGGCTTTTGTCCATGCCATGATACACTTCCACAAACGTGTTATGAATAGAGATGAGCGAACGTGCTCGTAACGAGCACTGTAGTGCTCGGCTCCCCTGCGCTCACATGGGCGCAGGCATCCGTTTCCGTCGGGTGAGGAGGACGGAAGCGGATGCCTGCGCCCATGCGAGCGCAGGGGATCCGAGCGCTACAGTGCTCGTTACAAGCACGTTCGCTCATCTCTAGTTATGAAGATCAGACTTTAATGGATCCCTGTTCTTTATAAAACATGTCAACCACTCACACCTGACTCTAATTTCACTTTCAAATAATCTGCTAATCCTAAAGGTTCACATACTTTTGCCATTCTACACATCTGATATTGGACAATTTTCCTCAATAAATAAATGACCAAGTCTTATATTGCTCATTTGTTTAATTTGGTTATCTTTATCTACTTTTAGGACTTCTAAATGTACTGAATTTTTAGGTCACATTTATGCAGAAATATAGAACATTCTGAAGGGATCACAAACTTTCAAACACCATTGTAAATCTTAAAGTTAGTTTAAATCTTGTCTGCTTTATATCATTACTCATGTGTTAATATAAACAGATTTTTTTATATTGTCCATTTATTTTATGTTCATAACCTGCACAATGAATTCTCCATATGGAACCAATGTACCAGACAACAATTAATGAAGAAAATCCATGAATGAATACAAGAATCATTCACAGGAGGCATTATCCTTACAGCAATATGGAATATGTTACCACATAGTCATGGATGTCTACAGATCTTAACACTCATCTTCATACCGATGTTTAGTTTTTGCCCAATTTTGACACTCTAAATAAAATGTTCAAAATTGCAGTGCTATAATTATAGCTGTAGCCATTGATATTATGAAATTGCAGTACTCCTGACTTCCATCTCTATTTTCCAAAAGCTGAAAGGGCTGTCAGTCTTACATTCGGCATAACATTTTGGTTGTATTGCTG
Source organism: Rhinella marina (assembly GCA_900303285.1). NCBI lineage: Eukaryota > Metazoa > Chordata > Amphibia > Anura > Bufonidae > Rhinella > Rhinella marina. Next base: position 1,376,460 of record ONZH01023284.1, read on the forward strand.
CCAGGCCACCCAGGTATAAAAAAAAACCCTTACAAGATTCCCAAATATTTCCTTCTATATAAAACACTTGTTAGGACTCTGCATACATTTAAAAGTCGTTTTCATGCTAAAATTCTGCCTCAGCATCATTTTTTTACCAGATTCTCTTGTGCCAGCCAAATAAAATTCTCAGAAGGAAAGAAACTCTATCTAAATTGATTTTTTTGCACTGCAGTTTATTAATATTTGCTCTAACCAGATGGCAGAAAAGTCTAGTAGTTTATTAAACTTGCAGAAACTCAAGTTATTGCTTTGGAATATTTATATGGCTCATATGATTTATTTTACATTAATGTGCCTATATTTTTTTTTTATTTAATGAAATCTACCATGCTTGTATCTGACCAATAAATAGACTTACAATTTGTGGATTGGAGCATATGGACCTATCTATGACATATGCTCACAAACTGCCTTTTCTTCCAATATAATGTGCCTTTAGGCCTAAACTAATGGTCTTATTGTCTGCAAATTCTTTGGAGGAAGAAAAAGCTTTGCTAAGACCAGATCTCAATAAACAGATATGAAAATAGTAAGGTGTCCCCTGTGTCATTTCCTAAAAATTGTTATGACATGCTGAAGGTTATACAACTACAGTGTATATTTTTCTATGTATTTTTCTCATATGTTAATTTGGTCCTAGTTTCACGACTGAAGAAGGGCCTTCTTAATCAATACAAGTATTCCCTCAAGTTACATTGGCCTCAGGATACAATATTTTCAACCTGAAATGGTCTTTCCAGAGCCATAGTAATTGACACCAAACTCAACATACAGTTCCTTAAACACTGCTGATCTGTGGTTCATGCAATTGACTGGAAGATCCATCCAAACAGCATGGTCATTACTCTGATAAAATACCTGTATTGCTTGTCTAGTAGCTCCTCTTTACAGTACACTGTGGTACTACTTGTTCTATATTACTCTTTATCTGTTCCAGGATGAGCTGCTCCTAAAGACACCAGTTGAGGAAGGCTCCTTTTTATTTTTGTGCCACATTGTGAAGACGCTATTGTCCTCAACACAAAAACTGATTTACAGCTTCCAGCAGCTATTTCCGACTTTTATAGGACTTGCTTTTTTATAGTACTTAGCTGCTTAATTTCCTTTACTCTTAATTTTATCTTACTTTAGGATAACATTCTGGGGCTCTGGAACCAATTAACTGTTTCGATAGAGTTATGATCTCAAGTTCCAATGGTTTCAACTTACAATAGTCGTCTCGAAAACAATTAATATTGTATGTACTCCAAGAATCAGATGTACAGATGAATTGTGAGCCAGCACCAGCTGAGTTAAAAATACTTTTTTCTTTATTTCAGATCCATATAAAAATATCAATTGTAGAAACAACAGCGTATCCATAAGGACCATTACACAGTATTTACCATCCAACCTCAAAGAGCTCGAGCTGTTTTGTAAGGAAGAATGGGCAAGAATTTCATTCTCTAGATGTGCAAAAATGATAGAGACATACCCCAAGCGACTTGCAGCTATAATCGCAGCAAAAGGTGGCGCAACAAAGTATTAATGCAAGGGGGCTGAATAATTTTGCACGCCCCACTTTTCAGTTTTCAGTTTACAAAAAAAGTTTAAATGATCCAATAAATTTCGTTCCACTTCACAATTGTGACCCACTTGTTGTTGATTCTTCACCAAAAATTTAAAATGTTATATCTTTTTGTTTGAAGCCTGAAATCTGGCAAAAGGTTGAAATGTTCCAGGGGGGCGAATACTTTCTCAAGGCACTGTAGCTGTTGGCCAAATGTGTTTTGATGCTTTAGAAAAAAAACTCCCTGACTGCCAGAATGAGATAAATCTAGCAGAGCAATGAATGGGAAGATCTCTGGATCCATGTGAAGTACAGGGCTGATTCTAGCTTTGTTAGAAAGAGATTGTCATGTACTACTTGTATATGATGTCTGATTTTCATTTTTTACATTACTAATGGAAAAATCCTTTAAAAGGATTTCTGTCTTAGTGATTTTAATGAACCACCATGGACCTCAACAGACAGTATTTCACTTTTGTTATAAGTGGTGCAAGGACCATCAAGATAGTCTCTAGTCACTTATCAGTTCTCTTAAGCATTCTGAGTATTATGACATTTTTCTAGTACTGTTATTGTAACTGCGTCTTTTCCTAGTGCAAAATTCATAGATAACAATGTAGTTGAATTAAAAGAATCAAAAGTGACACAAAGAAAGGAACTTCTCTCTTGGAAGACATGAGAAAGGTTGCTCTTTTGAAGCAGTACAACTTTACCTATGTCAACACACCAGCCAGCCTAGCGCTGGGACTCAAACCTGCAGCTGTGTTTAAATCACTTATTCTGCAGACTACAGACAAAAATAGATTCAGCCAAGAAAAACAGTGTCATTTCATACATGCCAAATGAAAGGAAATAAATGGTTTGTCTCAAGCTCGGGACGAGAAAGTCGTGTTTCAGGCACACCTCTTGTGCTTGTAGGAAATAGGTTCTCAGCTATTGAAGAGCTCCCTGTTGGATACATTTGCTCTCCTCTTACATACTGCTGTGTGCTCTGCAAAAACAGACATATTAGTGCTATTGTTTAATTCTTTATTTCTTCAGCTATTCACCTTAACGCCCAATGCTTTCTCGAGAAGGTAGTAAAGCAAATATATGTAATCCACATACATTATGTTAGAAGGAACTTTTACTAGTAGAGACTTAACTAGAAATTGCTTTACATTTCTGTTTGTGAACTCAATGTTATCTTAAGAGTAAAAGTCATCCTCTAGTAACCGGACCAAAGCGCTATTAGCTGTGTGTCATCTATTCTGGAAGGATTACAGGAGGCATGATCTCACAGACCCGAGGCTGGTACACAATAAAAAAACAAATATAATTATTGATAGCAAACACAGTAACCGGCTTCGTGCTGTCTCAACTCCCTCTTGGGTTTGGCCAGGGAACTTTTAAAGAAAGTTCATGTGAAGAGCAGCTCTGATGATCAAATGTTTTACCACTCGGAGATTAATGCAGGTGTTTTCTTTCATCAGACCTTTTGACTTGGATCCTGAAGAATAGCATGTTCAAGCTCAATGTGTACATAGAGAATAAGAAGCTTTCTCTCATCAGACTTATCGACGTCGGAGAGATTCAATAGCGTGTTAAAGATGAAAAAAAAATCTCAAACTCATATGAGGCTTGAATTGATCATTCAACATCATTTTGTAATTTTTCCATAATGTGTCAATTTATTGTATTAATATATATGGTTTTCAATTATTATGTTTTGAGCTTTAAAGGCTTGACTCAAAACTGGAAAATCATTGACTTTGGTCACTGGTGAGAGGTGTCTTAACTATTAAAATTATAAACTGTTTTTGATTCTTGGTTTCTTTCATCTGCCCAGGACACACAATGTACACTCACTGAAGAATACAAAATGACATACTAACTAATTAACACAAAAAGCAGACATACTGGAAGTTTTCTGAATCTTCATAGGTTCTTCAGTATTCACTTCAAATTGGTTGTGTCGGACTGGCCAATATAAACCCTGTCATTTTGCCTTAAATGATCTGTGCCAGTTTTGTGGCATTAAAAAGTCAGATTTTATGGTGCACGTAATATTATGTGACTTTTCTGTCCCCAGAAAAGGGGTTGGGGTTAGACAGGAGATTTACTTTCACATACCCTTGAAATTGGCACAAATTATAGTGTGAATTTATGCCTGCTCACAGCAGGTATAAATTTCAATTTATGATGTCAAGACAGCTAAGATGTGCCAAACTTATTAAACAGGTTGTCCCAGCTGGTTCATCTAATTTTTGAAGTCCCATAGAGGTAAATAGAGGGTGGCTGTGTATGTGTGGCTTGCTCTCCTTTCATATAGGGGCCCCATTATGGAGATAGAAGTGGGCCGCTATCAGACATTTATGGCATTTTTTTGTGATATGCCTTAAATATCCCTCATGGGAACACCCCTTTAAGAGGTGCCTCTTAAAAACATTTTTGTGCATTTTACTCCAAGAACATATGAAATGTCAGTCTTAATATATTTCCCCCTTTATGCACAACTTTATCGAACCTGCTTCTCAAAAACTCTTACGCCACCTTAATCTTGTTTCATGTTAAACGACTCTGGAGTCCCTCTTCACTTTAGGCATAAAACAGATTTGATTGTAAAATATTTTAAGTAAATAATAAAGTTGGCAACACAGTGAGAACTCATGTATGTTCTTAGGGCTTTAACTAAGATCACTTGAAAAATAGTGAGTCAGTGCCAAAACTTTGATACAAAAACTATATGTATCCAGTGCCAAACCTTTTCCCCCTCAAACAATATGCATTTTCAATTAATTTTGTTCTAATTTTTCTTATACTTGTTATACTTCTTTCTGTCTCTCTACAGCACTCTATCTACAGTATCTATCTATCTATCTATCTATCTATCTATCTATCTAAACCAAAGATAGCAACACAATACACAAAAATGAGAGAAAAGAGCCACAGGGAGCTCAAGGACCCTCCAAGTAAAAAACAAAAAAGACAGCACTCCCCCAGCTTCAGTGAACAAATGTAGCAACTGTATGGATGAATAAAAAACACAGTGTAGTGCCCTGGGGCAAGGGTACTTTGGAATCTGGACATTGGTGGACATTTGTTCCCTATTGCTGCCAGGCAAAGCCATCAACACACTACTTTTTAGTGCTCTTTCAAGGGATAACTTGCATTATGATTTATGTCATTGTTTGCACCAATACTGTTTTATGCTGATGAATTGCAGTACACAAACATAGAAGAGGATTCTTTATGGTAAGAGCAGTAAGACTATAGAACTCTCTGCCTGCGGAGGTGGTGATGGTGAATTCACTAAAAGAGTTCAAGAGGGGCCTGGGTGTATTTCTGGAGTGTAATAATATTATAGGTTATTACTACTAGAGATGGGTTGTTGATCAAGGGAGTTATTATGAATGCCTGATTGGAGTTGGGAAGGAATTTTCTTCCCCTGAAGTGAGTGAATTGGCTTCTACCTCACAGAGGTTTTTTTCTGCCTTCCTCTGGATCAACTTGCAGGATGACATTCTGAATTGGATGGACAGATATCTTTTTTCAGCCTCATGAACTATCTTTCTAATCTGCCATTTTGACGCTTTTTTCCGTTTCACTCCGTATGGGAAAGAAATTTTAGTATGGGAATTTTTGCACTTGACGATCCCCAGGATGTACATTTTTTTATTTTTTTATTTCTTTTATTTTTATTTTGGGTAAAGGCGGGTGATTTGAATTTTTATGTTTTTTATTTTTAAAAACTTTTTATTTCATTATTTTGCACTTTTTTTTTATAGTTCCCATAGGGAACTATAACAAGCAATCATCTAATTGCTGTTATCATAGACTCCAATGCAATTGCATTGGAGTCTATGATGATTTTACTACTTTCCTAAGGAGCCCTATTACAGGCAAGCCCTATTACAGGCAAGGGCTCCATAGGAAATACTATGCAGCAGCCTCCTGTCATTCACAAAGGCAGGAGCTGCTGCAGACATGCTCCGGCTCCTCCGATCGCCACACGGGGGAGTCAGAGCAAACCAGAAGCACGTGCTTCCAGTGTTTCACGCGCTCAGATGCCATAGTCAGGATTGACCACGGCATCTAAGGGGTTAAATGTCCGCGATCGGTAGGAATCAGCAGACCACCCGCAGCTACTGTATGGCGCCTGCTCTGCTCAGGAGCGGGTGCCATCTTTAAAGACCCGGGGTTAAAGGTACAAAACTTACAAGCCATGAACATGAATAAACATCAGTGCTTGTAAGTTCATAAATATAGACATCTACTATGGACAAAGATCACAGAGACAGAGTAGAGAGCAGGATATGCTACCGCAACATTTCGGGGGCATTCCCTTTCAGCAGGTATCACATCTTCCATACAATGAGAGGTGGTAAGAGGCTATAGCGCCACTGCTCTACAGAGCAATTGCCTCTAAGGGACTCAATGCAACAATATTATAAAGAGATACAAGTTAATGTTCTCATAAGGGGATTTGAATGAATAATTCTGCAAGGGAGATATTTTGTTTATAAAGGCAGTGGCATATGTATCAATCAAAAAAGGTTCTGCCAATAAAATACAAGATCTGTTACACTATTTGATTTGTGGTATTGAACTAGCCTCCTTGAGGATCAATTACAAATCTGGATGCATTCCAGTTTATAACATTACCAAGGCTAACAAATTTTCATGTGTAAACTGGTGGATACTAGTTTAAAAACTGCAGTATGAGAAAATGCATTATACATAAATACACATATTTGTATGGGATTATAGTATTAATACTATATATATATATATATATTCTGAATTTTTGAATATAGAACTGCAGCAGTATATATATATTTTAGTTAATGTCCATGTTGATTTTGTTTATTAATCTGAAATTATTAGTATTTTTTACATTTAATTTTGATTTCTAGTGAGACCTGAGAACCTATATATCCATCTAGCAGATTAGGTGAAGCCATGTGAGCTAGTTTTCTATCTATCTATCTATATCTCTATTTATCCATCTGTCTCTATTATTTTTTTCGTATATTGATTTTAACTGGAAAACCCAAATTAATTATTTAATATATATTAATGTAAAATAGTTAAAGACAAAAGGTTGTAAGAATAACTTTAAGGTCACTAGTGGGGCGACAGGGGGAGCAGGGTCACTAGTGGGGCGACAGGGGGAGCAGGGTCACTAGAAGGGTAGAGCTGGGTTATTAGTGGGGTGACAGGAGGAGGGGGGCAGAGAACTGGGAGACTGGACAAAACCATGGTTGGGGGAGGGGGAAAATCACTCACCTGAAGATGGACAGCTTTTCACTGCCACAACTCTCCCATCCCTCTCCACCTGGGGGACACAGGCCGGAGGCAGCTCTTCTTCCAGGCAACAGTGACATAAGTCCGCGGCCCTTTACCTCTCCAGCCGCCCTGTTTTGTTCCCCAGGGTCCATGTTCTGCGCGCTCTCCTTCCAGCCCCGGGAGCAGGCCCCTCCTCCTTCCAGCTCCCGCCGGCTTCCTCTGCCTCACCCGATCTGTATTTCTCTGGTGCACCAATAACAAAGCTCCTTGCTGTAAGGAGCTTTGTTATTGGTTATTTCAGGCACAGGCAGCATTGCTGTGCTGCCTGTGCCGTTCACTGCGCTCACTGCGCTGATGAAAAACTGGGAAAAGTCTAAGGCGTAGTAGTACGCCTTAGACTTTTTTCAGGGAGTAAAATTGCCTGAAAACGCGTCTGTGACGCATTTTTATGCGTTATTGCGACCTCTGCTCCCACTCACACCTGATTGTCATCCTATTGATTGAAAATACCTGAGTCTAATTTCACCTTCTAATTAGCTGTTAATCCTAAAGGTTCACTTACTTTTGCTACTGAAAGACGTGTGATATGCGACCATTTTCCTCAAGAAAAAGAAATAACCAAGTCTTAATGTTTTGACAGGTTTATTTGATCTGGTTATGTTTAACTTCATTTAGACTTGCATGAAAATCTAATGTAGGTTTATGTCAAATTTGTGTAGAAATATAGAAAATTCTGAAGGGTTCACAAAGTTTTAAGCACTATTGTATTACACAGTCCCTTTAATTAGCAACAGTTCAGTTTCCCTCTAGCTTGCGTTATACCCTTCTCCCTGAGAGTCAGCACTCTGGTTATGGCCTCCTTGGAGTCATAGCAATGAACATGACTGTTTCTGGAGTTACCACTATTGTTGACTTATGACTTATCCTAGCCTATGCTGCATTCGCTGGCACCAATGTACGACAAATATAATACTATGTAATACAACCAATGTGCAACACAATACCAGCAAAACATTTACCACTGTGCGGATCACCTGCAATGCCCATCACATCCTGCCTGAGGCCAAAATGACTCTTCCAGGGTACGACATGCCATAGCAGGCTCAATATGACATATGCCCCTGGCACACAGTTTCTGCATCTATAGGGCCTGTGTATACAGGGTGTGTTACCCTCACTTAGTGCCTTAGGTTTTTAAGTATCCTCAGGGGTGGGATTCAAATTTTTAACAACAGGTTCCCTACTCAATGGCGGTCATGCGGCGTCATGACACATGTTCACATATACATCTCATATATGCAACACACATACACATGAATACACCATACATGGTACACATACATAAATACACCACATATACACTACACACACACATACCACCCAACTTTTAACCCCTTCCCGCCCGATGACGTGTATACTCGTCATGGAGCACTGCTATTTAGCGCTCCATGACGAGTATACACGTCATGGCACTAAACTGTCACCATGTCTGCTGACATGGTGACAGCGCTGAGACCCCGGCTGTTACTTACAGCCAGGGGTCTCAGCTAACCAGCCCGGGACCAAAGGGGGCGGTCCCGGGCCAGCGATTGCTGTGATTGGCTAGTCTATTCAGACTAGCCAATCACAGGATACACGTGCTGGGTGAAAGGATCTGATCCCCGTAGTCCGAGACTGCGGGGATCAGATTCTTCTAAATTTTGTGCAGCCCCCCCCGATCCCCCCCTCCTTTCCAAGATTAATATTTTTAACTTGTTCCCCCCTCTTCAGGATGGCCGAGCGGTCAGGATGGCCGAGCGGTTGAAGCAGAGTGTCAGCATACAGTTCACACTCTGCTTCAAATGGCCGACATCGCTGCCGTAGGGACCACAGTATGGAAAGGGTTAACAGGGAGGGAGAGAGGGAGGGAGCTCCCTCCCATCGGGACGCTGCTCTGCTGTGGCAGCGTCCCGATGGCTACCATGGCAACCGGACGCTTTCGTCCGGCTTGCCATGGTAGAGGTAAGCCTGATCAAGCTCCTGCTAAAGGCAGGAGCCTGAACAGGCTTACTATGAATGAAAATACACTCCAGTACACTATACAGTGTACTGCAGTGTATTGAAAAACACCAGACCCACTGGATCTTCAAGAACCAAGTGTGTCTGAGTCAAAAAAGTGTAAAAAAAAAAAAAAAACAAAAAGTAAAAAAAAATAAAAAAAAAGTTAAAAAAGTAAAAAAAAATAATCCCATTTTTCCCCATATAAGCACATTTTTATTGATTAAAAATGAAGAAAATAAAATACCTTAACATATTAGGTATCTCCGCGTCCGTAAAAACCCGCTCTATAAAAATATCACATGACCCAACCCCTCAGGTGAACACCGTAAAAAAATAAAATAAAAACAGGATCAAAAAGCCATTTTTTGTCACTTTACATCACAAAAAGTGTAATACCAAGTGATCAAAAAGGTGTATGCCCCTCAAACTAGTACCAATCTATCCATCACCTCTTCCCGCAAAAAATGAGCCCCTACCTGAGACAATTGCTCAAAAAATAAAAAAACTACAGCTCTCAGACAATGGAGACACTAAAGCATGATTTTTTTTTGTTTCAAAAATGATATTATTGTGTAAAAAATAAATAAAACTATACATGTTAGGTATTGCCACGTCCGTAACAACCTGCTCTACAAAAATATCACATTAGTTAACCCCTTAGGTGAACACAGTAAAAAAATAAAATAAAAACTGAGCCAGAACAGCCATTTTTGTTTACCTTGCCTAACAAAAAGTGTAATATAAAGTGATCAAAAATCATATGTACCCCAAAATAGTATCAATAACACTGTCACCTTATCCCTTAGTTTCCAAAATATGGGCACTTTTTGGTTGTTTCTACTGTAGGGGTGCATCGGGGGGGCTTCAAATGGGACATGGTGTCTAAAAACCAGTCCAGCAAAATTCGCCCTCCAAAAACCATCTGGCGCACCTTTCCTTCTGCGCTTGGCCATGCACCCATACAGTAGTTTACAATCACATGTGGGGTGTTTCTGTAAATTGCAGAATCAGGGTAATAGTTTTTGAGTTTTTTTTTTGCTATTAACCCTTGATGTGTTACAGGAAAAAATGGATTAAAATGGAAAATCTGCAAAAAAAAAGTGAAATTTTGAAATGTCATCTCCATTTTCTTTTAAATTTTGTGGAATACATAAAGGGTTAACAAAATTTGTAAAATTAGTTTTGAAAACCTTGAGGGGGTGTAGTTTCTAAAATGGAGTAATCTATGGTGGTTTCTATTATGTTAGCCCCACAAAGTGACTTCAGAACTGAACTGGTGCTTAAAAAAATGGTTTTGGAAAATTTCTTTAGAATTGCTTCTAAAATTCCAAGCCTTCTAACATCCCCAAAGAATAAAATTACATCTACAAAATGATGGCAACATAAAGTAGACATATGGGAAATGTAAAGTAATAACTATTTTGGTGGGGGATCACTATCTGCCTTAATAGCAGAGAAATTCAAAGTTTGAAAATTACAAAATTTTCAAAATTTTCTGTAAATTTGAGATTTTTTTTTTATAAATAAAGGTGATTTATATTGACTCAAATGTACCACTGTCGTGGAGTACAATGTGTCACGAGAAAACAATCTTGGAATCAGTTGAATCGGTGAAAGAATCCCAAAGTTATGAATAAAGTGACACATGGCAGATTTAAAAAATGTGGCTTCGGCATTAAGTGTAAAAGTAGCTTCGTCCTTAAGGGGTTAAAAAGCCTAAGGAGCTAAACTATGGAATGGAGGGGCTCATCTACAGTTGCCAGCCGGACCTGTAATTTTAACAACCGGATCTGGAGAATCTGAGGGAATTGGCTGAATCCCATGCCTGAGTATCCTCAATGCAGTTCCTCAGCAGTAGCATACCGACCTCAGCACATTATACAATATATAGCATGGTATATCAAACATGCTGCACGTTATATGGCCAGCTTAAAGGGGTTGACCAGCTTAGAATCCAAAAACCCCAATTGTCCTGCCCAGTTCCCTCCTGCTTTCAGTTCCTGCAGGACCACGAAGTTGCTTGGTCCCATGACCGCTGCAGCCACAGTCCACAGATGCATAAACATAACATAAATACATGGTGTATCATCCACCATGTCCCACCCCTGAGGATACTTAAAAACTTAAGGCACTAAGTGAAGGTAACTCACCCTGTATAAACAGGCCCTATACATGCAGAAACTGTGTGCCAGGGGCATATGTCATATTGAGCCTGCTATGGCATGTCGTACCCTGGAAGAGTTATTTTGGCCTCAGGCAGGATGTGATGGGCATTGCAGGTGATCCACACAGTGGTAAATGTTTTGCTGGTATTGTGTTGCACATTGGTTGTATTACACAGTATTATATTTGTCGTACATTGGTGCCAGTGAATGCAGCATAGACGCATCTAGTAGAAGCAGGGGAAGCGGCTGCTAACAGGGTCTGTATTCAGAAGGGGAAGTGAAAAATGTCTGGAATGGATAAGCAAAAGTTCCAGCCAGACCTTGAGCTCTAAAAAAAAGGAGAAGGTTGCACAGGGCAGCAGTGCTAAAGGACCTGTAGCCGGAGCTTCTACTTGTAGTATTCGCAATACTTGGCCGGTGTTCCACCGGGCTAACCCACCAAAAGAAAGTGGATGAGGTAGTGGAGTGGATGGCACGCTCATCTCAGTCACAGCCGGATGATCTGCTGTCATCTGCTGATACAGTATACATATGTAGCCAGGGGTCAGACTCAGAGCGTTCCTCCTGCTCCACCGTTCCGTTCCAGCAAAACCCGTCATTTTCATACGTATTTTGTACGCTCATGCGTACGTGTTCACAGAAGTTGCGTACCTTTTAAAACTGAACGTTCGTTATTAGTGCGCGAATGTTCGCAAAACTCCACATAATAACGTATGATTTGTACGCAGATTCGCCGAATAGATTCATAGAATATACGAATCTTATAAAAAGTTCAACTAATATTCGGCGAAGCAAATTTTGGATGATTCGCTCATCTCTAGTGTTATTCATTTAAATTGTGTTTATCTATAATTGTGGCTTAGAGAACAATATGGTGTCATTTTATTAATAATTAAATAAGAAATCCAGGTATTCCCAAAGGGTTCTCTTAATTTTCTTGCAACTATGTTAACTCTTTGAGACATGTGCCATACATGTATTGAGCATGGATGGAACCTGTTCCAGGCAAGTGACAGGGTTCCATAAGAAAATAGCAAATCTAATTTATTGCAATGTAAGGAAGAATGCTGTAATGGAAAAATAAGTCTATATGGAAAATTTGCAGTTTTTTCGTGACTTCACCTCCACAATAAAAATTGGTTAGAAAGTCATACACACTCCAGTATGTTAATATGGTACTGCTGTAATCATACTGACCCAGAGAATGAAGGGAATATGTTGGTTTTAATGCATAGGGAACACTGTAAAAAGAAAACTAGAGATGAGCGAATTTCATATTTTGAAATTCGTTCATGCTTCGTTAGTTGGTAAAAGGTGAATTGCGTTATGGATTCTTTTACCATAGACTAGAGATGAGCGAATCGATTAGTTGATTCATTGATTTGTATCGAATCTTGGGATTTTTTAGCTGCAAAGCGAATCCGAATATTAGGTGATTTGCTTCGGCTTTGTACGCATTCGCTACGTAGTTTGTCCTATAAATTATACGCTATTGGTACGTATAAGTTTCTGTATATGCTTTTGCGTACGATTTCAATTCATTAGCGAACTTTTACTGTTAGTTTGTTTATCGTGCGCAAAAGCCCGGGAAGAAAGCGGTCACCTGACCTAATGGGCAGGGCTTGCTCTGATTGGCTCAGGCTCGGTAAGCCAGTGATGCATTACTTCTGCTGCGACTGCTGAGACGAGCAGAAGCACTGTGTGTAAAGTTCTGAGACTCTGAGACCTGTTTTGTGAAAATTGGGGTGTAATTGCTCTGGGAATCCATATTACAGATATCAGGGATACTGCAGGGCAAGTGCAGGGCAAGTTCAGGGCTAGTATTTAATCAAGCAGGCAGAGAGACAGGGAAAAATAGGGAGAGACAGTGAGATACAGGGACAAAGATCAGCTGCAAGGCCACAGAGTGAATTGAAAAATGTCTGGAATGGATAAGCAAAAGGGGTCCAGTTCCAGCCAGACTTTGAGCTTTAAAAAAAAGGAGAAGGTGGCACAGGGCAGCAGCGCCAAAAGGCCTGTAGCTGGAGCATCTACTAGTAGTATTTGCAATACTTGGCCGTTGTTCCACCAGGCTAACCCACCGAGGCGCAAAATTGTAGTGGAGGAGAAAGTAGATGAGGTAGTGGAGTGGATGGCACGCTCATCTCAGTCTCAGCTGGATGATCTGCTGTCATCTGCTGATACAGTATCCATATGTAGCCAGGGGTCAGACTCGTCCTGCTCCACCATTCCACACCGCTGTGTTCATTAATATGGGAAAATGGCCATGGGAAAAAAAACTCTGTCTTCTTCACACTATGTCAGGATCAGGAAGGTGTTAAAGGTTTAACAAAACACTCACAACACAGGTTTTTCAAGAATATTTTAGTAATAAATAAAAACTTCTTTTTAACAAATTAATATAATAAACAAAAGAAAGGAACAAAAAAATAAGATTACGCCGGCCTTTGCCGACGTCGGGCCATCATGTGCTGCAGCTCTTGCAGCTCCAGCTGCAGGCCACGAATGAGCCGGGACGCAGCGTGGAGCCTAGAGCCAAGGCGCCATAATCCAGCCTCCACTTCGAAGTCAGTGGGGATGTCTGTAGGGGTGGAAACAGTTATGTACTTAGTTTGCATGATCGAGTTACAGTGGTTGTCCCACAAAAAAAATCTTTAATTTTATTTTAAATTTATACTTTAATGTACTGGAGCGACTTATTCTGTGACATGTATTCTGTACTGACTGAGCCTTTTGTAGTACTTACTGGACACCCATACGGCGTGGTCTTCCCATGGTCCAGGTGAAAACTGCTCCCTGTCGGTTGGAGCTACCAAAGATAAAACATACATTTAGCTCATATTTTGAAGACAGAAGGTCCACCCATTACACTTTTTTTTTTACCTACCTTCTACCTCTGGTAGTTGGGCTGGTGGTGTTGGAGGGGCAGGTGGGGTCCTCTTTCGCTGGGGTGGAGGACGGTGAGAGCAGTTCCTCTGTGGTGTAGCTATTGTCAAAAATCATGAAATAATGGCCTAAGGCTACTTCTACACTAGCGGCAGCCCGGATCCGGCAGGTGAAGGGTCCCTGCGGATCCGCATTGCCGCAGGTACACGTATGGGGCCGTAACCGCGCTCCTGCCCAAATTCACTGTAATGGGGGCGGGCTGCGAATCCGGCCACAGCATGTTAACCCCTGCTGAGAGGCAGCCAGAGCAAAAACACAACAGTTACATGTTGTATTTTCGCTCCGGCTGCCTCTCAGCAGGGGTTAACGGGCTGTGGCCGGATTCGCGGCCCACCCCCATTACAGTGAATTTGGGCCAGAGCGCTGTTCCGGCCCCACACGTGTACCTGCGGCAGCACGGATCCGGAGGGACCCTTCACCCGCTGGATCCGGGCTGCCGCTAGTGTAGAAGTAGCCTTACATTCAACTCTAATGAACAGTTGTAGCTACATGGGAATAGTTTGGGGCTGGAGGATCTCGTTCCTAACCACTAGTGCTCTTACTACAGCTGCACTCCCACGTAGCTTGGATGAAAAATAAATTAAATATGTTTTACACTTACTAGAGGCTGCAGGTACTTCAGGGGCTGTCCTGCCTCGATGGTGGTGACGCCGTCATTGACGGTGCTCTGCAACATAAAAATGTACACAATTGTTAGATGATGACTCTTTTTAATACTAACACATACTACTATTAAGATATTATGGGTGTGAGAGGGGGCCATATCATATTTTTTTCTTCTAAAAAGGTATTTATGGCAATAGATAACGTTATCGTCGCAATAACTTTCTTTATACCGTTAACACGGTGCGGTAGGAATACTTTGGATATCACCCACTGACAGTAGCTACAGCATGGGAACGCCTTTGAGTCTGTGTGTAGGAGGAGGAAGCGCTAACTATGAAGGGGCATATAAGGGTACTTTCTTTCGAACTAGTGCATTTGCATGACACAAACGGGAGAACGGCCAGCACCATTAACAATAATGACTAGAATACCTTCACTTAAGTTGTTTGGGTCGAGAGTTAGAGGCATTGCCTAGCATGAAACAAAATTACTGCAGCGCACTACGCACGACCACATTGTCCTTCTATACTTTTTTTCATTATTCGCAGTGACTGCTGGTATATATATACAATACAGTACACTATTTTTTTTTACATGTTTTTACTTATCAAATATTTTGTTACTCACCCTGCCGTATCTCTGCACGGATCTCATTAAGCCGCTCTGGGCATTTGAATTTCAGATCGGACCATTTCCGCTGGATCTGGCCCGGGGTCTGCACAGTGTGGAAATGATGGCGCAGGCCTTGGATCACCTGCTGGATCACCTCCTTCTTATGCTGGTTTGGATGGCGGTGTGTGCCATCGTAATTCTCTCTGTCCATTACCCGGATCAGGAATTTCAGAGCTAAATGATGAGGATCACCTGGATGCCATTTTCGAATATTCGCTGTGCCTCTGAGGAGTGCACGCCGCAGCCTCTCATCGTGCGTACCTGCGTATTACGTAATCGCGTAGACAATAGTACGCTGAGCATTCATACGCTATTTGCGTACGTCTTCTAAGAAGTTGCGTACATTTTTTAAATGAACGTTCGTTATTAGTGCGCGAATGTTCGCTAATAGCACATAATAACGTATATTTTGTACGCAAATACAACAAATCTATTCGTGGAATGTACGAATCTTAGGAAAACTTCGGCGAATGTTCGGCGAATAATTTTTTGAATGATTCGCTCATCTCTACCATGGACCATAACGCAATTCTATGACAGAATGCATAACGGAATGCCTTTAGAGGCATTCCGTTATTCATTCAGTCGTAATAGAAGTCTATAGCTTGTATAATGGATCCGTATGGTCTCAGTTATGCAGAAGTGTAACCAAACGAAGCGTGAACGAATTTCATAACATGAAATTCACTCATCTCTAAACAAAACCCATAAAACTAATTGTGTTCTTTTTTACCATTTCCACACATTTGATATTTTTTCCAGCTTCACACTACATTGCATGCAATATTAAATGATGTACATTAGTGCAACTTGCTCTGCAAAAAAGAAGCCCTCATATGCCTATTTAAACAGAAAAATAAAAAAGTTATGGTTCTGGGAAACCAGGGAGTAAAAAAACAAGTCTTATGTCCTCAAAGGGTTAATGAGATGCACCTTTTCAAAAGCTTCGAGCACAGTCTAAACATTATCCCCTGTGATAATATAACATTAACTTTTGTCATTGTACTGGAGACTTAACTAGGGTGCGCCAAGCTGTTTGGTTGAATGAGCACATACAATTCATAGTTTATAAGACCTATGAGCAGTGTAGAATTCAAACATCTTGGCAATATATTTTCTGGTGTAGTGCATTTCTAAATGTCCATGTATTCAACTCCCACTTGTGCCTCTTTACAACACAGGGATGACATAACAAAGCACAAAATACTGGCATTTCCTCTTCCATGCTGCATTTACACATTGTAAATGATGTCCAACGCTTAGCCAGTATGACAATTAGGACAGTAAAATGTTGTCATCTTCAGTGTTGGAGATATTACCTATGAGGAATATTTCTGTAGATGCTAATATTTATAGGCACTGGTTATCCCAGTTGTCCAGTATGTGAAGCTTCTCCATTGTAGATTCTGCCAGCAAACACTCATATTGATCCCATGAACTTCTGAATCAAAGGACTGGCACATAGCCAGATGAAACTCAGTAGAAAGACACTTCCCACTTAAGCTCATAAGTCTTTCTCTTAAATGTGAAAAATAAGACACAGCTTTTTTCCCAATAGGATATACGTTGAAGGGAAAATACATGTATCTGTTTTGGCCATGTGCATATACAGCTGCAAAGTTTCAGTGCAAAGTCATCTAGTGGAGAAATTAGAGAGCTTAGTACTATGATTGGTAGAGTTTTTCTAAGGGTCTGACATTTTAAGTCATACAATAGATATATACAATGCATACATAATAGATAAATACAATATATACATACAAACAAACATTATACATACCAGATAAATACAATAGATACATACAATACAGCTTCTGACATTTTTAAGTCATACAATAGATTATGCAATATGATGGATCACGAAATTCACAGGATATCAGAATCTTCTTCTATTATTTGTCCCTAATGGAATCAGTATTGAAATCAGGGCTGAAGTCAACACCCTATATAATCGGGTAAATACCAAGGCACATTGGTGGAGGGTGGGCCCACTGCTGCTTTGCATTTACTGGCTTGTCAATTTTCTCTTTGTACCATCAGTCAGTAAATAGAAGATATAAAAATAGGATTCCTAATAGTGTTGAACGAGCACCTCTGTGCTCGTATGCTCGGGTGCTCTGGCCGAGTACTAGGGGTTGCTCGAGTGCTCGGCCGAGCACCCGAGCATAAGGTTAGTCAATGAGACTAAACCAGGCACCCCCCGTTCGGAAGAGGGGAGGGTGTCTGGTTAATAGAAAAAGGTCAGAATCGCGACTTCTCCTATTTTACTCCTATCACTCATAAAAGTATGCTAATTAATTGAATTTGTACTCATTAGCGCACAATGCGTACGCATTAGCATACTTATGCATATGCATTAGTGTACAAATGAGTACGCATTAGCATACAAATTGTATGCATTAGCATACAATGAGTAGCATTAGCGTACAAATCAACATTACAGTGCGGGGAAGAGACTCGAGCATTGCGCTCGAGTACACTCGGTGTTCGGCTGAACACCGAGCGGACCCGAGCATGACCCGAGCATGCTCGCTCAACACTAATTACTAAGTAGTTGATACCTTTTAAAGACTAACTGAAAACATGATGACAACATTGCAAGATTGAGTACCCAGGTCTTCTTCTCAGGCATGAGAACACAGTATCTGTAGATGTCTATATGGATACAATTCATTCCTGATCTGAGTTTGTCAAAGGTTGTCATGAGCTTGTATTTCCAGATTATCCTGTATTTCTTAGATTTGAAATTCCTTTTTAATATCAAGACTTTCATGTCTGAGATGTTGTGGTCATGGCTGCAAAAGTGTTTTGGCACAGGCAGACCTTTCCTTCTTCTTTTACTATGTGGCAGTGAGAGTTCATTCTTGTTCTAAGCTTCTTGCCAGTTTTACTGACATAGAGACCCCCAATAGGACATTTGGTATATATAATTAAATAGACCACATTTAGTGTGGTGCAGCTGAAGGTACCTAGAATCTAGTAGTCCCAATGTGTATTGGGAATCTGTACCTTGTCAGCGGTCATTATGTATGGGCATGTCTTACATTTTTTCTAGTTGCATGAGAATTTTCACTTTCACACTCCTTATCTATAACTGCTACAACAATTTACTGCTATAAATGTTTATTTATTCCTCCACTCATATTGATCTGCTTTGCACCAGATGTCTCATCTACCTTATAATTCTTGTGTACTGTTTTGTAGAAATATGTGAATTTTCAGATACTGTATTATATCAAGCCTGAAGAAAAGACTTGAGTGTTCTCGAAACCTTGGATTTTGTCATCTTTTTAGTAGCCATTATAAGGTATCACCTACTAAGGTACCTCATTTTTTATATCTTATATTTATTGGCTAACATGGTACAAAGATTTTTTTTACTTCAACAAAATGAAATATACCAGAATATATCACATTTTTATGGAACTAAAGACACTTCTGAAGAAACAGGCACAAGTTGATAGTGACATTTTCTTCTTATCCAATTGCAAGAAAGAGAATTAAATTCCTAAAGGACTCCAATTCTAAACACCTCCAATACTTGCTATGCACAGAATCTATGCCACAGCGCTTTTTTCTTGCAACACAGCAAGGGTTAACAGCAAACTAAACCTCAGTATACTGTACATTACTCTGATTCTGCAGTTTACAGAAATACCCCATATGTGGTGGTAAACGTCTCTATGGGTTTGTGGCAGTGGTCAGAAGGAAAGGAGCACCATACGGATTTTGGAGGCAGATTTTGCTAGAATGGTTTTTAGGCCCCATTTTGTAATTGAGAGACCCTGATGTACCCCTACAGTGGAAACCCTCAAAAAGTGACCTCATTTTGGAAACTACACCCTTCAAAGAATATATTAAGGGGTGTACTGAGCACTTTGAGCCCCTAAGCGTTTTACGGAATTTGGAAATACTTGGCTGTGAAAATCAAAAGTTTCATTTCTTCCAATAAAATGTTGCTTTAGCCCCAAATTTTTCATTTTCACAAGGGGTAACAGGAGAAAAGCACCCCATAATTTGTTACCCATTTTCTCCTGAATACGGCAACACCCCATATGTGGTGATAAACTGCTGTGGGGGCACATGGCAGGACTCAGAACAGAAGGAGCGCCATATGGATTTTGCAGCACAGATTTTGATGGATTGGTTTGCGAGAGCCATTGATTTTTATTTTTTGAGTTATTGTCTTATGTGGAGGCTCATTTTTTGCGGGATGAGGTGACGTTTTCATTGGTACCATTTTGGGGTGCATAAGACCTTTCGATCCCTTGGTATTACACTTTTTATGAGTCAAGGTGAAAAAAGTAGCTGTTTTGACATAGTTTTTTTAAATAGTTTTTTTTACAGCATTCACCCGAAGGGGAAAATCATGTGATATTTTTATAGAGCAGGTTTTTACAGACGTGGTGATACCCAATATGTCTAACATTTTTATTTTTGCTAAGTTTTACACATTAGAGGCATTTTTGAACAGAATAAAATCTTTTTTTGTGTTGCCATTTTCTGAGAGCCATATTTTTTTTAATTTTTTGGGCGAGTGTCTTAGGTAGAGTCTAATTTTTTGCAGGATGAGATGACGGTTTGATTGGTACCATTTTGGGGTAAATATGCCTTTTTGATCGCCTGCTATTACACTTTTTGTGCGGTAAGAGGGAAAAATTGCTGTTTTGGCATAGTTTTTTAACATTTTTTTTACAGCATTCACCTGGGAGGCCATCTCATGTGATATTTTTATAGAGCAGGTTGTTACGGACGCGGTGATATCTAACATTTTTATTTTTGTTAAGTTTTACACATTAGATGCATTTTTGAACATAATAAAATCTTTTGTTTGTGTTGCCATTTTCTGAGAGCCATATTTTTATAGAGCCAGTCGATACAGACGGGTGATACCTAACATGCCTACTTTTCTTTTTTTCCCTATTTTTTACAATTTTTTAAAACTTTATTTTGGGAAAATTACACTTTTTTTTTTTACTTGAAACTTTTATTTTTTTGTAAAACTTTATTTTTTTAACTTATTTTTTCACTTTATTCTTTGTCCCAGTCTGGGACTTTAACTTTTGGGGGTCTGATCCCCTGCACAATGCATTACAATACTTCTCCCTCCCACCACAGATATCGCAGCAGTGCGAGGGTTAATTTAACTGATTCCGGTGCATACAGCAGGGGTCTGGCCATAGGCCACTGCCGGACCCCTGCAGCTGATTGGGCGAGCGCAGCTCCTGCTCCCACCCGATCAGAGCACCGTAGCAGTACGGCGCTGGGATTTGTGTCCCGGCTTCCAGCGCCCTACATGTACGGCGCTGGGAGTGTAAGGGTTAATACAGTAGTCTGGGACCTCCTTATACTAAATAATATAAAACTTAACTTTTACTTATTTAAAGAGTCTAACATTGATACAAAAAGTGCTCAAAAATTCCGTAGTCCAGGTACAGTAAAGGTTAAGATACAGTGGGGAAAAAAAAGTATTTAGTCAGCCACCAATTGTGCAAGTTCTCCCACTTAAAAAGATGAGAGAGGCCTGTAATTGACATCATAGGTAGACCTCAACTGTGAGAGACAAAATGAGAAAACAAATCCAGAAAATCACATTGTCTGATTTTTAAAGATTTTATTTGCAAATTATGGTGGAAAATAAGTATTTGGTCAATAACAAAAGTTCATACTCTGTTATATATCCTTTGTTGGCAATGACAGAGGTCAAACGTTTTCTGTAAGTATTCACAAGGTTGGCACACACTGTTGCTGGTATGTTTTGGGGCTGTCGCTAGGCAACACGGACTTTCAACTCCCTCCAAAGGTTTTCTATGGGTTTGAGATCTGGAGACTGGCTAGGCCACTCCAGGACCTTGAAATGCTTCTTATGAAGCCACTGCTTTGTTGCCCTGGCGGTGTGCTTGGGATCATTGTCATGCTGAAAGACCCAGTCACGTTTCATCTTGAATGCCCTTGCTGATGGAAGGAGGTTTGCACTCAAAATCTCACGATACCTGGCCTTATTCATTCTTTCATGTACACGGATCAGTCGTCCCTTTGGAGAGAAACAGCCCCCAAAACATGATGTTGCCACCCCCATGCTTCACAGTAGGTATGGTCTTCTTTGGATGAAACTCAGCTGTCACGCTACGGTGTGGGAGGGAAACACCACACTGAGCATACACCAAAACACTACAGTGAGAAGACTGGATCAGCAGGTAAGGAACCAGTGGCAAGGAATACCACTGGACCAAGGGCACCAGATATACCTGAGCCAAAGCCAGAGGGCAAAAACCCAGTGAGCCCCATTCTTCACAGAGCCCTAGATGGTAGGGATGCATTTAGCCAAGACTCACTGGCTGCACCTCCAGGATGGTCCCGATGCACCTGGCAACTTACCTGCAGATACTGCTGGAAGAATAGCAGTGGCAAGTGAACAATGCAAACCATTTCCTTTTAAGCACCCAGTCCCACCCAAAATGAGGGCTCGTCAACGCGGGCGTCCAATCTGGGGAGCAGGGCTGGAGCTGGCTAATTTGGACAAACTCCCTCCCACCTCACTCACAGCAGCAGCACCAGCATCACGAGGGGCGGAGAAGTTGCCATGGGGATGACTGACACTTCTCCAGCAGGTTTGTTTATGTCATGCTTAACTCATGCCACACATGAGGCATCTCTTAGTTCAAGCTAATAATACTTATTAGTCTGCATTGCTTATAATATACTGTAAGGGATCGCTTTCTCACAGGGGGTCGGCAATGACAGACTATTCATCATACTAGGGGTTTCCAAGTCCAAACAGTGCTTTATTGTGTCACTTTAAGCAGTATAGATGATCTTTTCCAGTTATCACATCACTGGGTGAGCACCAGCACAAGAAAGCATAAATAAAGGTTGCCTGTGATTGTTCTCATTACCTTCACCGACGTTTTTCAGTACTATTGCAACTTCTGTTTTTGACCTCAGCTTTAAACTTGACCTCGTCCTTGCATCTCCCCTTGCACTACGTGATCTCTTGGCTCCTGACCTCGGCTAGTATTTGACCTTGTCCTCGTGTTATCCCTTGTACTGACGTTACCTCCCGACTTCTGACCTTGGCTCGTATTTGACTCTGCTCCAGTGTAATCCCTTAGTATTGACGTGACCTCCTGGCTCTTGACCTCGGTTTGGCGATATTCTATTTCCTGTGTGTTCTGTCTTTTGTCTGTTGTTTTCTCCCGTTGTTCCCATCCCTGTAAGCCCCAGCATGTACTTAAGCTAGAGACTGCTGTCCAGTTGTGCACCGTCGGTTAGGACGGACTGTGCAAGTAGGCAGGGACAGTGGTGGGGTTTGAGCTCAGGGCTGCACTATTCCTATATGTGACAGTTTGGGCAGTCTGTCTTCAGCAGCAACAGCCTGCCGGAGCGAATTATGCAAGTATGAATCTAACCTAACTTATCCAGATCCATCTATAGCGGTAGATTGTCCTTTTTTGTGTTAATTAATTTACACAGTTTAGGCTACTTTCACACTAGCGTTTTATAATTCCGGTATTGAGTTCCGTCATAGGGGCTCAATACCGGAATAAAACGCTTCAGTATGGTCCCCATTCATTGTCAATGGGGACAAAACTGAACTGAAGACAACGGAATGCTCCTAGAAGCATTCCGTTCCATCTTCAGACCGAAGAGCAAACCGCAGCCGGGAGCATGTAAGTATGTATGTCTATTTGTATGTGTATATGTGTGTGTGTATGTGTGTATGTACTGTGTGACGTGTGGGGCCGGAGCGCGGTTCCGGCCCCACACATGTCCCTGCGGCAGCACGGATCTGGTGACACCCTTCACCTGCCGGATCCGGGCTGCCGCTAGTGTGAAAGTAGCCTTAGTATCATCAGCAAAAGTTGATATTTTTCTGTGCAACCCCTCTAAAAGGTCATAAAATCTGATCTGAGTATATACAATTAGTAACTACCCTTTCTTTACCATAACTGAGCTAATTACTTACCTTTTTACACACATTTTCTCCAGGCCATGCATTTTCATTTTATGTGCCAGTGTTTTATGCAGCACAGTATTAAAATGCTTAGGAAAATATATATGACATCCAATGATTTACCCTGATCCAGTCTACACTTAACCCCTCATCTGATTAGCTTGACAAGACCTATCTCTCATAAGCCCATGTTGATACTGCAATATATACTTATTCTCAATGAGATACTCTCAGAAAACCTTCAAACCTTTACCCACAATGGAGGTAAAACTTAAATGCATATATTTTTCAGGCTCACTTTTGATCCCTTTTTGAATATCAGCACTACTCCTGTGCAACAAACCTCTATCACAATAATAGAGTCCTAATGGAGCCTTGGGCTACTTTCACATCTGCCTTTTTGCCTGAACTGGTAGGGATCACCAAAAATGCTTCTGTTATTGATAATACTACCAGCTGCATCGGTTATGAATGGATCCAGTTGTATTATCTCTTAAATTTCTATGATGGATCCGGCACTAAACCATTGTTAGTAAATGGGCGCCAGATTCTTTTTTGTGTCTGAGAAAACGGATCTGGCACCTTTGACTTACATTGTGTTTCATACTGGATCCGTCTTGATCAGTATCCCATGACGCACACAAAAACGTTGCTTGCAGCGTTTTTGTGTCCGGCATGGGAACACAACCAAACGGAACAGAATGCACTCTAGTGCACGCTATTCCATTCAGTTCAGTTTTGTCCCTATTGATAATGAATGGGGACAAAACTGAAGTGTTTTTTCTATGGTACTGAAATTCCAAGATGGAAACTCAGATGTGAAAGTAGTCTTAGATTTGTATTCTGCAGCTAGTGTTTATGTAACATGCTTTTATAATGTTCTTTTCTTAGATAAGGATGGAGTATGATTGCATGTCTTTACTACTTATTGTGACCTCTGATATATTACTGGAGATATGCACCTACCTATCTGTAGGTGGCAGCATAACATAAACCATACAACACATTATTTATAGACAGAACTACTAATTATCATTAATAGTATAATATCACCACATAATGTATAGATTTATTATGAAGACTACTGTAAAATAGAAATGTAATATAGGAAGAATGTGTATTGCTTTCCTTTACGGTGATGTATGTATTTTTTTTTATGTAATAAGACATGATGTTTACATATATATATTTTATATATTTTATTTATTTTTTTTTTTTACCAGAGGACTTTGGGTAGCATGCAATTTATTTTTTCATTTTGCATTCTCACTGCTTGTGTGCTGCTTATTATTCGTATCCCCGGCCTTTTCTTTTATCCAGCATTATATTACCAAAGATCTATTCTGTTTCTACATGTGTTTTGATTTATAGCACGGAAAATGTTTTCTTTTAACAAGAATATGCATTTCACAGTATTTTATTGGAGCCTGTTTTACCACAAATCCAAAGCTTTTACCTTTTTTTTCAAAGGTTACTCTGTGGCCAGAAATGTTCACTTCTATTAAACTGTTTATCTGTTTGATTTAGGTTATTTTTATATTGAGGATATGTTATTACAGAGTGTAAGACCATATCCTTGACTTTTTTCAATTGAGTTGCTGTGCAGACAATCCTACTCTTGTGCACAGAACAAAGAATTATGACAGCAATTAGACAGAGTTCATTATGTGATATTTTCTAACTTCACCTTGGTATTGGTTAGAAAATTAGAGTGAAGGAAATCCTCAGCAAGCATAGTTCACAGGACGATAACTGATGATTTATTCATTAAAGTTAATTCAGGGTATAATATTGTATTTAGTTTGCATCTGAAACATAATGGGGCACTGTGCATTTGTTTTTTTTTTTGTGAAATGCTGGGTGACACATTTTTTTTAAACTGTAGAGATTATACATTAGAAACAACTTTTGTGTGATATTTTAGACCAGGGATGCCCTCCAGCTGTTGCAAAACTACAACTCCCAGCATGCCTGGACAGCCTACAGCTAGAATGGCAGTTTGGGAGTTGTAGTTTTGCAACAGCTGGAGGGCCACAGATTGAGCATCCCTGTTTTATACTATTACTAGCAGAAGGACCCGGCTTCGCCTGGGTATATTTATCTATTTCATTTAATGTTTGTGTGTGTCGTTGCAGAGAGAAAGTCAATGCAGCTGACAGAAGTTGATTTTTATCTTCATTTTTTCAATCCCCATTGGCTGTGGAGT
Source organism: Rhinella marina (assembly GCA_900303285.1). NCBI lineage: Eukaryota > Metazoa > Chordata > Amphibia > Anura > Bufonidae > Rhinella > Rhinella marina. The sequence goes on from ONZH01023284.1 coordinate 1,401,908, forward strand.
GGGAGGGGGCATGACCTGAATGACCTGACGGGGTCGGGGGCGTGGTTTAACGGGACCTTGGGGGTTGGGGGTTGCTTTTAAGTCCTTCTTTTGAGGGTGGCCTGAATTACAGGTCAATACCATGGTAATTTATGAGGAAACACAGTGGATAGCAGTGGAAGAAAACATCGCTTTGCACGGGTATATTTAATCTATTTTATTTAATGTTTGTGTGTGTCATTGCAGAGAAAAAGTCATCCTCGATCCCACCCCAGCAGCTGACAGGAGTTGATTTTTTTCCTTCAATCCCCGTTCGCTGCGGAGTGGAGAAGTTGATTTTTACCTTCATTTTTTCAATCCTCATTGGCGTGGCCTGGCCGGGGGCGTGGTTTAGCGGGACCCCGTGGGGGGGGGGTTGCTTTTACGTCCTTCTTTTGAGGATGGCCAGGTCAATGTCATGGTAATTTATGATGATACGCAATGGGTAGCAGTGAAAGAAAACATCTTTTATTACTAGTTTTATTTCTGGTAACCGGAATACCCCTTTAACAGTGTCATCCACAGCACTCTGCCCCTTTAAAGCAGTGAAGAGAAGTGGCTGGGTTGTTATTTAGATGAGCTCCTCAGCTGGCTGCTAATTACCTGGCTTGGTTGTTATGGAAACCGATATGTATGTGGAGAAAATGGCAGTTTGGATTTGAAGTGAAATGCATACAGGCTAATATTGGCTAATGGAGATCATATTTTGGGAATGTCTCGGGAACGGTACGTCCTAGAGAGCTGAGACCTGGTCTAAAACCTGCCTGGACACCTGATGTACTTGTGTGCCGAATTTGGTGAAAATAGGTCCAGTAGTTTGGTCGCGCATAGAGAACAGACAGACAGACAGAAACTAATTTTTATAATATTAAGAGATAATAGCCTACTGTAAATGTTATTTTGTGGAGCAAGCAACTGATGTGAAATGTTCGTATAAGTGTTGCTAGATTGCACAATTTGGTAACTGTATCTCGGTATGTTTTTAAGAGCAAATAAAAATAGAGACCTCATTTAAACTGTACTTAATCTAAAGTGAGGAAAAACTGACTATTTCTATATTTTTAGAGGAGTAGGAATGTGAAACGTCAGTGGCAAGTGAAAAATCCTTGAAAGAGTTTCCACCTACCATGTGCCATTTATAAGACAGTGCTCATGTTTTCTTAACTGGCAGAAGGGACTTTGGACCCACTCATGCACCAGAACTTAGGCGCATCTGCTACCATTTCACCCCTATAGCTACTCTCCAATTTATTCCAGTAAACTGCAGACACACAAAAAATAGCAAACTAACTTGCTATATAAATGGTTCTTACCTGGTCAGAATAGCTTAGGCCAGGTTCACATCACCATTTAGTCTTCCGTTTTTCTGATCCGTCAGAAGAACAGAAAAATAAACAAAACAAAAAAAATGGATTATGCCCAGTTATGCATACTTTGCTTCCGTTTTAGCCAATTCCGTCCGGTGTCTGTTATTTTAAAAGGAAAAAACTCCTACACAAAGTTCTTTTTTTCCCGTCTAAAATACCGGATCTCGGACGGAAACGGCTAAAACAGATGCACAATGTGCATAACTGAGCATAATGGATGCTTAAAATACAGTTTGTTTTTTGTTTGTTTTTCTGTCTGTTTTGCTTATTTTACAGTTTGTTTTTTGTTCTTTTTTTTTAATTATCTTTCTGTTCTTCTGATGGATCAGAAGAACGGAAAACTAAATGGTGACCTGAACCTGGCCTAAGCTCACATATTGTGTATAATAACCTTGCTTCACATGGCAATATGCCATTTTACAGTGGCATTAGACATCTATTACTTCTACAGGACTTTCCCTGGATAGGTTACTTGTAGTATTTTGGAACCTGTCTGATGGATTTTTTAAAGCCAATAACAGCCTTCAACACAAATGAAAAGTAGTTAAAAAGGTTATGTAAATAAATTGTACCTACTGTATCATCAAAAGTTCAGCAACTTTCTAAAATGATTTGTAATATACAGTATCTATTTTCAATTGTATCCGGTCTACACAATCTTCTAGGAGCAAATATACCATGAACACCTGTCCTGTGGATATATCAGTTGGATTTTTTTTTACCACACAGAGAACTGGATGCAACTGCTGCTAAATTCCAATGAGTTGTGAATTTTTAGATTAAACCAGGATTCACTTGGGGAATTATTTTATTTGAAAAAGAGGTCAGAATGAGTTAATAAAACAGTCATCACTCATCCCACTGATCCCTGCTGCTGCTTCGGTTTTCCTTCCACTTCCTAGGTTTTGGGCTATTTACAGGGGAAACTCACTTCAGCCATGACTGGTAGAGAGAAAAGTCCAAGCCATTTCCTGCCTGAGGGCTGAACATGAGACCAGGATGTGGAGAAGATGAGGACTGGAGCAGCAGCAGGGGGATTGATGAGATGAGTAATTATTGTTTTTCTTTTTTAATCAATTCTGACCCTCATTATAAACTAAAATATTCCCCCTTAAATAGTTATCCCACAAGGAGTATTACTATAAGTATTTCAATTGAAGTATTACTGTAATATACATCCAATAAAAACTTATTTTTTTAATGTACATTACAATACCCTCTCTGTTAGCACCCTCTACTGTTTCACCTGCTGCTAAAATTCTGGTCCACCTTCATTGTGGTGGCCAAATATGTTCAGCAGCTCTCCTGCTCAGTTGCAATGCACTGGTCTTGTAGTGATAAAGTGACTCTGATACCTTCTATTTATTAGTCCCTACTTCTAAATTCTTATCAGTATATAGCTATATCTCTCTCTAGACAGTGGATAAGGAAATTGGGGGAGTCATTGCATTCTATAGTACTATTTATTAGTCGAATCCTTGGGGCTGTGTGTGAGGGACTATTTTCTTTGCAGGGGAATAAAGAAATTGACTGCAATACACTCCTGGGAGGTGCAGGTGCTTGATGGTCGCATGAGATGAGCTGGTTCCCCTTAACATGAAGACAGAAGAGCTTCAGAAATGTGATTGAAAATAGGGGCAGCCATCTTGCCTGAGCTGTTCTTAACAGCATTTACACAGCATTAAGAAAACTGCTTTACGGCATAGACACAATGGTCAGGAGGGGACCCTAGACTTCTATGGGAAAGCTTCTAGGCATGCTCTGTGCCCTGTACAGAGGTCATTGTACAAGGAAAGAACAGATAATCATCATCAGCTATTGTTAATGGTGGATCTTGTCTTATCTATACACAGAGGTGATATCATTATAGGTAGCATTAGAATGAGTTAACTGCAGTAAAATGATCTGTATAGAGCATACATCCATCACATTGCCTAGTCACAGCTCATCCACAGCAAATTACTATGTATGCCACTGTGCTTGGGAGAGTTGCAAGGAGCGTCAGCTACCTGTAACAGCTAATCAGAGGGGATATCGGTACTGAGCATAGTTCATCATTATATATTACTGGATAACTAGAAATTATTGGAGTTCTCCGGGAAACAAATCATTGAATAGAGTTCTCCAGGAAACAAAAAAGAAAACAAAACAAAACTGAAAACTCTGAAAAAACATGTTATTATAAATACATTCCTAAATTCCTTTAATAATTTATAATGGATTATTTTATCCAGGTGCAATCAGTGGAGGAATTAAAATGGATGCTAATCACACAGCAGGATGCCCTGTGTCTGAAAGCAGCAGCCTATATAAGCTCCATGCTATACTTATACCAGCAGTGTGAAGCACAATATTAAGTGCGGATCAAAGCTGAAATACAGGTCGGTGCTTAGATTTGTCCATGGACCTCAGAACGGAGATCAGCTCTCCTCCTACTGACAGGCTGATGTGTTTTCTAATGACACAGCTCCCCCACAGCAGTGTGTGCCTGGTCTTTATGCCTATACTTCACCCTGTGAGTAGAGGATGAGTAGTGCCTATCTGAGCTCTGATCTGCACATACTATTGTACATTACAGTGCTGATGCAGGCAGAGAATGAAGCTTACAGAGGGCTACTGCTCTGAGCCCTGCATTCTGACACAGGCCATCCTGCTGTGGGATTAGAATGTCGTCCATGCTCAGTAATCTGCCAGTGGGCATTATAATTCTTTCACTGATTGCTCCCTAAACTAGACAAACCATTATAAATAATTAAAGGCATTTAGAAATGTATTTATAAGATTATTTTTCAGTATTTTCATTTCATTTGTTTTGGAGAACCCCGTTTAAAGGAATTTTCTTACTTCAGCAAATGGCATTGATCATGAAGAGAAAGTCAATACAAGGTACTTAATGACCATCCTGCAATCCAGCAGCAGTGGCCATTATAGTGTGCAAGCACGAGCACCACTGCTGGAATGCAGGGTGGTCCTAACCCCTGGGTATAAGCAGTATATAATGCGATGAAAAATGAATCCAGACAGCAAAGGAAGCAATATGGATAATAACAATACATTAGTACGTGCCTTGTATTAACTTTCTCTACATGATAAATGCTATTTGCTGAAGTGAGAAAACCCCTTTAAAGAATGTAACCACCAGTTCCCAGAATCCCATTACACTGAGACATATCTTTACAAGGTGGAAAAAGATACCAAGTTCAAAATGGCACTTTGGACATACATCTTTATAATCTAGGAGGAGTTTACTAAGTCTCTGAGAGTGTCGTATATGGAAGTGTAGTTTGTATGATAAAGAACAGTGTGATTCTTTCATTATGACTCCTCCATACCCAGAAGCTGTCTTACATTTAGAACTGGCACTGAATGTGCTGAAGTTGTGGCAAGGCTAGCGCCTATTAATAACTTTGGTGGATCCTCCACCATCTGTGATAAGACCTTTATTAAGACCGGCGTCTAAAAATAAATAGATCGATAGATAGATAAATATGAGATAGATAGAAGACAAAATATAGATAAATGATAATAGATAGATAAATAGATAGACCGGTAGATAGATAGATATAGATAAATTATAGATAATAGATATGAGATAGATAGATAGTTATATAATAAATGATTATATAATATATATATATATATATATATATATCATATATAAAAATGATATAATATATATATATATATATATATATATATATATATATATATATATATATATATATATAATATTATAATAAATAATAAATATAAAGAATGTGATTCATCCGCACAGTATAAGTGAAACGTAGCGTTGTCCATTGACAGGGACCTTCAGTAGATTGCTTACGTATTTTTCATACATAATGTAAATAGCATTGTGTAAAGCCTGATGAAAGTGTAGTGAACCCTGCCCTTGGAATCCATCCAACACTTTACATCTCATGTGTATGTGGAGCTTTGCTTTTGTACGGCTCCAGCCAGTACTTTATTGTTTTGCCATTGTTGTTATTTTTATTGTGTAGATAAATGATTTTTTATGTATAATGCCTTGAACATTAAAGGGATTTTTGGTTTGTGTGAGACTACTTTTGATGTTTGCTTTGGGCCTTAGTATGATGCAGACATAATACATAAAAGCCTGAGCTCACTCTGCGTTACACCCATTAACACAAAAGTTGCAATGTTTTCTGAGATGCTTTTATTGAATCGCCAGTTATCCTGAACTTTTCACAGCTTGAACCAATAGTACATCACCAATAATGAAGGCCTCTCTTATGTGCTGTGGTACAAAAGGCCCAAAACAAGATCAACACAGATCAATAGAGGAACACTAAACATTTGAATAGCACAAGCAAAATCAACCTTTGTCAGGGAATCTTTTTTCTATGTCTGCTGTTGCCGGCAAACAATAACAGGATGATATTTCAGCAGGTGTGCCTTTTTTTCCTCAAACACAGGTCATTCCAACTTCTACAAAGCTCAGGGTTTCAATAGCCGATGGAAAATTCTAATGTAAGTCTAATTTTTTTTTTTACTTGAGAGTGATGTTTTGTATGCACATTTTCGACATTTGCCAGCCATAACCCATCTGGTGTCTTGTGGCATTATGTGTTATTTGAAATTGGTTGCCAACTCTCTAGAATCCAGATAGTTTGCCAACTTTCTTATGCTGCCTTTTAACTTTTAAAACATTTAGCCATGGCTGCTTGTATCCACCTTACTGAACAATGGCATCAATCAATGGTTTATAGAAGTACAATTCTGGTGTGCATGAATAGGATATGGGAAATAAACTGCTAAAAGCACTGATAAAAGAGCACCTTATGCGATAAGATCCAGCAGTCTGGAATGCACAACCTAGACTATTATATTTAAGAAGTGCGAAACTCTAGTTCATGTTTGGCATATCTACTCTGCCTTCTGTGCTTATGGAGTTTATATTTGATGTTCTTGTTTTTCCAAGCCTTGTATATATATGTTCACAGTCTTTAATATTTTATTTTAGATTCTTTGCATAAAGAATGTGGAGATTGTGTGCTTTTACCTATTTTTTCACATCTAATGAATTTTTTTGTCAAGTTGTTGCAATATGTTTGACTTCTTAACCTATATATACACTTAAAAAACGAGTCATCATTATAACCATTCAGAAATTACCTATGTTTCTTGTTTAGGGAGGGGGAATATATGAGCCACGTCTATTATCTATTGTGATTGGTGGATACAGAAGTTTTATCTCTTATTGTAATCCTACCTTTAATGATCATGACATGACTGCTGACAAATGTTCTCTACATAACAGGAAGAGTTGGCATTTAGTCATCAGTGAAAAAACTACACGACTTTAGGATTAAAAAAATAGCAACATGAAACATATATTAAAAATCACCAAAATTCATAAAAAAGTATGTTATCATATTAAACAATCTCCCTGTTAAGCACTGACATATTGGGGTAAAACACTGCTAAGCAGAAGCAAATAGTCATATACAAACAAGTATGCAATTTCAATGCGATTTTCTTTTAGACTTAGGAAAAGAAAGCCCAAAGATGACTGTTTTGGGGGCTCTTTCTGGAGATAGGTGCGGGTCCCAGAGATTGGACTCACACCTATCTGACGTTGGTGATATATCCTAGCAACATGTCACCAATGTCTCAGACGAGATAACCCCTAACCCCTTTGAGGCCTTGTGGAAAGTATATGTAGTTTAAATGAAGAAGAAGGAGCCCTTTTTCATATATGGTAGCATTGTCTTAATATTACTCATTCCTGGTCTGAAATCATAACTATAATTCGTTAAGTCTTCTAATTAACTATGAGCATTACTTGCACACAATGCTTTTTCTGAAGGTTTACTTCCCTCCAAGTGTCTCTAATCCCATTGAAATCGAATCAGCCAAATCCCCAATTTCTCAGTGGATCTAAAGTTGATGGCATTTTACAGACTTTCTTCTGATATTTTAGATACATCACAATTTTCACAAAATATATGGAACTAAATTAACTTTAATATCTTGTCCAAACAAGATTTTCTGAGTTTGTAGAGGACACATGCTAGTCAATTGTTTTAAGGAGGTTTATCACCATTTATTTATAGGGTTTATCCTACAAAAAGTGTTACTATGCAATAGAGATGAGCGAATCATCCAAAATTTGCTTCGCCGAATATTCGTCGAAGTTTTCACAAGTTTCGAACGAATACGAATCTATTCGACGAAGCTGCGTACAAATTATACGTTATTATGTGGTGTTTTGCGAACATTTACACACTAATAACGAACGTATACTTGTTAAAGGTACGCAACTTATGTGACCACGTACGCATTAGCGTACAAAAGTGCGGACAAATACTTAGCATACTATTGTTTTTTCCAGTTCTGAGGGGGGCGTATCTACACTTTGCTGCTCTTGCGGGGGCGGAATGTCATTTTCCCGCCGTACGCAGAATGTGTAAATTTGCTTACGTTTCATCTTATGTATAGTTAGCTGTCAAATTTTTGCGTACGTTTACGAATAATACAAAGCGAATCCGACTAAATTCAGATTCACTTGTCGCTGAAATTTTGGTCTATCTTTTCCTGAATTCAGTGGTGGACTGACATGCTCAGTAGCTTTCCTGTTCTCTTGATCCTTTCATTTGCAGCATAGTGATCTCTTAGTGAAGCAGGTGAAATGGACCAGGCACCTTTCATTCATTCATTTATCCCTACTTATAAATTCATCGAAAATCTTCAACTATATAGATATATCTTTCTAGATGGTGGAGAATGAAATTGTGGGGGGAGGAGACGGGAGGAACAGATGCTCGCTAAGCTTTGTAGTAATGCACACCTAGGAGATGCAAATGCTTAAAGGTCCCTTGGTAAGAGTTGCTGACCACCCACAGAAGGTGACAAGACTAGAACTGCAGAGGGGTGAATAAAGAAGCTAAAATGGTCAAATTTACACTGGGGATCAGTAATATATGTCAAATAATGATTGTAGGTTGAGTGACTGTGATTGCAGCTCCTCTTTATCTGTAACATACACATGGATAAAAACAGATATGGGGGGAAACCTTACAAAGGTGCAGCACATGAGGATCTAGGTGCTCTAGGGGGCCATTTGTATGTGTCTTTTTTAATATATTAATACATTACTAATATATTTTAGGAACCTAGGAACAAATTGGTAATTCAATCTTCGAACATTTTAAAAGGATATAGTAGTCATAATATATTTTGAGTGGCTCAAAGTTCTTTTCTATTTCTGGTTCTATTCTTCCCATTATAAAGGGAATTCATTATGTGTTTTTTCGTGTTCAAAGCCTATGCTAAAACTATTTTTATAATCTGCTTTTACTTTCTGATTTTGTATTTTTTGTATTCTAATTTTACAGGACTGTTGGGCAACCATAAACAAATAGCAGTTCCAAAGATTATTGAGTTAAATAGTGAGATTGCTTTGTGACAAGTACATAGGCGATTGTGCAGGGAAGGGGGTGAGCTGACCCTTATCTGTGATGATGTCTGAGATGACCGTTGACCCTTCCCCACAGAACAAGTTGAAAAGTGCTCTCAGCACAGGAACAGTGTCAGCTGACTTTTTACATACGATATACAGTGATCAGAGAATTTTCATGCATGAAAGAAGTAATTTAATAGCATAGCCCATGAGCTATCTTCAACATTATCTATGATTCTTGAGATCCTTGACTTGCTAGGCTTGCTCTTTAAAAACATTCATTCCATTATTTCACTGATTAAGTCAGTAGTGTTTGTTCTGCACTAATGGGGGGCAGTTTTACAGAGAAGAGGTGCTGGCTTATATAATATCTGAGTCATGTCTCAAGTACTATTTAAAGTGTCAAACACTGACTTATAGGATAGATACCTTACCTCTGGTGGCATGAAGGGCACAGCTTGTTAAGAGCTACTTTGCATCCCTTTTCTTCTCAAAATTCCAGAGGAGCATGAATGGCCTATATGTCTCCTCATGCTGATTAAAGCATTCTCTGCAAGGAAAGAATCCTGACTTAGGCCTCTCACCCAGTTCAGGCAGTACTCTCTGCTCTGCCCTGATGAGGATTAATCACCCCGAAACAGCTGTCTGCAGATAAGGTGCTGGCTTATTTAATATCCGAGTCATGTCTCAAGGCCTGTTCAAAGAGTCAAACATTGACTTATAGGATAGCTGCCTTACATCTGGTGGCATACGAGGCAGAACTTGTTAAGAGCTCATTTGCATCCCTTCTTCCCAGAATTCAAGAGGAGCATGAATGGTTTATATGTCTCCTCATGCTGATTAAGGTGCTCTCTTCCCAAGGGATAAGTTTGATTATTCCTTACATTCATCCTTCCTCCTGAATTTGTTCAGCAAATTTACACCGGTATGGATACTGTAGTCATTTCCCCGAAAGTTTAGAAAAAAAAACCCTGACAAGTATACCCCCTGAATTTCTTACTATTATACCTAGTCCTAGTGGAAACCTAGTCCAATTGCAAAACATGTTTGTGGAAGGTACTGGATTTATTATTGCATTGAGGTACTTTTTGTCTCTTCGAAGTACTATGGATTCAGTCATTATGAGATTTGTGCAAAGTAGGTCAGTTCTTAGGTATCCTAGAAAATGTGTTGTAAAATGCTAAATTGTATCCACTAAAGAGATATGTAATCCCATATGTTTCCATATCTCCTTTTCACTTTAATGAAGAAATATTCAATGGGATCCAAACACTGGAACCCTTCCAATAAAAAAGTTTATGACATATATAATGAATATGCCATTAAATAGTTGGAAAACAAGAAACCATATTGTGGCATATAGTGCCACTATGCAAATAAGGCAAATATTCATAAAAGTATTGTTTATTTTTTTTATTTTTTATTTTTATTTTAAATTACACATCACAAAAAAATCATTTTTACATATAGGGAAATCAATAACTAAAAAAAAATATAACATGATATAACATATTATAACCTTATTTCCCATCCAACAAGTTAATCCCAAGTTGCCCTACCCTCCCCCAACCCCCCCCCAATGGACGACGGAGAAATAAAAAAAAAAAAAACCTTAATGCCACTCATCCCATATCATATGCCATTTATTTTCTTTATTCTGCTTCTTATACCAGAGGAGCTTGTAATTTTTTACTCTGTCCACCAGTTGCTTCCAATGATTTACATTTGGACCTTTGACGGCCATCCAATTCTTGGCTATGACCAATCAGGCCAGAAACATCAGCCTAGAGGCCAAATTTTTAATACCCCTGAGACCTTCACTCCTCCTAAATGTCCCAGGATCAAACATTCTATATTGAAGCCAATCTCAATATTAGTGGTTCCCTTAATGTAACCATAAATTTCCTTCCAAAAACCTCTTACATATAGACAATCCCAGCAGAGATGTAAAAAATCTGCCCTCTCTAAACCACATTTAGGACAATTCGCATCTTCCCTCTTTCCCATCTTGTACAGTATCTCTGGCGTATAATATAACATATAAACATAATTAAGTTGCACCATCCAGTGATTTTCATTTCTAGTCATATATTTCATATTTCCAAATATTTCCACCCAATGACTCTCTAACCCAAACTGTGAAGCCTCATCCCATTTAGCCTGTGAATGATGTACTATTCCTTCTGTAAAACCCCTAATAAAACACCTATAAAGCTTTGATAAAGAGTTCATCTTCCTAGTGGAATCCTGTAACACCTTAATAATATCATGCGAATTAATCACCAAGTGCCTTTTATCCTTCATACCCATATAGGCATTATATAATCGATAATATTTAAGCCACCCACTTCCCTTTACATTATATCTATTCTGTAATTCCATAAATGATATAATTTGACCTCTATCAAACAAGTGATGTACTTTATTAATTCCAAGAGATTCCCAATATCTCCAATCAGTGTTATCATAAAATTCTTGTATATTAGGATTATTCCAAATAGGAGTGAACTGAAAACAACCTCTGTGGCCTATTAATCTCTTAAACGTGACCCAACATCCACCCAATAATTTCCCCAAAGGGAGTGATTTCATAGATGATCTTTTGTCATTGTATATTTCCAGCAGTTCGAAGATTGAAGTTACATTCCTACCATGTAGATCCATTAATTTCCTAATTACAGGACATGTCTTCCACTGGGCTAATATTTGAAGCTGAGACATAAGAAAGTATCCCTGAAAAAAGGGAAGGGCCATACCACCACAATCTTTTGGTTTATACAGATGTATTAGTTTTATTCTTACTCTTTTTCTCCCCCAGATCAAATCATTTAACGTTCCTTCGATCATCCGAAAAGTTTTAGTGTCAATCCATATAGGTGAAGCATTGAAAATATACATTATCTGGGGCTGGTGGATCATTTTGATCAAGGCAACTCTATCTGCCCTCGACAGTGGAATCTTCGACCAAATATTAACTTTATACTTAATTTTTTCTATAATAGGTTTTATATTAAGTTCTGCAAAATCCTCAATCTTGGGAGAGACTTTTATCCCCAAGTATTCAAGGGTCTCCGACTGTCCAATAATTCTAAGATTACCACTATTTATTTCCATATTCCCATCCAAAGACATTAAGCATGACTTCCCCCAATTGATGTCTAATCCTGAAAACTCCCCATATTTTGATATTAAAGACATAACCCTGGGGATTGAATTAGGAAAGTCACTAAGACATATCAGAATATCATCGGCATACAGCCTAATTTTGTCTCCTACACCCCCACAGCCACAGCCCTTAACTCCACATCGTTCCTAATAGAGATAGCCAATGGTTCAATGAATAGTGAAAATAATAATGGGGATAAGGGGCATCCCTGCCTGGTTCCTCTACCCAATTTAATTGCTTCTGTTAATTGGCCGTTAACATTTATCCGTGCACAGGGCTCTCTATACATTAATTTAATAAAAGTATTGTTACCTTATTCATTTGTCTAAATAAAATTCATGATATATGAGTGATACATTTGCACATTTGCTCAAGTACTGCAATACTGGTGATTGTTGCCAATGAAACTTGGCTAGGCTTTGTCACCTTTCCTTTTTAACTCCTTTAGGATGAAGCCTGTTTTTCTGTCACCTACCCTTTTGAAGGTAGAATTATTCAAAACTGTAAAAAAAATTGTGCAGTCAAATTGAAAAAAAAAAAGATTAATCCATTATTGTTTTTTTGGGTTTTGTTTTTACTGCATCATTATGCAGTAAAAATCACATTATATCCTTAATCAATACAGTTATAGAAATGCCAAACTTTTATTGTTTTTGTTGTTTTTGTACTAGTTTAAAAAAACTACAAATCTTAAAAATTGCTTTATGTCACCATATCCTGAAACCCCTAATTTATTTAACTTTTTATTTAATTGATGGGCCTGCGTGAGGGTTTGTTTTTGTGGCATGAGCACATGTACATCAAGGTGTGCCAAGGTTTTAAACTGAATGTCAACCATTTCACTGCACAAGCTCCATTTGTCTGAAACAGTGTGGTACATTTCTTGAATAGCAATTGAGTTAAATAACAAAAAAGGCCCAATCTTTAGCTTTTATCTGTGAACTCCTGCTAGCTGCTAAACACCGGTTACAGCTAAATTCTTATCAATTTGATAAGACTAGCTGAATGGGTGCTTATTAGCTGCCAGGAGATAAGGGCTACAAACTGAGCCTTCATAGCAGCTCCCTGTAACTAGTCATGTAAAAATATGTACAATATTGTATTATATATTATATGAATCCAGTCAATTAAATTTTATAATTGTAGATATTTTTTATGTATACTTTAATATGGTATTATTACAAATATGAAAATAATATTATATATCTTACAAAATTAAAATTAAATGTTTTTTAAAATGTTGCAAATAAAAAAATAAGAAAACAGGCTGGTGCTGTTTGTTGTCTGGCATAGGCGGAGTTCACACTTCAGTTATTTGGTCAGTTATTTCCATCAGTTATTGTGAACCAAAACCAGGACTGCAGGCTACACAGAGATGAAATACAATGGAAAAACCGACACCTGCATTTTTCTTTTTGACTTGCACTGGGTTTTAGCTCACAATAACTGATGGAAATAACTGATCAAAAAACTGAAGTGTGAACTCAGCCTTACTTAGGGCTTGTTCACACGTCAGTTATTTGATCAGTTATTTCCATCAGTGATTGTGAGCCAAAACCAGGTGTGGGTCAAAAACACAGACCAGGTCCAGATCTTTTCATTATACCTGATCTCTGAGTAGGATTCACTACTGGTTTTGGCTCACAATAACTAATGGAAATAACTGACCAAATAACTGATGTGCGAACAAGCCCTTAGGCCTCTTTCACACTAGCGTTAGCACGGATCCGGCACCTAAAGGGTGCCAACGGATCAGTGCTAACGCTATACATGTGTGGAGCCGGAGCAGCGCTCCGGCCCCACACATGACACACATTGAAACAAGACACAGACATACATACAAACATACATACATACATACATACATACTCACATACTCCAGGGACGCCTGCAGAACGTCTTCACGCGCCTCCTGCGCGCAGTGATGACGATTCCCCACAGCGCCCTCTGCTGGGCGCAGTGGGGAAACGTCATAGCTGCGCGCAGGAGGCGCGTGAAGACATGCTGCCGGCGTCCCTGGAGTATGTGAGTATGTATGTATGTATGTCTGTATGTTTGTATGTATGTATGTAGCCGGATCCGGAATGACCCCCCATTGCAAATCAATGGAGGACAGATCCGGATTACTGGTGTGTCCACACCAAACGGATCCGTCCCCATTGACTTGCATTGGGGGTCATTCCGGATCCGTCTTGGTGCGGATGCCTGGACCGGAGAGCAAACCGCAGCATGCTGCGGTTTGTTCTCCGGTCTGAAGACGGAGCGGAATGCTTTCAGGAGCATTCCGTTGTCTTCAGTTCAGTTTTGTCCCCATTGACAATGAATGGGGACAAAACTGAAGCGTTTTTTTCCGGTATTGAGCCCCTATAACGGAACTCAATACCGGAATTTAAAAACGCTAAGGTGAAAGTAGCCTACATGTATGCCGCCTGTTATATTCCACATTGTACACATTCTTCTGGACTTCAGAAGAATGTGCACAATATTTCTCATATTTCTCTCCCATCTGTTGTGCTCCACTGTACAGTCTTTTTGTGTATATTATGTAATCTTATATAAATCTCCATTCCATGGCTGGATAAGTTATTGACTAAGTTCAAAAGTTACTGCCCCTCTACATGTTTAATATAACCAGTTAATGTGGAGTGCGATATCTTGCCAATGCTATGAATTTGTTGGGTGAAAAGCTTACTGTGAATTGCAAATTAAACATAAAATTTCATGATGAGGTGTCTTAGGATCTTGCACTAGAAATAATTCCTCGTTATCCTACAAAACATGCATTAGCCCTAAGGGAACATTTTTCTTAATAAAAATAGTTTTCTGTCTTCATTGGTCCAATTAGTGAACATCTTGGATGTGATCAGCAATGTGCAGCGACTAACAGTATATCATGTATTCTGAAAGATGTGATGCCGTGATTCTCCATTTCTAAATCCTCATAAAAGAGTAATAAAGGTTTGCAGAGATCTAGTGATGAAAAGTACACATATGCTGCTCACAGCAGACTATCAGATGACATTTGGCTTTCCTACATGAAGCTGTTTTCTCCAGATTATGTTATGATCACTAATCAATTTGAAGGTAGGGGTAAATTGTGCAAGGTTTCCAGGGTACAAGTTGTTTCTGTACAAAATGTAATAAAATATATTTATAACACAGTATTTGTAATAAATTAATGATGGCTACTGAATACAGCATAAGATAATGAAAATAAGTATAAATAATATTGCTCATATATGAGACTATATATAATTATTTTCTTATTGTTGATGTTGATCGTCGAATGGTGTGTTGCCTTCCTGGCGCTCGAGTTCGGCACATCGCGGATCGGGTTGACAGATTACTGGGAGGGGCTGGAGAAGATCCAGCAGTCATGGTCCATATCGGAACCAATGACAAAGTTATAGGTAGGTGGAGCGTCCTTAAAAATGATTTTAGGGATCTAGGGCATAAGCTTATGGCAAGGACCTCAAAGGTAGTGTTTTCCGAAATACTGGCTGTACCACGAGCAACACAAGAAAGGCAGCGAGAGATTAGGGAGGTAAACAAGTGGCTCAAGAACTGGTGTAGGAAGGAGGGATTTGGGTTCTTGGAGAACTGGGCCGACTTCTCTGTCGGCTACAGGCTCTACCGTAGGGATGGGCTGCACCTCAATGGGGAAGGGGCAGATGTTTTGGGGGAGAAGATGGCTAGAAGGCTGGAGGAGTGTTTAAACTAGGGACTGGGGGGAGGGTAACTACATTATAGATGGGGAAGATAATGCAGATAGAGACCTGGGGCAAGGTAATGGAACTGGGGGAGGAATGGAAGGAGGAACTAGAACAGTGTGTAGGGGAAAAAATATATATAAACCTTTTAACTGTATGTACACTAATGCCAGAAGCCTAACTAATAAAACTGGTGAACTGGAATTAGTGATATGTGAGGAGGACTATGACATAGTGGGAATAACTGAGACATGGCTGGATGATACCTATGACTGGGCAGTTAACGTACAGGGTTACAGTCTGTTTAGAAAGGATCGCCAAAACCGGAGAGGGGGAGGGGTCTACCTTTATGTAAAGTCCTGTCTAAAGCCCACACTCTGGGAAGATATAAGTGAGGGACATGAACATGTGGAGTCACTGTGGGTAGAAAGAAATGGAGCCAAAAACAATAATAAAATACTAATAGGACTTTATTATAAACCACCTAATATACCAGAGTCCACAGAAAATCTACTTCTAAATGAAATAGACGAGGCGGCAAAACATAATGAGGTCGTTATTGTGGGGGATTTCAACTACCCAGATATAGACTGGGAATCTGAAATGTGTATATCTCATAAAGGAAACAGGTTCTTGGCAATAACTAAAGACAATTACCTTTTCCAACTGGTTCAGGACCTGACTAGAGGGACGGACATACTGGACTTAGTATTAACCAATAGACCTGACAGAACAACAGATGTGCAGGTTGGGGAACACCAGGGAAATAGTGACAATAATATAATAACCTTCCTACTGTCATTCAAAAGAGTGTTTCCTCAGGGAGGAAGAAAAATACCAAACTTCAAAAAAGCCAACTAAGAGAGGCCATAGACCCAACTAACTGGGACAAAGTCCTCAAAAATAAAAAGACAGCCACAAAATGGGATATTTTTAAAAGCATCCTAATATCTAATTGTGAGAGGTACATACCTTATGGGAATAAAAGGTTAAGGAACAAGAAAAAACCAATGTGGATAAACAGAACTGTAAAGAAAGCAATAAATGACAAACAGAAAGCATTTAAATCACTAAAACAGGAGGGGAGCGAGGAAGCATTGAAAAACTATAAGGAAAAAAATAGAATATGTAAAAGACAAATAAAAACAGTCAAATTAGAGACTGAGAGATTAATCGCCAAAGAGAGTAAAACTAACCCTAAAATGTTCTTTAATTATATAAATGGTAAAAAGTATGAACCTGAAGGTGTCGGCGCCTTACAGAGTAATGAGGGGGGAGTTGCAGAGAGCGATGAGGAGAAAGCAAAGCTACTAAATATCTTTTTCTCCACTGTATTCACTGAGGAAAATAAGCTGTCAGATGAAATGCAGAATATAAAAGTAAATTCCCCATTAAAAGTGCCTGGTCTGAGCCAGGAAGAAGTACAGCGGCGTCTTAAAAAGATTAAAATAGACAAATCGCCAGGACTGGATGGCATACAACCCCGTATCCTAAGAGAATTAAGTAATGTCATCGCCAGACCCTTATTTCTTATATTTAAGGACTCTATACTGACAGGGAGTGTTACACAGGATTGGCGCATAGCAAATGTGGTGCCAATATTCAAAAAGGGTCCAAAAACAGAGCCTGGAAACTATAGGCCGGTAAGTTTAACATCTGTCGTGGGTAAACTGTTTGAGGGTTTTCTAAGAGATGCTTTCTTGGAGTACCTCAATGAAAATAAGCAAATAACTCCATATCAGCATGGCTTCATGAGGGATCGGTCATGACTAGAGATAAGCGAACATGCTCGTCCGAGCTTGGTGCTCGTTCGAGCATTAGTGTATTCGCATATGCTCGCTACCCGGACGAGCATATCGCGATCCTCGAGGAAATGGCAACTTCCTCTTCCTGCTTGTTAGCCGCCTTTTTTCAGCCAATCAACATGCAGGGGAGTCTTTGGTACCTCCTAGCATCATGTGGGGCCCCTACAAGTCGATAGCAGGGATTGGCTGGCCAGATCAGATGACCTGGGAATATAAGAATCTGGTCCCGCGCTGCTCTGCATGAGATTAGGGATAGAGCTGCTGTCTGTCAGGGAGAATGTTAGGGTCTCAATTTAAATGTTGGTTAGGCATGAGTCACCCACAAAGAACCCAACAGCCCTTCTAAGGGCTACAAGCACCTTTTTTTTTTGGTCTCCTCCTGGCTGCTGGCTGGGACTTGTAGTGCAGCTACTGACATCTTGGCTGCACACTGTTAGGGCGTGAAATTAGAATGTGGTTAGGCAGGAATCATCCACAAAGAACCCAATGCTCCTTCTAAGGGCTACAACGATATTGTCAGGACCGGCAGTCACCCCACCCATTCTGCTGGTCCTGCCCCTGACTCTGGTGGCGAGGTGGTTGCCCGTGGTCAGGCTTCGTCCGCTATTTCGGCAGGCTCCTCCTGCAGCCGGCGGTCTCTGGCTGTGGATGCGCGTCCCAGGGAGGGGACGCACGCAACGGTCATAAGTGCCAGGGACGTGGCTGGTGCGCACTCTCGCTCGCGGCCTGTTACTGGTCGCCGGAAAACGCGAGCAATATAGTGTCTGTTTATTTTCTGTTCATTGGTATCTCATGAGTTAAGTTTTTGTTCCTTGCTTCTCCTCCCAGTCAGCTGGTTGGGTGGGGTCTGCTAGGTATTTAAGGCCCTCTAACTTTTACCTAGCTGCCAGTGTTTGGAGTTTCCTTGCTACTACCTGGTTTGACATTCTTGCTCTGCAGTTTAGACTCTTTTTGTTCTTTGACCCTTGGCGTGTTTTTGACTACTTCTCTCTGCTTGCTGATTTGGTTCTTGACGTACTCTCCTGGTTTTGACGCGGCTACCTGACTACCCATTTGCTTCTTGTTTGTCTGTCTTGTTTGTCTTCCCATCCCCCGCACTTTTGTTAGTGTATTTTCAGTCTTCTGGTTGTCGGCTCAGGGGTTAGCCTGAGCGGGCAATAGGCAGGCAAAGGGGTTGGGATTAAGCTTAGGGATTACTACCCCTTATCTGTGTATCCCAGCCCTGACAGATATTTTTTTTTGGCCTCCTCTCGGCTGCTGGCTGGGACTTGTAGTGCAGCTACCGTCATCTTGGCTGCACACTGTGCACAGCGACTGGTGGCAGAAAGGGGACAGTACATGGTCCACACAGACCCCAATGAAATTGCCCAAAGTTCTCTCAGTACTCATTTTTGCTGCTGCTGTACCTTGGCTTGCTGGGATCTGAAGTGCAGTCTAGGGAATATGTATTTTCACTCAGTTATATAAACTACAGTCCATTGAACAATTGTGAGGTGTGCGATACACTAGCCGCAGTCTAGAGAATAATTTTTTTCACTCAATTACATAAACTACAGTCCAGTGAACAATTGTGAGGTGTGTGGTACACTAACCACAGTCTAGAGAATACGTTTTTATTCTCAGCTATATAAACTACAGTCCAGTGAACAATTGTGAGGTGTGCGATACACTAGCCGCAGTCTAGAGAATAGGTTTTTATTCTCAGTTATATAAACTACAGTCCAGTGAACAATTGTGAGGTGTGCGATACACTAGCTGCAGTCTAGAGAATAATTTTTTTCACTCAATTACATAAACTACAGTCCAGTGAACAATTGTGAGGTGTGCGGTACACTAGCCGCAGTCTAGAGAATACGTTTTTATTCTCAGTTATATAAACTACAGTCCAGTGAACAATTGTGAAGTGTGTGGTACACTAGCCGCAGTCTAGAAAATATGTTTTTATTCTCAGTTATATATATTACAGTCCAGTGAACAATTGTGAGGTGTGCAATACACTAGCCACAGTCTAGAGAATAAGTTTTTTCACTCAGTTATATAAACTACAGTCCAGTGAACAATTGTGAGGTGTGCGATACACTAGCCGCAGTCTAGAGAATACGTTTTTATTCTCCGTTATATAAACTACAGTCCAGTGAACAATTGTGAGGTGTGCGGTACACTAGCCGCAGTCTAGAGAATACGTTTTTATTTTCAGTTATATATATTACAGTCCAGTGAACAATTGTGAGGTGTGCAATACACTAGCCGCAGTCTAGAGAATACGTTTTTATTCTCAGTTATATAAACTACAGTCCAGTGAACAATTGTGAGGTGTGCGGTACACTAGCCGCAGTCTAGAGAATACGTTTTTATTCTCAGTTATATAAACTACAGTCCAGTGAACAATTCTCTACTGTGCTGCACAGCAGCGTCAGTCTATAAAATACGTATTTTCTCTCACTTATATGTATTACAGTCCAGTGAAAAATGGAGTGCTTTGCGGTAAAATAGCCGCCATTTAAAGACTATGTTTTTTTCTCAGTTATATGTACTACAGTCCATTGAAAAATGTAGTAGTTTGCGGTAAAATAGCCGCAGTCTAAAAATTCCTTTTTTTCTCTCAGTTATATAAACTACAGTGCAGTGAGCAATTCTGTCGTGTGCGGTATAGTAGCCGCACTCTAGTGTTGACACCAACAAGTGACCAAGTTAGTTGAGGTAGTAGGTGAAGCACATAAAATTTTACACTGACACAGAATGGCGGTGACAACAGAGTGACCAAGTTACACTCAGGTAGTAGGTGAAGCACATAAAATTTTACACTGACACAGCATGGCGGTGACACCACCAATGCCTTGGTCAGACTGAGATTGCAGTCAAATGGCTGTAGGTGAGCCTCCCAAAAATTTTTTTTGGAGTGTCTGAACTTGACCCTCCTAAAAAATTGTTTTTGGAGTGTCTGTAGTTGACCCTCCTGTAAAATTGTTTTTGAGTGTCTGTAGTTGATGCTACTAAAAAATTTATTGGAGAGTGGGCCTGTAGGTGGCCCTCCATAAACATTGTTTGTATAGAGCGTCAGTTGGCCCTCAGAAACATTGCCTGTTGGCTCAGCGTTTGTGTAAGAAGAGAAGGAGGAGGAGGAGGAGAGGATACATAAAGAATCTTCATGTTG